>JACWFO010000017.1:94966-350434 GCA_019775505.1 Leucosporidium yakuticum
AGCTCGACTTCTCCACGCCCCTCTCGCCTTTTAATCTCTCCCTCTTGTTCGTCTCTTTGCTCGCCTTTTCGTCTTCAGCTCTCGCGCTCTCCACCAAGTTCGGAACCATCACCATGCCCTCCGTAGCCGACTTGCCTACTTCTGCTGGTTCTGCTATCGACGTGCCGCTTCTCTCGCGCTTGAAGAAGGAAGCGCCGCTCAACGCCGCCGATTCAGATGCTGCTCAAGAGCTCGGCGAGGGCATAACAAGTGCTTGTAAGTATCTATAGCTTCCTGGAGAGCGCAGAGCTGTCCCAGCTCCCTTCGACTCACACTCGCACTCGGAGTAGCTCGGCCGTCTCAGTCCGCGCGCCGAGACGAGAACCAGCTCTGCTGATTCCCCCGTTCTTCTTTCTCCGTCCAGCTCCATCGTCTTCTCCTTCGTTTTCCATGTCCGGTAAGTACTTTTCGCGTCCTCTACGCGCTCACTCGTTCACTCGGCGCCGCTCTCTCACACAGCGCCGCCTCGCCTCTCCGAGGCTCTCACCACCGAGCTCGCCGCCATCCGAGCAGGAATCTACAAGATTGGGACGCCCTGGACTGGTCCTACTGCGGATGCTACACACGAGCTGTACAACGCCACGTTCAAACGGCTCGCCTCAACCTTTTCGGCAACGAAAGTCGTCCGCGATGTGCGCTACGGACCCGCCGAGCGTAACCTGCTCGACGTATATCTACCTCCTTCGAGTGTTTCAAGCGGAGCTGTGCTTGTCTACATGCATGGAGGAGGATTCTTCGCCGGCGACAAGAGCTGGACGGAGCATGCCTACTCCAACATCGGCTCGTACTTCGCTTCAAATGGTGTGGTGACTGTTATCGCCAACTATCGTCTCGTTCCTTATGTGCAGTACCCGGGAGGAGGGTGAGTTCTGAGTCAATCGCGCTTCTCGGCGCTCGGCGATGCGATTCATCCGACTGACTTTCGCTTCTCCTCCCCTAACACAGCGACGACGTGGGAGCAGTACGAGCTTGGGTGCACCAAAACATCGCCAAGGCCGAGTACGGAGCGGCAGATCCTTCAAAGGTCGTACTTTGTGGTCAGTCGAGCGGCGCGGCGCACATCGCCACCAATCGTATGTTTCCTGCGCTATCTTGACTTTTCCTGAGCTCGCTTCCTTCTTACTGATTTCATTTTATCTTCCGACATTCCGACAGTCTACGCTGCTGGGGATCCATCGCGATCTGAGTCTCCAACGCCTCTCCCTCGCGGAGTCGTCTACCTCTCGGCGCCCTTCTTCTTTAACACCTCGATTCCGAGGCGCGCTGAGACTTTGAGAGCATACTTTGGGTGCGTAGCAATAGTTCGTTTACTCTTACTCGGCGCGTTCTGAAGCTCACCTCTGCTTCTCTCCCCCAGAACTGATGTCGCCGAGGAAGTCCTTCCCCTCTCGGCGGCTGGTTTGCTCAAGAACATGCCCGAAGGACATCCTACGCTCAACCCTCTCACCTTCCCGACACTTTTAGTAGTCGGGCAACTCGATACGAAGGAGATTACGGACGCCAACTGCCTCTTCTTCAACACCTTTCGCGAGCGATCTTGGCCAGCAGGGACTTTGCCGACTTTCCGAGTCATCAACCACCACAACCACATCTCCAACGTTCTTAGCATAGGTGCGCAATTTTTCCGAAGCGTCTAACCCACTCAATTCCGCCCACTCATCCCTCTCTCGGTGCAGGGACGGCGGACGACGAGCAAGGCCGAATGCTGTTAGACTTTATTCAGCGTGTCACTGCTTAATCGAAAGCTACGGCACATTTCGCTTTCGAACAATGAAGTCCTTTCTCGTTTCGAGAGCTCCGTGTAGGCTCCAATGCCCTGCAAAAGAGAGCTCGGCGGACTGCTCGGCAAGGGTCGAGCTTGGGAAAACGTCAGCGGTTCTTCTGTCTTTAGTCACCGAGTCTCCGGAAAAATTGAAATGGGAGATAGCTGAGTCTTCGCAGTGTGCACCATCACCTCACACGGCCCTCGGCTCGAGGCTCGCCGCTTTTATCACTCCAGCGAGAAAGGAAGAAATCGAGTCCAATACAGCGAATGCAGCGATAAATCGAGCCTATCAGAAAGCTGATGCGTAAAATCCGAGTTTCTCGAGGGTAGGGAAGTCGTTGTAGGTGAACAGGTACTGCAAAGAAGGGGACAGGCGGGTCAGCGCGATCGCCGAAGCGCCGAGGCCAGCGGAAACTCACAGCAGTGCCCTCGATTGCGGTATGAGTGAACTTGTGCCACGAAGGGATACACCAAGTTCCCTTGTTGGTCCAGTCGATCTTCTTCTCCTCGCCAGTGGCGGGGTTGGAGATGATAGTGAAGCCCGAGCCCGAGACCTGCGAGCGGTGAAACATCAGCGTGGAGCTAAGCTTGCACCTCCTCCTCCGTCAGCTCACACAGTGGAAGATGTGGTTGCATGTGTCGTGAATGGCGGCAGTGGTGGCGTTCTCGTTGATACGGAGAGCGTAGGCGGCCATGGTCCTTGAGGCATGCTTCTCGGGCATTGAGTCGACGGTGTACTCGAGGCGAGCAGTTGATCCTTCCTTCGCGTCAAGACGAGCTTTCATGTCTTTCCACTTGACTGGCGATGAAGAAGAGGAAGATCAGCGAGGACTCCCGGCGCCGAAAGGAAAGAAGAGCTCACATTGCTCGGGAGCGTCGGCGCCAGCGACGACCTTGGACTCGTGGAAGCGGGATCCGTTGCTGTCGGGGTGGTTCATGAAACGCATTTGGAAGTTCTGTGGATGGGGAGCGAGAACGAAGAGTCAGCTCAAAGCCTTTCCTCGTGGCCGCGGTTCGGCTCGAAACTCACGACAGGGAAGTTTCCAGCGAAAAGAGGCTGATCGAGGCAGTCAAGCCAAAGGCAAGCGTCTTCTCCTTCATTTCCGTGGTCGTGCCATTGGAATTGGGTTGTCAAGATCAAGTCGCCTGTCGAGACGAGAGCGTGAGCAGCGAACCTCGGCGAAGCAAGCGCTTCAGATTCACCAGGCTCCATCATCATCTTCCTGCCACCGACTGCAGTGTAGCCTCCTGATCCCTCGATGAAGAAGCGCATCGCAAAGACGGTGTGCCGATGGGCGAGAGCACGCTCTGCGAGTGAAGGAAGAAGGATCAGATTCAGCGACGTCCTTGAGAGGGAGGAAGCCGGAGGAAGCACTCACCTCCAGGGAGAAGTAGCTGCCAGGCAGCAAGAATAGTGTCAGTCGTGTAAGGTGCCCTCTTGATGCCTGGATTGATCATAAGAAGGGCTCGGCGCTCCGCTTCGGCGGTAGTGGTTGCCCCCTCCGCGCGCATCATGACCTCCCGCGACGTCTTGTAGTCCCAGTGGTGAGGTACACACTCGGTGTTAGGCGTTCCATCGAAAGCGCGCATCTCATTATGCCACAAAGCGCGAAGATCAAGCTCAGGGAGCTCGGCGAGGACTGTTGAGGGATCGAGGAGCGCGTTAGCGGACGATATCGGGGTACTCGCTTCCTCCAAGTCAAGTAAAACAGATGGAGCATGGCTTACAATTTGCGCGGTACGTCTGATCCACCTCGCTGAGCTCGGGAGTGGCGCCGGCGACGAGCATCGCTTGCTTGAGAGGGTTGATGTAGGGGACTGAAGCTGGAGCAGCGGAGAGGGGGAGGTCGGCTACGGAGGGCATGGTGATGGTTCCGAGCTTGGTGGAGAGCGCGAGAGCTGAAGACGAAAAGGCGAGCAAAGAGACGAACAAGAGGGAGAGATGAAAAGGCGAGAGGGGCGTGGAGAAGTCGAGCTGGGAGAAGGGCTTTCGAGATTGGCGAAGAGGGAGGAATGCGAAGGGGAGGATGCTGTCTGCTATCAAACTTGCTGCTCCCCATCCAGCTAGCTCTCACTTGTGCGGAGAGAAAGCGAGCCTTCCGTTGCAGCCGGTTTCCCTCTCGCCCGTCGACCCGTCGCAGCCGGCTCAGCCTCTATCGCCCTCCGTCCCGCTCGCCTCGCTTGCTCTGCTTCCCTTATCGGCTCGTTCTGGCTCACAAACCGCTCTACTAGTCAGCATCTAGACTCTCCCCCTCGTAATCACGGCTCTGCACCCTTTCTAGCCGTCGTCAGAACGGCCCCGTCTTGTCCGAGCTCTGCTTCCTCTCCCCACCTTATCGCACTCCTCCACACCCTCTGTTTGACTTCACTCTTTCTCCTTCCACTCACAACTCACTTCAGAAACACCATGGTCGACGCTCCTACTCCCGAGAAGCCTCAGCACGTCCTCATCGCAGGGTGAGTTGCCTCATCCCCAGCCCGCCCGTCATTAGCTAACGGGCTTGCCCCTTCGCAGAGGAGGCTTAGTTGGCCTTCTCCTCGCTCAAGGTCTTACCAAGCGCGGCATCCCCAACACCGTCTACGAGCGTGACCCTGACCAAGGAGGCCGAACTCAAGGGTTCGCCATCACCTTGCACTGGATCCTCAACGCCATCGAGCAGATGCTGCCCAAGGAGCTCTTTGATCAACTTGACAACGTGAGAGTTTCCTCGGCGCTCCAGTCGATTTCGTTCCCTCGCTTAACCGATTCGCCGAGCAGGTCCAAGTCGACCCCTTCCTCGCCCAAGACAAGGGCAACTTCCTCGTCCTCGATGGTCGCGATCTGGGAGTTCTCTACAAGATTCCTCCTTCCAAAAAGCGCGTCAGAGCCAACCGCACTAAGCTCCGCGCTCTTCTGCTGCAGGGATTGAACGTCGAGGTGAGTTCGTGCTTGCGCCGAGGAGCCGTTGAGAGCCTTTCGCGGAGTTCCCTTGCGCTGACTGTCTTCGAACTCAACTATATACAGTACGAGAAAAAGTTTGAGCGCTTCGAGACGATAGAGGGAGGAGGAGTTCGCGCCCACTTTGCGGATGGAACCATCGCCGAGGGTACCCTACTCGTTGGAACGGACGGCAACAACTCTCGTGTTCGACAGGGTCTCTTCAAGGACGATCCGAGCGCCGCAAAGATCTCTTCTATTCGTCGGTCATCCCCTTAAAAGCTCGATTCGCCCAAGCTGAGCCTCCTTCCTTCGCAGCCATCGTCACTCACGGCGTCGTCCAGCGCTACACGCCCGAGCAGGTTGCTCCTTTGCGCGAGCTCGACCCTCTTCTATTCCAGGCTATCCATCCCGAGCTCGGTCACTTCCTCTGTAAGCCTCGTTGGTTCTCTCCTGCGCGCTCTCGCTAATCTCGGCCTTCGCTCTCTTAGGGTACTCGATTCAAGAGATCGATCCTGCTGGCAAGTATGTCGACATCCTTACTATGGTATCACACAAGGTTACGGACCTGGCGTTGGAGGTTCCCAAGGACGCCAACTCGGTGCTCAAGATCCGGGACATGAAGGCGAGGGCGGTGGGCTTCGCCGAGCCGCTTTTCAGCCTCATTAACGATATCGACGAGTCGCTTCCGGTGAGAACGTGATGCTGTACGCTGTGTTAATTCTCGCTGACCTTCCTTCACCGCAGTGCACCACAATTTCGCTCGCCGACTGGGTCCCGACGAAGTGGGATAACCTCGGCTGCGTTACGGTGGCTGGAGATGCTACAGGACCCATGACCATGTACCGTGGCGAAGGAGGTGAGTTCAAAGCTTTCGCGTATCCTGCTTCAGCTCGCTGACCCACCTCAAAGTCAACCACGGCATGCTCGACGCCGCTCTCCTCGTCTCGGCGCTCACCAAGGTCGAAGCGGGCGAGCTTTCGCAGAAGGAGGCGCTCGACATTTACGAGACAGAGGTCCGCATTCGCAGGGAGAGTGCTATTCCACTGAGTCGCCAGGCCGCCATCGATGCTCATGGACTCCCTGCACCTGATTCGCCTGTCGTCGGCGCAAGGGCGCCTCCTCCCATCGCGCTGGGCGTTTTCTAGAGGATCGGAGAGTTCCCAGTTTAGTCTCGTAGCATTGTAGTATCAGACTCGTTTTGGTCACTTCTCGATCCGGGCTTCGAGCGAGCAAAGAAGGGATAGACTCGATCCGAGGAGAAAGCATCGCCGAAATGCCAGACGAGCGGCCGTCGATGCGCCTCTACAGCCTCCATGTACGGACGGAGGAAACAGCTGCACTCTTTTCACATGATGAGTAATTCGTTCTACGCTCCCTAAGCCACCTTGATGATGAGCTTGCCCGAGGTCTTGCGGCTCGCTGCGATACTAAAGGTCAGCTCTTGCTTTGGAGGACGAGAGAAAGAAGCAAGCTCACTAAGATCAAGCTGAGTCTGCTTGACGCCCTCGGTCGACAGCTCGTACTCGCCGTGAAGGCTGAGGTTGAGGTCGCCCGAAGCGACAATGTCGAAGAGCTCCTTGGTGTACTGGAGGAACTCCTCTTGCGTGTGAACGTATTGGTTGAGGACGGGACGGCAGACTGTGGATCAGAAGAGGTCAGCTAAGGCAGGGTGAAGTAACGAGCAAGCGCCGAGCAGCTCACCCTTGAGGTTCTTGGGTCCGAGCTTGAGGGGAGCGAAAGGAGCGACGGGACCAGAGGCGTTACCGAGAGTGACGATGGTTCCCTTCCTGATTTGGGGGGAGAGAAAGGGTCAGCTCAAGAGCTCCTCGCCGGATTCAAGCGCCGAGTCCGACCTTCGGACGAGCTCAAAGTCGAGATCAAATGTATCGCGACCTACGCCGTCGAAAACGGCGTGCACTCCACGGTCGATACCCTCGCCACCGGTAATCTTGTACACCTCGGCAGCGACGTCGACATTTCCGCTGTAGAGGATGACTTCGCTCGCTCCGGCAGCCTTCGCGAGCTTGGCCTTCTCCTCGGTCGAGGTGGTTCCGATGACATGAGCACCAAAGTGATTGCAGCTGGAGAGTACAGACGTCAGCGAAGGGTACCGAAAGAGCCAATCGAAGGGAGGGGACGTACAGCTGGACGAGGAGAAGTCCGAGACCTCCGGCGGCAGCTTGGACGAGGATGTACTCGCCCTTCTTGACCTCGTGAGCCTCCTTGACGAAGGTAAGAGCTGTATAGTTGAGCAGAGTGAGCGCGAAACCTCTCAAGCTAGTAGAAAGTAGCTCACCGGTCAATCCCTGAACGAGAACGGTCGCGGCGGTCTTGGTCGAGATGTTGTCGGGCAGCTTGACCGTCTTGTCGGCTTTGGCGAGAACATAGCCTGCGAACGACCCTCCAGCAGTGTACGCCTGCTCTCAAAGACCATCAGCGACCTCTCCAGCACGTCAGGGAGAGCCGGCAAGACGCACCGCTACCCTGTCGCCGACCTTGTAGCCGTAGGTGGCCTCGTCAACGCCATCTCCTACAGCAACAACGACTCCAGCCGACTCATTGCCGAGCGTGTAGGGCATTGGAAGCTTGTAGACTCCTCCACGCTGGTCTGCTCGAGTGCTTAAGTCAGCCGTCGGGTCACGGCGCTCGGCGGGACCGGCCAGCGCACGGAAGGCGACTCACAGGTATCAATGAAGTTGACTCTGAAGCGCGAAGCAACGCCATGCACGGTGATCAGCTCTCGGTCTTGTTGGAATTCGCCGCGGCCTGCCTCTGCTCACTCACCCAGCGTATTCCACTTTGATGGCGACCTGCCCGGGACCAGGCTTGGAGAAGGGTACATCGATGACCTGAATCACGTCGATATCTCCCTGCTCTTGAATCTGCGCTGCCCGAATCGTCGTGGGAAGCTGCTGACTCGTCATGGCGAAGCTGCGGAGGTGGTGGGGGAACGGCGAGGGTTGAAGGTGTGCTGAGAGGGCTGTAAGGCGGACGAGTGGTGCTGTAGTGCTGGCTCGGGTACTGTTGGTAAGTGCTGGTCGGACGGTAGCGCGAAGTGAGCTCAGAAGCATGCAAAGCAAGTGTGTGAGAAGAGCGAGAAGGGGACTGCCTGCCGTCGGCCGCTTTCAAAGCTCGCAAGCCGGCAGGTTAGCTTTACAGTCAGCTTTGCTCTCCTCGCTTTTCGCCCTCAAAGTGTTCGTGTGTGAGCGCTCAAAAGGCGCTATAAATCATTAATTGCGAAGAATGAGTGGAAGAACGAAGAGGCGCCGAGGGGTTGTCGCCGAGTACTGCAAAAGGAGGAGGAAGGGGAGGTATCCAACTACGACTAAGCTCACCGAACATCTATTAGACTAAGATTAAGAAACTCTCACAGCCCTCCACCTGGCCCAGCAGCCGTCCAACTCGCCAACTCTTCCTCAAAGTTGAACGCCGCATCGCTCAACCCCGTCCCTGCATCCCACTTGCTCAACTCGGCACTCAAATCACCACTTGACGCTCCCGTATCCCAGTCTCCCAATCCCATGCCCATGCCCAGCCCGCTGAGGTCGATACTCGAGCTCGGCGTGTCCTCGTCGCCGGGTCCAACACCCGTGAGGAGAAGGTCGGGAGACTTGCTGATGCTGGTGGAGGGTGGCGAGCCGCCGGTCGAGTCGCCAAAGAGGTATTGAGGGAAGAGATCGTCGTTGGTGGGGAGGGAGAGGGAAGGAGGAAGGGGAGGGAGAGCGGCGGGGGCGGTCGAGTCGCTGAAGGTGGTGCTGGACGAGGTGGAGGGGAAGGTGGGAAGGGTAAAGTTGACGGCAGCCGCCGAAGTCGATGACGCGAATGCTGAGTCCCCTCCCATCGTCGCCTCGCCCGATTTGGTCCTCTTCCTCCTTCTCCCTTCGCCATCTTCGCCGTCTCCTCCCACGTCGAGCAGCTCCTCGAACCTCCCGCTATCCCCTGTGCCCGTCATCGTAGACGACCTCCTCGACAGGCTCGATCCAACCGACCCAGGCGCGCTGGCAGCTCCACCGACCCATGAACTCGGCGAGGCGGAGGGACCAGGAGGCGTGAAGGGAGCAATTTGCCCTCCCGCCCTCGCCGAAGCTCGAATCTTCTCGTGCGCTTCGGCCGTCGGCCGTCGCTCCTGCTCTTGCTTCTGGCGGAGCTCGTGAAGGGTGGTGTTGGTCATGTCGAGAGGTACAGCGGTGTCGGGGTTGAGGGTAAAGTCGACGCCGCCGAAGCGGAAAGCTGACTTGGGGTCGTTGGGATCGGCGCGAGGGATCTCGAACTGAGATGCATGGTACTGAGGTGGTCGGGCGTCTCCACCTGCTCCTCCTGGATGCGAGGGTGCGAAGCCCGCTCCTCCGCTCGACGAAGGGGTGCCGCTCGTCGATGGTGGACCGCTCGTAGCGGGGGGAGCTCCTCCTCCGTTCGACTCGAGAGAGTCGTTCAAGGCCTTCTGACGACTCTTCTCCGCGCTCGCCTGGTTGCGCTGATCGAGCAACGCCGTCGACCATACCGTTTCGAAGGGCATGAGAACCTTCTTGTAGAGGTCACCGAGTTCTTGCGGTACGGTATCGCGGTCGGAAGCGGGGAGTGCAAGGGAAGCGGCGATGGACGGCCAGCGAGATTCGGCGGAAACCTGGGAAGTGGGGAGAGCAAGTCAGCGAGCAGCTTCACCAATTCAGGAAGCGGTCGACGTACCTTCTCCCCTCCGTGACCGGTGACCATGACGGTTTGATACAGCTGGAAGAGGTCAACTGGGAACGCTCCTTGGCCGACGGTATAGCGAGCTGCGAGAGGGATACCCTGCTTGCCGAGCACGACGGGGAGGATCGAGTTGAACTTCTCGTGCGAAAGCTGCGAGGTGAGACGTGCGTGAGCATTCGAGAGAGCGAAAGCGAGCGAGGCGTAAGATGACTCACCTGACTCTGTAGCTGTGCGAGAGTTGGCATCCCCGGCGCTGGGTCGGCGAGGATAGCAGTCGCCGAGCGGAGGTCCCGCGCTTTCGGCAGCGGCGCCAATGGTCGAGATCTAGCGAGAGAGCGAAGGTCAGCGAATCATCTCGTTCAGCAACAGAAGTAGATCACTCACCCAGGTGACCCATCGTTGGTTCCCGTCCTCCCTCCCAATCCTGGCGCAACCGCCATGGGCATGATGGGCGTGTTGGAATTGAGGTTGCCCATCGCGACACTCGGTGTAGCGGGCGTAGGAGGAGGCTGAGTTGACTGAGCGCGGCGAGCGGCAGCCATCTGAGCTCGAAGGCCTGGCGGGAGGGAGTCGCTCGAGTTGCGAGCGATGGGAGGAGGGCGAGGCCGAGGGGGTTGCTGAGGTTGCTGAGGGAAAGCTTGAGGCGGTTGGGGATGAGGACGAGGTTGCGAAGATGTTGGAGGTGGTGTGTGGGTTTGAGCTCCGGGCTGGAGGTTGGGAAGGGAGGGTAGGTCGTGAGGTTGAGGAGGGGCCGCCGCCGAAGGGTAGGTGGGCTGGAAAGTCGGCGCTGGTGAGGGAGCGGGAGGGGCGCTGGTGACGGGGAGGTTGTTGAATGCGCGTGCGTTGGCTGATTGGGGAAGAGAGAAGGGAAGGGTGGCGGAAGCGGGAGGCGGAGCGGAAGAGGCGTAGGAAGGAGCACTCGGCGGCGGACGAGACTGCATTTGCGATGAAGGACGCGAGACGGATCCTCCTCCACCCTGCTGCATCTTGTACGCATGCACCTCGGCGCCAACAATCTCGTGTCCTCCGTTGGCGTGGACGAAGGACTGGCATTGAGCCATGAGCGGCGCATGCTGAGCCCTACAAAAGCGCGAGGGAGAGCAAGTCAGTCACACGAGCGACGCCATCGGTCGCAAAACCACTCACTTCAAGATGTGAAGCTGCGATTGTAGCTGTGCCATAATCGCCGGATCCCTCCCTCTTTGCCCTGCGCCGAGGATGGCCTCGCGCTCGCTCATCTGATTCTGCAGCGAGCTCATGCGGTCGAGATTGGCGACATGGGAAGCGAGGACGTGGGGTGGAATGGTCGGCCTCCCAGGGAGAGGGATCTGAGCCGAGATCGGCGGAGAAGGGTAGGCTTGAAAGGCCGGGTGAGGAGGGAGGGGTTTCGGCGGAGGTGGCTGGTGTGGAGGGTGCTGCTGTTGAGGAGGAGGGTGCGGGGACCAGCTGGAATGAGAATAGACGTTGTTGGGTAGTTGCTGGTGCAGCATCGGCGGTTGCGAAGCGGATGGCGCGCCGTAGCCGAAGGAGTTGGGCGCCGAAGAGGACGCAACGGCGTTGTAAGGAGGGTAGGCGCCGACTTGAGGAGGTGCCGACGAGTACGGTAGCATCGAGTTGCGCATCTGCACCTCTCCAACGCCTGCTCCTTGAGGGTATCCTCCGCCCAAACTCCCCGCAAGCCCTTCCTGGCCCAATCCGCCGCCCATCAAGAGATCAAACTGGCTCTGCTGCAGCGCTCCTTGACCGAGCAAATCGTACATGACGTTCATATCGCCCAACGTCGCTTGTACCCCGGGCTGTTGGGCTCCAAACCCTGGCGTTGGCGGGTTCGTCTGTGTTGATGGTCGAGCTCCGAGCGGTTGAGGGGAATTGCTGTACTGAGCGTCGAAAGCTGCAGCAGCTGCCATTCCTGCACTGACCGAGGTTCCTCCTCCTGCCGCCGTTGCTGATCCGAGATCGCTCCAGTGCCAGCTCTCTCCTCCGCCGTGAGCGGCTGCCCACTGCGAGTTCGAGTTCTGCATCGAAGGTGAAGCGATGAGAGCAGCCGTGGTGCTTGCTGTAGCTGATCTCGATGCTCGGAGGTTGCTGAGGTAAGTCCCGTGAAGGCCGAGGAAGGAAGAAGCGCGACCTTGAGACGCGTGAGAGACGAAGGGAGGCGCTTGAGGCGGTTCGGCGAGGATGATCTTTCGAGGTTGCTCTACGCGTTGCTGAGCTCCGTGTAGGTCGCTGGTGAAGAAAGGTGATGGGCGCAGCCTGTCGAGTGATGCTCAAGATCGAGTTAAGGGGGAGCTTCGCTTCGCCTCCTCTCGCCGTACTTCTCACTTGAATAGTTCCCCCGCTCGAGCCTGTAAAGATATACAAAAGAGGAGCTACGAAAAGGCTTCACAAGCGCCTCTCCTCGCTGTTTAGCGAGCAGTCAGATGAGCGAGCCGTCTTACGACCGAGCGCTGCCACTTGGCATCGCTCGCTTCTGCAGTGCATTAGGCCGAGCCTTGTCGTAAGCAGTTCGGAGTGATTGACTTCCGTAGTTCGGTGAGATGCCGAGTCCGAAGGGCCGCGCAAGTCAGCAACTCCTTTCCCTTCACCGACTGCGCCAGCTTCGGAGAGGGGGGAACAGAAGAAGTCTGTAGGGGAATCGAGGAGAGCTTGGACAATGGAAAGAGACGTCTCCACCTCGCCATGCTCGCACTCGCGTCCCCCACTTCATTGCCTCACCATGTGAACGTCCTTTCGGCCGAGCTCGGCGAAGCGATCAAAAGGGGTGGGTGCGCCGAGAATGGCGTGAGCGAGATCGTGCTGCAGTGGGTGCAGAGGCGAAGCGTTTCGTTGTAAAGATACACAATCCCTCTTCTCCTGCGCCTTTGTTGGAGTGCTGAAACGTCGAGGAGGCGTCGACGGCGGAAGGAGAGCCGCGAGCGAGAAGCCGAGCGATTCGTCCTCACGGTCAGTGAAGTGCTGGCTCATACGGGGCAAGACAAGCCAAAGGTAGGTCACTGTTACAGAAGCAGAATCTTTGCTTCGTCTTCGTCAGCGGTAGCCTTTCCTCTCCCGTGGCAGCAGCGAGCTTCGGCGATAGTCGAGAGCGAGATGGACTCAAGTCGAGATCACGGCTTCCTGTAGACGCAGGGAAAGTAAGCGATCAGAATCTGACATACAAGTCCTCTGTAAAGTCTTGACTCACCTCTGCACCTTGAGGGTGATTCCTCGAGCCCGACACTCGAATTCCAAGTCGACAAGGCTCGCCGAGGAAAAGGAGTAAATGAGCCGTCGTTGAGGACCTCCAGCTGCTGTAGATGGCAAAGAGAGACATGTCCTCTCTGAGTATACCGATTCTGTCGAAGACTGGGGACGGACTTCGTGGCCTGCAGCTTCTGCGCGTCAAGGCCAGCGAACGACAGGGCGACTCGACACAAGAAAGCTCGAGGCTGCTTGACCTCGCGAGACTTGCGGCGCTGGATGGGCGATAGCGTGGCTTTCAGTTGGATCATGTACAGCATCAGCTCGGGCGGAAGACGAGGCGCGCTCTCCGCCTCGAGCTTCAGTCGTTCGAGCGCTTCGAGTGCTTGTCGCTCCTTCTTGCGACGACGCCGAGCTGCTCCTGAGCGTTTGCCATGTGCTGTAGATTTCTGAAGAGCTTTTCCGTCCATGGCGCGGTCGATTGAGCGAGTGAAGCGAAACCGTGCGATATGGCAGAGGAAGAGAGTGCGCGAGCGATTGTCGAGCGGCTAAGAGCAGCGAGAGGGGGGCTGTAAGGGTTCAGAATTGGAGCAGGCAGCATTAGCACCAACTAAGTTATGCTTGTGTTTCACTACATTTCATCAAGTCGGTACAGGGGCCTTTCGCTTGCGGAGCGTCGAGTTGCCGGCCGGCGCTTCGCTCTTTCTCTCCTTCTCCTCGCTTCTCGTCGTCTCTCACAGCAACAAGATGGTCATCAAGGCCGCGCTGGTAGATGTCGGAGGCGTCTGCGTCGGCAGCCCTATTACTGGTGCAAACGACGCCGAGAAGCTGTGGGGACTTCCGCCGCACTATATCAACGCTCACATCACCGCTCAAGGCGAAGGAGGCGCTTTTCAGAGGTTGGAGCGAGGAGAACTACCATTGGAGACGTTCTACCGGCAATTTGGTGCAGAGTTGAGCAACGTGGAGACGGGAAACAGGGCTTACCGAGCCTACTGCCAGCGAACCGGCCGAGGTGAGCTTCGGTTTTGCTCCGCGATGACCTTCAGAGCTGACAGCTAATCTACAGAGTGCCCAAAGCTACCTACCTCGCTCAAGATTGACGGCAAGGAGGTTCGTGTCTCGCCGAACCCCTGCGCCGAAGTCTCCACGCCTACGAGCGTGAAGCTAATCTCCCCGTTTTTACAGCTCTGGATGCACATGATGAAGCCCGCTCTCACTCCCGATCCAGTCATCATCGCCGCCATCAACGCTCTTCGCAGTTCGTCCTCGGCGCTGGCTTCCCGGTTCAATCCCTTCGCTGATCTTACTCTGCCACAGCATCGAACAAGTTCCGCCTCGCAGCTCTCACCAACAACTTTGTCGTCCCCGGCGCTGCCGTTCCGCCGCCTCAGCCGATCCCCTCCTGGTCAACACTTCCACCCCGCCGAGCCGTTCCGTTTGAGCTGCTGTCGCAGTCCTTGCAAGAGGCAGCAGCCAACCCCGACAGTGCAGGAGCGCCGACTGAGCTACTGAAAGGCATGTTTGACCTCTTCATCGAGAGCTCGGTGGAGAAGCTGAGGTGAGTTCTCGAATCGACGATCGCCGAGAAAGAAGCTGAGTCGTCTCGCCGTACAGGAAACCTGATCCGGCGTTTTACCAACTCGCTCTCGATCGTCTGGGAGTCAAGGCTGAGGAGACGGTCTTCCTCGACGACATTGGACCGTGAGTGAAGCAGCTTCGGCGCACCTTTCTTGCCTCCGACCTGACCTTCTCGCTCTGTCTCGCAGAAACCTCGCGGCGGCCAAGAAGCTCGGAATCCACACCATCCGTAGGTCGTCCTTCTCCTACTACCCTTGCGAGTCGCTCACGCTTTCGCTTCGCAGGCGTGCTTCCCGGCCGGTCAATCGAGGCCGTCAAGGAGCTCGAGAAGGTGGTGGGTATCCCGTTGAGGGCGGAACTGGTGGCTGCGAAGCTGTAGTCATTTGTAGACGAGTGAGCTATGTAAAGAAGCAGTACTGCCGTGAACCGTAGCCGTGAGCCGGAGGACTCGGCAGGTGCTCGCGCGACGACTGAACGAGAAATCTTGTAGCGTTGTACAGCATCGACAAAAGATCACCCTATCCAATCCAAGCACGGCAATCCTACACCCTCCTTGAAGCTTGCTGACCTGTAAGACGTCGAGAGAGAAGTCAGCTCCTCGCCGAGAGCGCTGCCGATCACCAAACTCACCTGCTACGAGCTTCTTCTTGTACGACTTCATCTTCGTGCCCGTAGCCACGTTGCTGGAGACAGCCGCGCCGCCCGCCCTCTCGGGCCTCTCCCTCGGGTCGGCGGCAGGAGCGACCTTGAAGCTGGTGGAAAGACTGGCGGGGATCCTCGCATGCCTCCTCGCGACGGCTCCACCAGCGCTTCCCTGAGCGCCCTCGGCCTCCAGCTTCCTCGCAATGTTGCTCTCCCTCGCCTGCTTGACGCGCTGCTGAGCGATGAACTCGGACGAGTAGCGAGCAGGGGTGGTGCCCAACTCCTTGTCGCTGAAGGCCTTGGAACGACGGATGATGGGCCTCATCCAGTCGGAGACGAGTTGGTTGGCCATGCGGGCGATGGAGGGATCCACGCGCTTGCACTTCGTGTAGAAGTAGACGATTTTGCCAAGGCCCGAGGACTTGAGCGCCGAGGTTTCGATGGTGAGCTGTAGGGCGAGAGGATCAGCGCAAGAAGCGAGAAAGGAGAGGCGAGAGTTACGTACAGTGCGGAGGATCTCGAAGAGCGGGCGTTGAATGTTGGGAGCGGGGAGGGACTTGTCGGGGAGAGGTTCGAGCCAGCGCTTGACGGCTTCGAGGGCACCGCTCTCAACGAGGGACTCGGCTAGCGTGGTCCTGAGGGCAATATATGTTAGCTCGCGTTCGTGAAGCGTCATGAGTCGCAAAAGACTCACTTCTGCATCATCTCGACGACGCTCGGCAGCATCCTCAGCTTGTGCGAAGCGAAACGTCCGGCGTCGTTCTCCTCGATGTCGCGGTCGGCAGCGTTGAACATGTCGTGGCGGAGCTTGGCTACAGCCTCGTCGTTCATCATCTCGAGGTCCTGTGTGGTTAACACATCAGCATCGTCGGCGGTGGTTGGCGAGCAGGACCGGTTCAACGCACGTCTTCCTGCTGTCCACGCTTCTTCTTGCCGCCGGCCTTCTTTGGCTTCTTGATGATGGCCTCGATACGAGCATCAAGCGCACGGCGACTAGCTGTAGGGGTCAATCAGCACCACGCCGCGAGCGGAGAGGCAAGGCGAGTACACACCAGTCTTGGGATCAACGACTTCCTCCTCTTCCTCCTCGACCTCCTTGGCCTTGGTCTTTTTCTTCTTCCTGCGAACGAGCAAATCGCAAAGTGTCAGCCAGCATGGTCGACGGCGAGCGCGCGATCGCGTCCCCAGCTCTCAGCTCGCGCAAGCTGAACTCACTTCTTGGGCGCCTCGCCTTCCTCTCCCTCGGCACGCGGCTTCCTCTTGATCTTGAGCTTCTTCAAACCCTCCTCACGGTAGTCATCGCCGTCGTCCTCGTCGCCCGAGCCGGCTGCCGAATGAGTGGGCGAGCGTCGAGGAGAGGACGAACGACGAGCGGCAGGCGAGGCGGAACGGGAGGGAGAGCGCTGGGCAGGGGCGGCTTTGGGTTCTTGCTCGTCTGTTGTACGATACTGGTGTCAGCGAGCGCAACGAGCCGGGAACGACGAGCGGCCAGCTTACTGTCGCTGGGAACCTCAGAGAGATCAGAGTCGGAATCATCGAACTGTGGAGCGAGAGCATCCGTGAGTCACTGCTGTAGCTGAATGCGATGGTCCTCTGGTGGTCTCCTCTGCCCGCCGGCTCCCCAAGTCTCCCCAGCGAGCTTGTTTGACTTGGCCACGCTGCTTCAGCGCTGCCATCAACCTACAGCCGAGCAGCTGTAGGAGCAGCGAATCCTGCAGCTGATCCTCAAAACTTCAAGCTGCCCGACTCTGCGCTCTGACGAGGTGCAGGGCGCCCGCGAGCGGGACGTCGCTCCATCTCCCGCTGTAAAGGGAGCTGTAGGCTTACAATGTTGTTCACGATGTGTGCAGTCGCGGGCGCGGACGTCGGCTCCTCCTGCTGCTGCTCCTGGTCAGGTTCGTCGTACTCTTCGTCGGCCATGATGAGATGCGAGGTGAGGGTGAGAGGGCAAGGAGTGAGCGAGCCGGACTTCGCAGATGGCTCGACTTCGCAGGCTCTCGAAAAAGGCCAAAAGAGGACTGGGGGACTCTGTATGCTCGTTGGAGTGCTTTGTGCACTCCCCCGACATCAGACGCTGTCTAGAAGTCATTTGAGCAGGGTGAAATGTCGGCGCCGAGCAGCGCTAGATTCGCCTCAAAAAGGTGCTTGCTCTCTCCAAGGGGGTCATAACTACATAGATAATGACAACACGTCTACAAGACCCATTTCTAGCCCAGCTGATCAAAGTCGAAGGGCGCCGCCGACTCGGACGAAGGAGGAAGCCAGCCCAAGTAAGGCGCCGCCACCTCCGTGAAGGCTGCCTCGCCCATGGGAAACGAGAACGACTCCATCCCTCCATTGAAGAGCGTTTCGAAGAAGTCAGAAGGGAGGTTGTTGGGGCTGAGACCGCCGCCAAAGGAGGAAAGGCCCAGCGCCGAGATGTCGAAGGAGGGAGAGGTCGAGGCTGGCGGGGCGGGATTGCTGTAGAAAACGGAGGAAGGCTGTGGTAGCCCTGATGGATTGTTAGGGTCGTAAGGCGAGTGCGCGTTGACCGTTGGGAGGGAGGGGGGAGCGACGGAAGGAGAGGTTGAGAGGAGGGCGCCGGTCGTCGGTCGATAGAGGGGGGCGGGGACGGCGGTGGATGGCGATGGAAGCGATGATGTTGGCATCTTTTTGTCGAGGTTACCGATGAGGTCCACCAGCATCTCGTGGCAAGCTCTCATGCCTGCGAACCTCGTCTGCTCGAGCGCTTCCAGTCCCTCGGCGCATCGGTCGACCTCGGCGCGAAGTTGCTGGGCTACCGACTCATCGACGCCTCCCGTGAGCACGAGTAGAAGGAGTCCTCCTGCGACCAGAAGGTGTTGAGAGTAGTCCAAGAGATGCGGTGAGGGAGGGAATTTAGCAGTCACGACGGAAGGAGCCATCGCGACGATCGAGTTGGCGGCTCGAATACAGCGGGCGAGGGATGCGCGTTGAGGCTCGGTAGGTGCGATGCCGTTTTGAGGGAGTAGAGGAAGGTGAAGGAGGAGAGTGGTGGCGTAGTAGGTGCTGTAAGCGATGATGCGCTGGGTGAGGAACGGCGGTTGAAGGAGGTGGATGTCCTCGGAGAGGTGCTTAGGCAGCTGTTGAAGCCATCTGTGGTAGAGACAAGGTCAGCGAAGGCGTTACAGGAGCAGAAAAGGGCGTACTCGGCCAGCTCCTCCTCGCGACGAGTGACTTGGCTCCGCAAGAGGACATCAGCCGCTTGACGCTCCTTCGGCGAAGCGGAAACGTTGGCATGCTGCTTAGCATGCGAGCCGAGGTATTGAGCGGCCTGTGAAAGCTCATCGTCAGTACTGAACCTTTGTAACAAGTTCAAGTCGAGAAGGGAGCTCACCTCGCCAGCGATACGATGAACGTCGATGAGGGCGACGAATCCAGTCATCACGTTCGGGCCTGTTGCTGGTGTGGCGATGTTGTTCGTGCAGTAGGCGTCCAGCTCCTCATCGCTAGTCTCGAGTGGTCGCTCGGCGTCGATGTCGCCTTCTTGAAGCGAGAGGGGACGTCCGAGATTGGCGGCGAGCAGGCGATCGATCGTGTACAGCGACCAGAAAGCTCGTCTTCTCCGTTCCTTCTCAAGCTTCGGAAGCTTGGCTTGAGCGAGAGACCGATGGAGACCTGTAGGATATGGAGAGGGGTGGTCAGCTCGGCGCCCAACTCGGGCGAGGAGGGGGACTCGAGAGATTGCTCACCGAGATCCACGGCGAAACGAATGGCCTGACCGAGCACGATCCATGCACGAGCAGCACAGTTTGAGTTGCAGAGGAAGAGGCTGCCGTGTATGAGAGAGTGTCAGGTTAGCTTCGGCGGCGCATTAGCGGGGAGCTCGTCGGCGAACGAGCGAGGAGCAGAGAGAGGATCGGAAGGGTGACGGAATAGGGCAGAAAAGGACAGGAAAGACGCACGCGAATAGAGCATACGTCTGGACTTGTTCGAGGGTAGCGTCGGTCACTCCATCTGGGAACGGGAGAAGAGTCAGCGCAACTCGTTTCGGCGAGGAGCGAGTAAGAACTTACGAAGGACGAGAATGTTCGCCGTTCCGTAGAAGCCTACACCATTCCTCTCTACTCCAACCGTTGACTGTAGCGAGAAAGTGGCGCCGAGGGCAGGATTGAATCGGCCTTGATTTTGAGCTCGGCGATCGTCAACGAGCGGGGAGGCGCAAGCGAGGACAGCGAAGACGAGGGCCATCTTCATTGGGTTGAGGCGGTGAAGGGGAGTCTTCCAGAGTATCTCGTATTCGCGCATGAAGGTAGGACGATGTAGGATGGGGTATCTGGCGAGGGGGAGAGGCGTCAGCTAGAGAGTCGCCGAGCCGTTCGAACACCCCCTAACGGCAAAGAGAGACTAACAGGGGTTGGAGTTGCTCAAAGAAGACATTGATGAGCTTGTCGGCGAGGTCGCGATCCGGCAGCTCAACGCCAGCAGGCGGTGGGAGAGCTTGAGCAATCGAGAGGCCGAGGGGTGCGGTGAGCCAGCTCATGCGGGACGGGGGTAAGTTGCCGCTGGGTAGGGCCTCGCGTTGGATACGGTCGAGCTCGATCAAGATGGAGGTGGTTGAAGCGGCGCCGATGTACCTTCACGCGCCGAGCGAAGGTCAGTCCTGCTCGGCGAACTCGGGGGCCGGTGAAGAGCGCACCTGAGGTTCCCACGAGCATCGGGTCGGAGTACTCCTGCCTTCTCGGACGGCGATGGAGTGTTTCCTAGCTCGAGCTCGACTTCTGGTTCCGCGAGAATCCTGTCGAGCTGCATCTTGACCGAGCTGAGCCTCCCCGCGGCCCGCTTCGACTCCAGTTGGTCCTCCTCGGGCAGCGAATCGAGCGTAGCTCCTTGAGATATGAGTAAGGCTTCTAATCGAGCGATTCGTGCTTCCTGAAGCTTGACGCGAGCTTCCAGCGAGTGCGGCGCCGTCCGAGGCTCTCCAGTGAAGCTACAGCTCTCCCCCATGGCTACGCAAGGACCACAGGGGAGGTTCCCGCAGCACTTAACCTTCTTTCTCGCACATACGATGCATGCCTTGCTCGTACGGCGCCGTTTGTAGGCGACGGAGGTGAACGCGTCCTCGTTTCCTCGCTCGCTTGAGGCTGCGTTGGCCTGCTGGAGCTGTTGGGTAGGTAGGTGACCAACTGCAGAGCTGGTAATGGCAGGGGCCTGCATGGCGGTGGTGGGTCGACGAGCCGAAGATGAGGAAAGGTGCAGAGCAGGCAACCGCGATAAGACGGCCGAGGGCTGCGGAGGGAGAGCATCGTCGTTTTCTGTACGAGAGCATTTGATTCAAGCACTTGGCTCAGCCTCATAATACATTCAGCCAAACCCGGCCCCGATTTTGCCTATTGTAGAGCAATCGAGTCGCTCTCGGCGCGGACTGCGATCGCCGAGCGTTGCCTTCAAGCCAATCTCAATCCTACTTCTTTACAGCAGCCTTCTTCTTCCTCTTCCCTACTTCACCCTTTGCTTCGCCGCCTCTTTCTGCTGGTACACCCCCGACCACCTCAATCCCGCTCAAATCCAGCTCCTTGCCCTCGTGCTCAATCTTGTGCTTCTCGCGCAGACGAATGTAGGTCTTGTCGGCGTTGAGGAGCTCCAGCTGTTCAGCAAAGATCTCTGCTGCTCGCACCTTGTCTGGCTCTTGGTCGGCGATCTCCAGACGGGGGATGAGGGTCTTCTTGCCGTTCACGGTCTCGTACTTCTTGCCGCCTGCGCGTCTGGTTTAGCGAGAGTGAAGATCGAAGAGGCGGTAGGAACACTTACCTTTGTGATTGGCGTACCGTCGAGCTCGAGTGTAGCCCATCTGCATCTGCAGACGAGGGGGAAGAGGTCAGCTTCGGCGCTCGGCGCTCGGAATCGAGCGCGGCGAGCTGAACTCACAAACTTGCGCGTCATATCACAGCCGACGAAATCTCCGTCGTCCTTGTACTCGTTGAACTTTTCTCGTAGCGCTGCAGAAGAGTCGGTCGCTACTTCGGGGTTCTTGAAGCGCCCTACGAAGCGAGCAGGAGGAGAGGCGATTCGTTAGAGAAGAGAGTTAGAGGAGCCGATCGGTTCAGCGAGGACGCGACCTACATAGCGGTAGTAGCTCGGACTTGTAAGGTTCCACGGAGAGCACGCCTGGACAAAAAGCGACGAGGTCAGCGAGCGAAAGGCCACGAAACGACGAAGGCCGACTCACCTTGCTCGCCTTTGCCGATGCGATACAGATCCGGTCGATCTCGAAGGTTCAGCTCAGTGTAGGGAAGGTGGAAGGGAAACGAGGGAGCCATCGTGCGAAGAAGAGGAAGCAGAGCGTTGCAGCAGCAGGTTTCGATCCAGCTGCCGAGTTGCAGGTACGTCAGCGCACTGAGCTCGCGAGAAGAGAAGCAAAGATGAAGGACTTGGAAAGGCGAAGAGCAAGCAGCGGACGACGAAGAGATGAAGAAATTGTGATCGAGCAAGCTCGACACACCGTACGTAGTAGAAGGCGCCGAGCGCCGAATCGCCGAAGCGCCGAGCTCCCTTGTCGCGCGCTAGGGAGTGTAGCCTGCTGAACTTTCCAGCCAGCTTGGTCGGAGCCCTTTCAGAACTCGCCAATCGTTCTCATGATGTGTAAGAGGATCTCGAGCGGCCTACCGTCCATCATGGGAGGGAGGAAGGCGACTTCTTCGAGTCGTCGATCGGCGATTAGGGCTCGAGGTTGCCGGGAAGGGAGCGTCGAGAAAGCAGGGGATTCTATGTGTTCAAGAGATACAGTGAGTTTTGTCTCGAAGCTGCAAGGCGAGCCTCCGCCCGCTTAACTCACTCAGAAGAGCGACGTGGGGCTCAAAGCTCGAGCTGCCAGCGAAAATACGATTGCGAATAGCTTGGTGAGAGAGCAGTGAGCAGCTGGTGGTAGCTAGATTTGCCGTCCCGAGTCGAGACGAGCCGAAACGAGGTAGAAGTTGAAGAGAGAGAGGCGAGCTCAGCTTGCCTTCCTCCCTATCGCTGCTCGTCTCGCTTTCGCCGTCAACCGCGCTCGTGGCTGCTTAGTTTGCCGCACAGTAGCTGGAGGTTGTCAGCCTGCACTAGCTACTCGCTTCCCGCAAGCCTTCTCGTCCTCGACCAAGTCACAGTGCGCTTTCTCGCTTTCTCGCTGCTCTCCCGCTTCTGTAGCTGATCTTTTCTGACCCACAGCGCGTCTAATAGCTACTGGTAGGTATAAAGAATCGCTTCTGCGCGTTTTTGTAGCTCTTGATGTCTTGTCGCAAGCCGTCAAGCCCCGCCGAGCAGCTCGCCTCCTCGACAAAGGGAGAGAGATCGCCTCATGCTCGCCGGGAGGCGAAGGCAACGGGAAAGAGATGATCTGAAGCTCAGTTTGAGAAAGTAGAACAGCTGCTGACTCGACTTGAACCTCCTACAGCGCGACCGCCATGCCTCGGCAATATAATCACTACGGAGAACCCATCTGCGAGGACTGCAACCGCGCGTTCGTGAACGACCGTGCACTCGACCAACACTACTTGAGCTCTAGCTGTCACTCGTGGTGCCAGCGTGAGTCTCTCGCTCGCCGTTGAGGGACTTGCAGTTGACGCCCTTCTTCCCCCTCATCTCGGCGCAACTAGAATGTGACCGAGACTTCGTGTCCGATGCGGCTCGCAGGTCCCACTGGGCGAACAGCTCACTTCACGACTTCTGCACCCTCTGCGATTCGCACTTCGACTGCTGGCAAGACCTCGAGGACCACGAGGACGAAGAGCACTCGAGATGCTCCGAATGCTCTCAGCTCTTCGCAGGCCCGGTCGGTCTTCACGAGCACAGTAGGCAGTCGCACGCACGTCTCTACTGTACCGATTGTCGTCGCATGTTCAGGAATCAGAACGAGTGGACCGGTGCAAGTCGTCCTTGCTCATTTCGGCTCGTCGAAAGCATGCACTGACCCGCTTCGTCTTCACCTCGCTCATCCTCAGCATCGCAACTCGTCCCTCCACCGACCAGCTACCGTTCCCTGTCCGTCCATCAAGTTCGGAGGCAACTGCACGAGGAAGTTCGGCTCGATCGCCGACGCCGTGCTGCACTTGGAGGCGGGAACCTGCAGCTCGGGCATGGATAGGAGGAAAGTCGACCGCTACGTACTCAGTCACGACCGCACCAACATCATCACCAACCCGAACCAGCGTCTCATCGGCTACACGCAAGACAACTCCCCTCCTCCTCGCTACCACGCCACCTCGGAGGCCTGGAGTCATCGCTACCAGGCCTACTATTGCGTTCTGTGCCCTCCCGCCCCCAACCCTCGCCTCTTCAAAAACACCTCGGCCCTCAATCAGCACCTCAACTCATCCAAGCACGTCTACGCCAACCAAGGCAACGCCGACAAGCTCTACCGCTGCCCGAACCGCGACTGTGGCCACCAATTCGCGCTCTTCAGCGCCCTCGTCCAACACCTCGAGCGTGGGAGCTGCTTCCAACAGCTTTATAGGGTGCAGCAGACGATCGGATGGTGAGGAGGGAGCTCAGATCGAGCGGTAGACGAGGAGGTCTGGGGAGTCGGGTCGAGCTTTTGAGCTTCATTCTGTAGTATACCCTGTCTCGAGCTGTGCAGTTGTTACCCAGATTTGTGCGCTTCAGTGGCCGAAGATGCAGGAAGCCAGCGATAACCCTCAGCGAGCGAGAGTGCAGAAAGCTGAGGGAGCGCCGAGCGCCGAACTCCCGGCGGGGGCGCAACGAGCGAAGAAGCTCGCTAATGGCGCCTCGGTTGGTGAGATGGCCAGGGAATTTACGTCTATTCGTCGGTTTTCGTTACATCGAGGCAACCGCACTCTTGAGAGCGCGTCGGCAGCTCCACCGACTCGAGCAAAAGCGCCGGCGGAAAGTTCGGCATGAGGAGATGAGAAAGCAGCGAGCAGTCTGTGCTAAGCAACTCTACTCCATTAAGCTGAGCCCGACTTGAGGCGAGTCGAAAGGAGCCGAAAGGAGCTAAGAGCTCCGCGAGAGAAGCGAGATCAGCTTGCCTTCCTCCCCCTCACTGTTCGTCGCCGCTTCGCCGTCAACCGCACTCGTACCGGTCCAGAGTGCTGCACAGTATCTCTAGTTGTCCAGCCTGCACAAGCTACTCGCTCCTCGCAAGCCTTCTCGTCCTTGACCCAAGTCAGAGTGCGTTTCCTCCTTTCTCGCTGATCTCACGCGTCTGTAGCTTATCCTTGTTCGCTTACAGCGCGTCTAACAGCTACTAGTAGGTGAAATTCTCTTTCCTACTTGCTCTCGTCGCGATTTAAGCCCTCTTCGCGCTTCTTAAGTCGCGCCGAGCTCGTTCCCTTTCCAGCCAGCTGCTGCAAAGGCAGCTGTCACTCAACGGACGGGCGAGGGGACAGGCAAGCTACTTGAGCAGTATCACTGACTATCTTTTTTTTTGCCTCTGCAGCTCGCCATGCCTCGCCGCTACGACTACTATGGACGGCCCATTTGCGATCAGTGCGGCGTCTGCTGCAACAACGACAATGCCCTCGACTCGCATTTGATGAACTCGTACGGTCACTCGTGGTGTCAGAGTAAGCTCCCCGCTCTTTCGACCTCGGTCGCGCTCGAACGCGCCCGCTGACCCTCGATCCTCTCCTCGGCGAAGCTTGCGATATCATCTTCGCTTCAGATCAAGCTCGTCGGTCTCATTGGGCAAACAGCACCATCCACAACTTCTGCACCCTCTGCGACACGCACTACAACTCGCCTCAAGATCTCCACGCTCATCAGAACGTCGACCACTCGAGGTGCACCGCGGCGGGATGCTCGATGATCTTCAGAGAAGAGGTTGGGCTGCACGAGCACTGCCGTCAGTCGCACTCGCATCTCTACTGTGTCGAATGCCGTCGCCTCTTTAGGACTCAGAACGAGTGGACCGCGGTAGGTGCTCCTTCTCGGACTCAGCTGGCTCGGTCGTCGAAAGCTCGTGCTGACCTTTCTTGTGTCCTCTTCGCTCCTGCTCCTGCTCCTTCCCCTCAACCTCCTTGGTTCTCCTCTTTCCCTCCTTCTCCTTTTCCTCCTCGCTTCCCCCGTCCCGACCTTGTTCTCCCTCTCCTCGTTTCCTTTCACCCGACTCAGCACCGCAACTCCTCCCTCCACCGACCGGCGACCGTTCCCTGCCCCTCCACCAGGTTCGGCGGAAACTGCACAAGGATGTTCGGATCCCTCGGCGACGCGACTTTGCACCTCGAGGCGGGCACCTGCAGCTCGGGCATGGATCGTATGGGCGTCGACCGGTTCGTCGTCGGCCACGACCGTACGAGCGTCGTCACCAACCCCCAAGCGCAGCGCCTCATCGGTTACATCAACAACTCGAACGCCCCTCCTCCCCCTCAGCACCAAGTCACTTCCGACGCCTGGAGCCCGGCCGACCAGGCGTTCTTCTGTGTCCTCTGCCCTCCTCGTCCTCGTCCTCGTCTTTTCAAGACCGCCAACGCTCTCAACCAACACCTCAACTCCTCCGTACACGTCTACTCGAACCAAGACTACGCCGACAAGCTCTACCGCTGCCCGAGCCAGGAGTGCCGGCAGCAGTTCGCCCTCTTTAGCGCTTTGGTGTCTCATTTGGAGCGTGGAAGTTGCTTCCAACAGCTTCAGAGGGTGCAGCAGACGATCGGATGGTGAGGAGGAGGCTTCCGAAGGTGCCGTAGACGCTTTGATGGTGGTGAGAAGAGCTCGGCTTCAGCTTGCGCAGTTCGTATCAGTAGTATACCCCCCTCTGCTTTGTTCAGTCGTTACAAAATTCAGTACCCTTTCGTGACCGCTCTTGTGCGAGGCGAACGAGTGCCGTACAGAGGCGGAGAGGTGCCGGAGAGCCAGCGCCGAGCTCGGCGAAGGTTCCAAGGTCGAAAATGCTCGCTCATGCAGCTCTGTAAGAAGCGTATCGCCTAAGCTACATCCAGTTGGGCTTCGTGCTTTAACATGGGAGCGAGCGAACCCCCTTAAGCCAACCTTCGCCTCGCCTGAAAGCGAACCCGCCAGGCAAGCTTGGCTTTCGCTCATTCACTCGTCGCAACTTCGCCTCGTCGAACACCGTACAGTACAGCTGCATCCATTCCGCCTGCTGCCTATTGCCTCTCGCTCTAACCTACACCGGCCTCGCTCCAACTCGTGAGTCCTCTCAGACCTGCCCCACCTCCTCCATTTCGCCTTCTTGTGCTTTGGCTGGGCTCGGGCTGAAGGTTGGCGATCAAGAAGCGTTACTAGAGCTCAGCCAAGCTTCGCGCGGAGCTCGAAAAGCTGCAGAAGATCAGCCAACCTCGAACGGCCTTGTTGTGCTCTGGTCCGTCGCTGACCTGTTTGCCGCCCCTTACAGGCTGCTACAGACCCTCCGACACCCTCTAATCGCACAGTAACTACCCAAAGCACCTCCCCAAGCTTTCCAAACCTCCCATACAGCTCCTCTCGCTCTCCGCACCGGCTCAAGTCGTCCGTCGGCTTCCCTCAGCAGCTCTTTCTCCCCTTTCACCACTTCAGACACGATGCTTCCCACCAGGATCCTTTTCCAGCTCAACAGGAGCAACACCATCGGCTTCATCGGTCTCGGTAAGCTTTACCCCTTGCCCTTGCAGTCCGCCCCAGCTGACCTCCTTCGCTCTTTCCCAGGCGCCATGGGCCGAGGAATGGCCGCCAACCTCATGAACAAGACCTTCGCCGGTGTAGAAGGAGTCTACGATCCCAAGAAGCAAAAACCGGCGTTCGTAGTGTACGATGCCTTCCAGCCAGCGGTCGACAGCTTCCTCAACGAGCACACTCGAGCCTACGCAGGACGAGATGTCATTCCTGCTTCGTCGCCAGCCGGAGTAGCTCGTCTCGCCGCTACCGTTATCACTTCCCTGCCTTCGTCGCCCCAGGTTGAGGAGGTCTACCTCGGCGAAGGAGGACTTGCCGAGGCCCTCCAGGAGCTGGATGAGGCGAGGAGGGCCGAGTCGCTTTTCATTGATTGTACGACGTTGGAGCAGTCTGTGGCGAAGGAGGTGGCTAGCAAGATTGGTGCCCTCGGTGGAGCTATGGTCGATTCGCCCATGTCCGGAGGTGAGTAGCATCGGCCGGCTGTGACGAGATGTTGAGCATGCTGACCTTTCTTCTGCATCACAGGTATCGTCGGAGCACAGAACGGAACCCTCTCCTTCATGGTTGGCGGTCCCGAGGCGGCGTAAGTGGCCAGCCCTTGGTTCTCGGCGCTCGAAGCTCATCCTTTCGCTCCTTCGCCCAGCTTCGAGCGCGCAAAGAAGTACCTCGACCTCATGGGCAAGCGTGCTATCCACTGCGGCGATTCAGGAAACGGATTGTGAGCTCTCCGCCTTTCTCTCGCTGCTTGCAGCGCCTCGCTGACTTCCGTCTCACTTTCGCAGGGCCGCCAAGATTGCCAACAAGTGCGTTTGAGCATGTTGCGATCTCAATGTAAAGCTAACACACCCTTTCGCAGCCTTCTGCTGGGTATCTCGATGGTCGGAACCGCGTACGTCGCCCACCTCTGTCAGCAGCCGCCGAGCCGAGCACCGAGCTGACCTCTTCTTCCCCATAGTGAAGCCATGCTTCTCGGCCAGTCTCTCGGACTTGCACCCGACCTCCTCGCCTCCATTCTCAACACCTCGGTGTGTCTCCCACGACCTCCTCCGCCTCCCACCGTTCCACCGCTGATCTTTCCCCCTCGCAGACGGGCAAATGCTGGGCCTCGGAGCTGAACAACCCCTCTCCGGGGGCCACTCCCTCAATCAAGCCCCCAGCAGACCGCGAGTACGAAGGCGGGTTCCTCACCAAGCTCATGACCAAGGATCTCAACCTCGCTATCGCCGCTTCGAAATCTACCAACACTCCTCTTCCCATTGGAGGGCTTACTACTACCCTTTATAACACTATTAACAAGCATGATGAGTTTGCTGGGAAGGACTTTAGTGTCGTTTTTGAGTATTTGAGGATCGCTATGGAGGGTGGGATGAAGAAGACTTGAGGAGGTAGTGGAGGGTCTCGCTCTCTCTCTCTCGGTCTGAGTCGTTGAAGGCGGGCAGTATGAAGCACTAAATGAACATAAAATTTCTGTAGTGATATATGAGCGTCTAGCGAGCCAAGGAGAGATATCTACAACAGAACCGCTACTCCACCGAGCAGCGCGCCGAACCATCCCCACCCTCCTCCCGCTTCTCCCTTCGTCAACCCCGCCGCTGAAGCCGGTGAGCTCGAACTGGGCGGGGCACTCGAGCTGGAAGTCAAGAGAGAAGCAGTAGTCGGTCTTCCCGCGATGACCGAGTTGACGCTCTCGATGTTCGTGCTCGTTACTCCTGCGGTGAGGCTTACGCTGCTTAATGTTTGGCCGGGAGGAGGGGCGGCGGTGATTAGTGTTGCGGTTAGGGTGCTGCCGTTGGTGGTGATGGTGGTGGTCAGGGTCGTGGAGGTTCGAGAGGCTGTAGCTGGGGAGGTGACGGAGGGAGAGGTCGTCGGGATGGAGGTGGCGTTCGCGGGGGAGACGTCGGGGGTGAGTTGCTGTGAACGGGTAGAGGAGGAGATGTTAGCTCCGTACGCCATTCAGCAGAGTGAGAGCGAAAGAGCGCACCTTGGCGACGACTGCGAGGGGAGAAGGTCAGCGAGGTTCGGCCGAGCACTCGAGAAGAGAGCTTACCATCCGCCAACAGTTGGTGCACCACCCAAGTCGGATGATAATCGTTCTTCCAAAAGCTAGCGAGTCGCATGATCAGCTACAGGTCGCGCAAAAGAGCCCAAACGAGAGCTCACTACTGGTCGAAAGGCCAAGGGCAGCTCGGCAAGTTGACGAGCGGGTCGAGATCGACGTTGATGTAGTCGTCGCAGGTTCCCACCGCATCAGTTAGTCCGTACTTGTACGGCTCGTCCAGAAGCTGCACGAGCGAGACGCGCACAATCAGCTTCGGCGCTCCCCCTCTTCTTCGGCCGATCCAAACTCACCGCGTTGAAGATGGGTTGAGTGTCGAACAGCACGAGATTGGCTCCGGGGAATAGCGAAGTGAAGGATGTAGCATAGTTGGCGAGCATGACGTTGAAGAGGCTGATGCTATTGGAGACTGTGTCGACCGCATCGTCGCCGAAGGACATGATGAGTGGTGTGCGCTGCGTTGGTGGAACGCCGAGGATGAGGAAGTTGCGAGCTGTTGTTTGGAGTCGTGGTGGATCGTTTGAGGGTCAGCGAGCCCAGCAGTAAGTGGAGAAAGAGACGACTCACCTCCCGCGGCGTAGAGGATCGAGATCATGGCATTGTAGCTCGCGCCGATCTGCGGAAGGATCTCGGGAAACGAGTAGTCGTTGATGTAGCTGAAGCCGATGTCGTTGATGCCGAACCAAAGGGCTGGACGTCGTCAAACGGGTTAGCTTGAGCGAGCTTTGGCGCTGACAGAGGAGAGGGACTCACTGAAGAGGGTGTTGTTGCTTTGCCATTTGACGGATGACGGAGCGGGGACGAAGTATCTTTGGAAGACACCGACCTGTTCGCGAAGCGCGAGGGGAGGGGTGGAAGCCGAGGGGGGTATCAGCGAGGTGCAGAGCAGCGCCGAAGTGGGAAGGGGCGCTCGATGAAAGGTTATGACGAGTAGCTCACCTGGTCGATGAAGGATGGTACAGTCACGTTGTTGTCCTTGACGAGCGTTCCGTTAACCGTAGCGCCTTTGACCGAGAAGAAAGTCAGCTCGGCGAGGGTGAGGGTGAGAAGGGGGGGCCGAGGCGAGCAGACCCACCGAAAGCTGCCAGGTCAAAGTAGCTGTTGTTGGTTGGAGGGTTGTTGAGAGCGAGATATTGTAGCCAATTGAAGCCGTTTGCGCTCGTCTGTGAAGGGGAACGAGGTTTAGTCTGCCAGCGCCGAGCTAGAAGGACGGCGAGGGACTCACGCCGCCGAGTTGCGTGAGGTTGCGGGTCAAGCTCTTGGAAGGGTTGTATCCGTTTGCTGTATACGAGTCTGTGAGGTGCGAAGGTGAGCATCGGCGTCACTTGGGCCGCCTTTCGCTCTCGAACTGACCACCGAAGGCGAAGCTGTACGTGGTTAGAGTGAGCACTGGTGTGTAGCTGAGCAGAAGCGAGGTGCTCACATGTACTTCATTGAGGAGAGTGTGATGCTCGGCGTCGACGCTGCCACTGAGCCCGTTTGGCCTTGCGCGAGCTGCCCGAACAGCGCAAGGGCGGCGAGAAGGGGGACAAGCGAGCAGCGGAAGAAGCGGCGACCCAGCATCTCGACGAAGGTGTGCTCAAGTCAAGCAGAAGGGGGGACAAGGAGCGAAAGCCAAGAGGCAACTCGACGCAACCACGGCTTTGCTTGAGAGGCAGCGACTCTTGCCTGATTGAGCAGCAGATTCCGAGGCTCTAGAAAGGGGAGCGCCGGGACAGCTTCAACGCCGAGAGCTGGAATAGGAGGGGTCTGAAAGGGAGGATTAGGCTGAGTTGTAGTCGAGTACAGAACTTGCTTTTAGAGATTGAGCCTAAGTGAGACAGTCGTTATTGAGGCGCGTCGAACGTCGAACGAAGGGAGGAAGAGCTTGGACGCGACGACTTCTCAGCTCTCCTTCCTCCCTCTCACTCGTCTCGGTCTTCGTCTCTCGTTCTTCGCTTTCAATCACCTACAGAAGGACTCTTTGACCTCCTAGCACGCCCAGTCACCCCGTCTAATCGACTACATCTGTCGAGTGAGCCCACTTTACGTCCCCAGCACTTTACGCGTCTCGCTAACCCCAATCTCTCGATGTGCAGCATGTCCGACGCCATGGACCTCGACCAGCAGCCTACTGGTGCTCAACCTAGCAGCAGGCAACAGCTACAGGACGGCATCGCGCGCGAATCGAGCCCCCTCAATTTCCCATCGTCTTCTGCTGGCCTCCCATCCTCGTCGCATGATCCCCTGCCCGCTCGCGTAGGAGCCCTACAGCAGCCCCGTGCCAGCGCCCTCGCAGGTGAGTAAAGAACGCCTAAAGCGCCGAAAGGATCGAACTAACGCGTCTGACACCCTTGCAGCCGGCTCCTCGTCGCCCATGGCCTTCCCCTCGAGCTCGGCTTCGCAGGGCGCTGGACCTCGTGGACAGTCTCTTTTCGCTGGTCGTGGTGCCCCGTCGAGCGCCCTCTCCTCCGACGCTGGCCTCGGCGCGGATCGTTCCCAACGACGCGACTCTCCTCTCTTCTTCCCTGGGTGAGTGCTGTGACGGTACAGAGCAGGCGAGCTCGAATGCAAGGGCTGACCGCGTGTCTTTCATCACAGATCCGACGTCGGATCGCCGACTCCTCGCCGCAACCGCCGTGGAGACATTCACTCGGGTCTTCCTCCCACCCCTTCCAACCACCGCTCTTCCGGACGCGCTGCAGGCAGCAACGGCGACGGACTCCCTACTTCCTCGGCCGCATCTCGTCGTTCTCGTGGAGGAAACCCCGATGGAGGCGACGGCCCATCCTCTTCTGCCGCTGGAGCCGGAGTCGACGGCGACGAGGATGAGGAGGAAGACGCGGTCACGGTCGTCTGGGGAACCACCGTCACGATCCAGTCGTCCATGGCTGCTTTCAAGTGGTTCCTCGAGTCGTTCCGCGCTTCGGATCGTCAAGCCTACGACAACGAGCGCTACGAGCAAGCTCCCGATTCCGAGCGCGCCTTGGTCGATTTCGCCTACACCAAGGAGCGCCCCGAGAAGAAGATGTACCAATACTACCTCGAGCGCATGCGCGAGACGGGTCAAACCAACCTCAACCTCGACGTGATCGACTTGCTCGCTTTCCGTCACAAGGAGACGAGTCGCGAAGGAGGAGCCAAGAGCAAGAAGGACAAGGAGTACGCTCAGCTTTTCCACAACCTCCAAAACTACCCTCAGGAGATTATCCCCATCCTCGATCAAGTTCTCAAGGATTGCGCTCTCGATTGGGCGTGGAACAACCTCGGCGGAAGCTCGCAGAGGGCGGAGAACACGATGAGGGCCGAGCAGATGGAGAGCTCCGTCTTCAAGGTTCGGCCTTTCGGTGGAACGAGGAACGTCAACATGCGCGAGTTGAACCCTCAAGGTGAGTTTCCGGATGGAGCTCGAGTTGCTCAGGACGAGGAGCAAGAGAGCTAACCTCGGCCTTCACCTTCCCTCCCTCACAGATATCGACAAGATCGTCTGCATCAAGGGACTCGTCATCCGTGCTACTCCCATCATCCCCGACATGAAGCTCGGTGAGCCCTCGAGCCTCTCTTTCGCCTACGTTTTAATCGCTGACCCTTCCTCGCCGAACAGCCTTCTTCCGCTGCGACGCCTGCTCTCACACCGTCTCGGTCGAGATTGATCGTGGACAAATCGCCGAGCCCGACAAGTGCCCTCGCGAGGTTTGCGGACTTCAAGGCTCCATGTCGCTCATTCACAACCGTTGCGAGTTCGCCGACCGTCAGATTGTCAGGCTTCAGGAGACTCCCGGTGAGATTTGCAGTCTCTCCGACTGGGAAAGAAACTCCCGCTCACTCGTTCTCACCCTCTAGACGCCGTTCCCGATGGACAAACCCCTCACACCGTCTCGCTCTGCCTCTACGACGAGCTGGTCGACCTCGTCAAGCCGGGAGACCGCATCAACCTCACTGGTATCTTCCGCTCGGTCCCCGTTCGTCTCAACCCTCGTCAACGCGTCATCAAATCGCTCTTCAAGACCTACCTCGATGTGGTTCACGTCAAGAAGACGGACAAGAAGCGCATGGGCGTCGACGGTTCGACTCGCTCTTCCGACGATCGTAGGGGTGTTATCGGCGTTGGAGGAGAGGATGAAGAGGGCGAGAATGGTCCGGAGGAGGAGATGGATCTCGATGGACAGGGAGAGGAGGTTCGCGAGGCGAGCGCACAGGCTAAGCTCAAGGAGAGGATGGTCGAAATTAGTCGTCGGGAGGATATTTACGAGTATCTCGCTCGGAGTCTCGCGCCTAGTATTTGGGAGATGGACGACGTTAAGAAGGGTATCCTCCTTCAGCTCTTTGGTGGAACCAACAAGAGCATCGCTAAGGGTGGAGGAGGAGGTGGACCGAGGTACAGGGGTGACATCAACGTCCTCCTCGTTGGAGATCCTGGAACGTCCAAGTCACAGATCCTCCAGGTGAGTCTTCTCCGAGTTCTCTCTTCTCTCGGCGCCGGAGCTGACCTTGTCTCTTCGCCCAACAGTACGTTCACAAGATCGCCCCTCGCGGAGTCTACACCTCTGGAAAGGGATCCTCGGCCGTCGGATTGACTGCCTACGTCACTCGCGACCCCGATTCGCGTCAGCTCGTCCTCGAGAGGTGCGTTGCCGAGTCTGCTTCTTCTTCAGAGCCGAGCTCACTCTCGCTCCTCCCCTTTCGCAGTGGAGCTCTTGTTCTCTCCGACGGTGGAATCTGCTGCATCGACGAGTTCGACAAGATGTCCGATGCTACTCGCAGTGTCTTGCACGAGGTTATGGTGAGCTCGTCGCTGCTGCCGTTTCGCCGCGCCTGAGCTGACCTCTCCCCTTTCGCAGGAGCAACAAACCATCTCCATCGCCAAGGCTGGTATCATTACCACCCTCAACGCTCGTACTTCCATTCTCGCCGCCGCCAACCCCGTCGGATCGAAGTACAACCTCAGCTGGCCCATCACTCGCAACATTGACCTCCCTCCCACTCTCATCTCGCGTTTCGATCTCCTCTACCTCGTCCTCGACCGCATCGACGAGGCCAACGATCGTCGTCTCGCTGGATTCCTCGTCTCGCTCTACCTCGAGGACCGCCCCGCTACCGGTGGAACCGATATCATGGTACGCCTGTCTCCGTCTTCTCTCCATCGCCGAACCTCGCGCTGACCTCCTCCCCCCGAACAGAAAATCGAGGACCTCTCTTCCTACATCTCGTGGGCTCGCAACCACATCCACCCCGTTCTCACCGGTGACGCTTCCGAGGCGCTCGTCAAGGCCTACGTCGACATGAGGAACATGGGCACCGACGCTCGAACCAGCGACCGTAGGATCACCGCTACTACGAGGCAGCTCGAGTCGATGATTCGTCTCTCCGAGGCTCACGCTAGGATGAGGTACTCGTTGCAGGTCGAGGTGAGCTTTTAGTTGCGTTCGAGGTGGAGGAGGGCAGCAGCTGACCTTTCCCTTCTCTCGCTTCTCCAGGTTCAAGACGTCGAGGAGGCCAACCGTCTCATTCGCGAGGCCCTCAAGGAGTCTGCTGTACGTCTTCCAGCTCTCTCTGCCGCCTTGCCCGCCCGCTGACCCTCTCCCTCTCGCCCACAGACCGACCCCGTCACCGGTCTCATCGACCTCGACCTCCTCGGCGGTCAATCCTCCCGCCAGCGCTCCCTTCTCGGCGCCCTCCGCCGCGAAGTCATCTCCCTCATCAACGCCAAGCCCAACGGTCTCAAGCGTACCGAGCTCAAGAAGACTCTCGCCGACCAAAGTTCGGTCCCCATCGACGAGGGAGAGCTCACTGAGGTGCTCAAGGAGTTGGAGAAAGAGGGCGCGGTCAAGACGAGGGGTAGCGGTTTGAGCATCGTTGTTACGAGGACGGGAGGTGGTGCCATTGAGGGTTGAAGCAGTGGAGGCTTAGAGTTTTCGGGTGTTTCTTGCGTTGAGGTGTATCAGTCAATTTTGTCTAGCTCTCTCTCTCTCCCTGTGTATGACAAAACATCTTATCTGTTCTACACCCAGACGAGCCGTGCCCCTTGTTCCAGTCCAGCGAACGAGAGGTCAGGCTTCGCCGAACTTTGTCCGAGTCGAGTCGGCGGAGGAAGACACTGACTGAGATGTTGGAGAGCTAATCGCCTCATTCGCACGCTCGTGCTGACTCTCTCGCGCGCTCGTCGGATTCAAGCTCGTCTATATGGCACGAAAGCGTTATCGAGGACTCGGCGAAGGAGGGGTAACCGTGGGTCAAGCGAGGGGTGTACTGTGCTCAGGAGGGAGTGTACAAAAGGGGATAGCAAGCACTCAAAGCACTTCTCGACCGTCATACAGCTGCGAAATGCGAGGGAGGTCAGCGCCCACTCACGCACTCGAACGAGGCCGAACCAAACTCACCTCGGCGCTTCTCGTCTCCCTCTTGCACTCCAGCACGGCGCAAGTAGTCCGACTCAGCCGCAGAAGCCTCTTTATCCAACTCCTTCGGAATTCCTTTGAGGTCCTCCGCCAATCCTTCGACGTCGACGCTCTTGGACATCTGCTCCTTGAGCAAACGGCGATGCTCGGCGAGGATCCTTTCGAAGCGATCGAAGGGGTAATTGAAGACCTCGGGGATGGTGCAGTCGAGGGCAGCGGAGGCGAGGTAGAGGGTGAGAAGAGGGTAGACGAGGACAGGGTGGGTGAGGATGGGAGGGAGGTAGCGGGAGAGAAGGAGGATCGGCGAAAGGAGAAGGAGATGGTCGAGGGTGTAGGCGACGGGAGGCGAGATGAAGTCGACCGGGAGAAGTTTGAGGACTGTAAGCTCGTGGAGGGTGACGGACCAGACGACGAGGAGGAGAGGCGGGACCACGGCGAACCAGGCGAAGAAGCCAACGATGACGGTCAAGGTCGTCGCCGAGAGCACGTTGACGAGGAAGCCGCGGCGAGCCTCCAGCATCTCAATGCACGCTTTGATCGACTCCACCGTCCAATTGACCCACCAGCTCGAACAGCGCGCAGCGACGGCCATGAGCTCGGACATCATCTCGACGGGGCTGCTGGAAAGCTTGATAGGGCTGCCAGCGAACATGCATACGAGGTACGTGAGGCCGAACATGAGGAAGGCGGTGCTGAACCCTCCTCCGCTGGATTCGAGCGCCCTCTGTACGGCGGTACGACGCTGATTGCCGTGGGTGGTCGAGGCGCTGTCGGGGAGCTCGAGGTAGGCGATTAGGACCTTGAAGCGCTCCTCGACGGTGCGGTACTGGGAGAAGAAGCCCTTGGGCTCGTCCTTCTTGGCCTTGAGCTCGTCGTTAATGGGCGAAGGGCTGCTTTGAGCGGGCTTGCTGGCGGCGCTTCCAGGCGACGAGGGGAAGAGGGGAGAAGTGGAGGAGGAAGCTTCGGGAGTGCTCATGGTGGTGGAGTTGATGCTAGTCCAATCTCCGAGCTCGGTAGCCGTCATGCGAAATTGAGAGGCGAAGAGGAAGAAGGCAAGAGACGTTCGACTCGCTCGGGCTCGATTTGCTCACGACTCACGAGCGAGGCGGTTAAAGAATTGTCAGGGGGTCGTCAGGGTGCTCGCTTGCTCTCTGTAGCTCTCTGCAGATCTTATCAAATGCTTTTGACTGTAGTTAGAGCACATAACTAAAGGGGCGAGGAAGAAGCTTGGGTGGAAGGGAGTCTCGCAGCGCACAATGAGGAGGAAGAGCTACATCAAACAGGATGAGAGGGATCAAATCAGCTAGAAGGTTATCCCATCTTATCACTGTAGAAAAACAAGAAAGCATCAGAAACTAAATTCGAGCAACCAAAGCTCGACCGAACTCACCTCGGCGCACTCTCCCTCGAGGTCACTGCTTCCAAGCCTGTTGCGCCGCTACTCTCGCCCCATCCCCTGATCCCGCTCCATTCAGTTACTGGTCCCTCCTCTGCGCCTCCTCGGCCTTCGACCTCTGCTCCTGATCCTTAAGCAGACGGCGATGCTCAGCGAGGATCCTTTCGAAGCGATTGAAGGGGTAGTTGAAGACTTCGGGGATGGTGCAATCGAGGGCGGCGGAGGCGAAGTAGAGGGCGAGAAGAGGGTAGAGGAGGACAGGGTGGGTGAGGAAGGGGGGAAGGGAGGAGGGGACGTTGAGGGAGAGGACGAGGATCGGCGAAAGGAGAAGGAGATGGTCGACGATGTAGGCGACGGGAGGCGAGATGAAGTCGGTGGGGAGAAGATTGAGGACTGTCCACTCGTGGAGGGTGACGGACCAGACGATGAGGAGGAGAGGGGGAAGAACGAGGATTGCGCCGAGGAAGGCGACGAGTCCCCCGACGCAGCCTATCGCGAGCAGACACCATGAGTAGGCTGAGCCGGCCATGAGGTACGTCCAGCCGTAAAGAAACGTCTGCAGGACCCAAATCGAGTAGGCCGCGATGAAATACGACCAGCGCCAAAGGGTCGCGTTGAAAGCGACGAGCTCGGCGATGCTCGTGGGGAGCGAAAGCCTAAACTCGCTCCCCGTAGTCCAGCGGTATAGATAGGAGAGGGAGTAGAATATACCCAAAAACGAAAGAAGTCCAAAGCTGGTGCACAACGTCTCCGTTACGGGGCTGGGAGGGACTTCGCCGGGCGACTTGGCAGTCGGCGTTCCAGGGAATAAGATGCGGAATCGCTCTTCGACTGTACGGTGCTGGGCAAAGAAGCCAACACCGTTTGCGCTCGAAGGCTGGTCGTCAGCGCAGAAGACGCTAGCTTTGGTTGGCATTGGATCGGCGGAGGAGTCGCTGACGGAGGCGAGCTGAGAGGGCGAAATGGGTGCTGAAGGGCTGTCCTGCGCCCCCGAAGCGATGGGCGTCCAGTCGTCGAGATCGTTGGCTGTCATGAACGAGCGAGCAAGTGAAGACAAAGAGAGAGAAAAGCGTCAAGCCTTCTCGAGCTTTCGAGGTCGAGTTGGCTCTGCGAGCCTTCGCTTACTTTCGCAGAGGCTGTGCTCATCAACAGCAGCTTTGGTGCAGCCAAGGGAGATAAGATGGTGCTCTACGTGTACCAGAGCTCTCGCAACCTCGCTCAACTTGCGAGGTTAGCTTGAAGCTGTTTCGAGTCGACCCCTTTTTCGGCGTTGCTTCGCTTCGCGATTCGCTGCTCAGGCTTCGCATAGCTCCGCTCTCACAGTGGCGAACAGCTAGCTGGAAGAGACTATGGAATGTAAAGCATTACGATACAGCACGAAGATCCTTCCCTATCGTCAAACCCTCCCTTTTCTCTTCGAGACCGGGAGTGAGCTGGACTGGCGCGCGCAAGAGCTTCCGTAACACCTCCGACGCGCCCTCGTACTGATCATCATACATGAGCTAAAATCCCTGGCTCACTTCCCGCCCTCCAGAGATATCTGCTGGCATTCGAAGCGATCGCCGAAGATCAAAGTCGGGGAAGTCGTCCTTGCTGAGCGCCTGAGCTTTCCCGTGGGTGAGTAAGACTCACAGGAGAACAGGAATGACGTGATAAAACTGTCAGCTCTCCTTTTTGGACCTGTGGGAAGCTACAGATCCAAAGGTCAATCCCTTGCCAGGGCTCCGCGATGGCTTCAAGTTTCGGCAGAGCTGATTCGGTCTCAAAGGCCACTGATTCGGCTTTTGCAGACCGTTCCTCGAAATCCACCCCCTCCGTTGATCCTGCCGGTGCTCCCGAGAAATGTAGACGACTCTTCCAACCTGTGCGAAAGCTTGCCCTTGCAGCGCCGACCCCAGTGCGCTCATAGCCCTCCGTGCTCCGCATCAGTTCCGCTATATCTGTAGGGAGTGAGAGGGTTTCCTTGCCTTGGAACAGCAACTTCCATCGAAGCAGAGGTGAGCTTTCGAAGAGATGATACCCCAGCAGCAGCACTTCGCAGTTCTGTCCAGGGGCCAGGTTGAAGGAGCGAAGGGCGAGAAGGCCAGCTTTCGAACTCCAACCTCATCGTCTCTCGCGCTTCGCCTTCAACAGTACCTCGAGCTCACCTTCTTTCGGGTTTCCATGGTCGCTGTAGCTCGCTCTTGACCTGCAGGCTCCAGCGAGCTCCACGCTTCCCTTCCAACCCTCCAGGCTCCCCTCCGCGCGGCGAGGAATGACCTCTCGCCTTTCGCTGGACTCTGAGCGCTCGTCGACTTCTCCGCACATTTCTATCGACCTTACACCTGATTCACCTACACCTTTTCGCCCTCCGCCTCGCCCTCCCACCGCTTACCCGCCCCATGTCGCTAGTTCAAGAGACAACAGCTTCGATTGGGATCATTTCCCGCCCAGCAGCGCTCAAACGAGCAGCAGTCGAAGCACCTCTACATCAAGTACCTACCACCATGACCTCCCTGCGGCATCCGTCGCCTCTTCATCCACCTCAACAGGCGACGTCGAGGCCGGCGCGGCGGAGGATGGAGACGTCGAGCTATCGAGAATTGCGCAAGGCAAACGGCCAGCGAACGATCCGTACGGAGATATCGAAGGCGCTGCCACGGACGGCGAGGAGGGAGATGGGCAGCCAATGCTCGGAGGAAGGTTGTCGGCCGAGGGCATGAGACGCGCTTCGAAAGGTCGGCGAGCGGAGGCAGCCGCTGTAGCCCATTATCGACGGCGATTAGTAGCCATTGCCATGGTAGCGGGAGTGCTGGTGGTGCTGGCGGTGGCAGGAAGGGATCGGATACCGAGGGATTGGCGGTTCGAGAGGTGGACGAGCAGCTCGGCGCCGAGCAGCGGAGGGAACGGGAGCACAATACGAATGGAAGATGGGAGCGAGTTTATCTATAGGAATGACTTGTGAGCTTCCACTCTTCTTCGTGTTTGCTTCCTCGCTGATCGCTTTCTAACCTTCGCAGCGGCGGAATATGGAATTCGACACCCTTCAGCACCTCAGCTGTCGCCCAAGCAGATACACCACCACTCTCGGAACCGTGGGACTACTCTGCACAACGCATCTACGGTGTTAATCTTGGCGGGTGAGGAGCCTTTCTCGCCGCCCCTTTGCTCTCAAAACCCCGCTGACTGAGTTGGTCTCTCCTACAGATGGCTTACCCTCGAGCCATTCATCACTCCAGCACTCTTTGAACCCTTCTTGAATGCCTCGACGCCGGCGGTGGACGAATGGACGCTTAGCGAGAATCTCGGAGATCGTCTCGCCGAGGTCGTCGAGCATCACTACGCGACGTTCATCGTCAGTCGGCACTACCTCTCCCTTCTCTCGTCGCGCGCTCGCTGACCTTCTTCGCTTCCTCCACACAGACCGAGCAGGACTTTGCTCGTATCGCCGGCGCAGGGCTCAACTGGGCTCGAATAGCTGTCCCATTTTGGGCGCTCGAGGTGCGCGAGGGAGAGCCTTTCCTCGCTTACGTTTCGTGGAAGTGTGCGTGATTGCCCTTTCCTCGTCTCGCTATTCTCCAGCTGACCCCTTCGCTCTTCGCAGACTTCCTCAAGGCCATGGGATGGGCGCGCAAATACGGCATTCGCATCAACCTCGACCTCCACACCGTGCCGGGCAGTCAAAAGCGAGTGACGGTCTTTCCCGTCTTTACCTGCAGCGCTAACCTCTTTCTTTCAACAGCGGATGGAATCACTCGGGCAAGTATGGTCCCGTCGGCTTCTTGAACGGCGTGATGGGCGTCGCCAACGCCCAGCGCACCCTCAACCTCATCCGATCCCTCACCGAGTTTCTCACCCTACCCGAGAACGCCGAGGTGAGCTCTTCGACTCGCAAGACCTCGTGTTCGCTCGCTGATCCGCCTTCGCCGTAGGTCGTCCCCATGTTCAGCGTCCTCAACGAACCCTTCATGGAAACGATCGGATCTTTTTCGCTCAAGTCTTTGTGTGTCACGATCTTCTTTTTTCTATCCTCGAGCTTCGCTGACCGATTCGCCGCTTGTAGCTACTTTGAGGCCTATCGAACCGTTCGAGCTGTTTCCGGTCTCGGCGAAGGCCATGGACCCGTCAGTCCTCTTCGAAAGCTTCCGACAGTCCCAAAAGTAACAGCTAACTCTCTCTTATCCCTCGCCGCAGATGATCACCTTCCACGACGGTTTCAAGGGAACGGCGCGCTGGTACGGCTTCCTCCCCGGCTCCGACCGAGTCGCCCTCGACTCGCATCGTTACCTCGCCTTCCGCGATCCCAATCTCGATCCCATGGACCTACAAGCCCTCAAGCCTTGCGCCAACTGGGCCACCGACTTCAATCGGACGATGGCTCAGGTCGGAGTCGCCATGACGGGCGAATGGAGCGTAGCCGTCAACGATTGTGGACGGTTTTTGAACGGCGTGGGGTTGGGAACTCGTTTTGAGGGAACGTTCCCGTCTGCCTCGGACCCTAATGGACCCGGTGCATCGCCTGTTGGAGGGTGCGAGAAGTGGGAGGTGAGTTGGCTAGCTTCGGCGCTGGCGAACGATCGAGCTGACGGCCTTGGTATCGCAGGACTTTATGAGCTGGGATGAAGAGCTCAAAGAGGGTCTGAAGCAGGTCGCGCTCGCCCATATGGACGCTTTCCAGGTGAGTTTCTCCCTGCGCCCCTTACGGCCGAGAGGTTGCCGACGCTGACCTCTTCGCTTCGTCTCGTCCTTCGCAGAACTGGTTCTACTGGACGTGAGCTAGATTCTCTGCACTTTCTCGCGAACCCGTTAGCTGACTTACGTCTCGCGCATCTCCTCGCAGCTGGAAGACCTCTCCCTCCCTCCTCTCGCCGAACCCCTCCCTCCCCTCCAACCCCATCTGGTCTTACTCCCTCGGCCTCGAGCACGGCTACATCCCTTCGAACCCTCGCGCCTCTCTCGGCTTCTGCGACGCCAACGCCAAAGCCCACGAAGTCCCTCCGCCGAAACGGTTCCGCTTCAATCGTCCCCTCTACGACTGGCAGACGGGACGAGGGCCGATCGAAGAGCTCGGGAAGATTAATACGACGAGAGCGGATGCTGAAGGATGGAGCGCGTTTCCGCCAGAGTGGGTGGGAAGGGGAGAAGCGCGATTGAGGAGTGAGGAGCTGCCGCGGTTGGTGCGGGGAGAAGGGAAGGAGGGCGCCGTTGAGGTGATAGGACCGAGACCCTCTGATGCTGTTGATGAGGGGTGGAGAGATCAGGAGGGATGGTGGGTTGAGCAGAAGGGCTGCGATTACTCCTCGCCTTGGGGAGGAGTCGGCGCCGAGGTGCTCAGAGGGGCGTGTACGAGCTTAGTGAGGGAGTCTTAGTATACTTATTTTGTCGTTCTAGCATGCCATCTACTATTCGCAGCTGTTTCGGGAATTGAGAAGATTCTTAGAGCAGCGAAGAGGATTCGCCGTTCGCACTTTCTTCTCGGCGAGGAGTCGGCGGCGAGTATGCTCGTCTGGATTTCGGGCGTCGAGGCTAAGGAATCGAGTAGAGTAAGCTAGGAAATGATCAGTCGATCGGCTCAATCCTCGGGGTAGAGCTTGGCGTGGTCGTCGGCGAGAACAAAGCGAGGTTTGTCGCCGCTCCAATTGACCCTCTTGAAGTATCGCCCGATGTCCTTGAGCTTGAGCATAGCTTCGAAATCTTCCCTTTCGACGTTCCGTTTTTGAAGGCTGGTCGTGTCGAGGAAGGTTTCGTTCGCGCCCTTCGAGTCGAGCTGTAGGAACGCCGAAAGAGAAGACAAGAGTCAGTGCAATCGAGCTAGACTGGAGTCAAGGAAGCTGAAGACTCACGAGCTGGTAGAAGAACAGAATCCTTACATCCTCTCCTTCGTCGAGCCGAAGCTCGTTGAGCAACGCCTCCTCGACTACGAGCTCTTCAATCGCCTCGGCGAGGGGTAAAGTCAGCATTTTGTTTTACGGAAGGCTCATGGCACCTCACCTTCAGTGAAGTATACAGATTCCCACCTCGTCACAACACAGACCTCTCCGTCACCCTGAACATCTCGGATCTCGGTAAGCTCGCCGACTCGGAACCTCGGCTCGACGTCATGCTCCCTCCTCCTCTTAATCTGCTTCGTTCCCGAATCACTCGACTGCACCGCGAGGAGCTTCTGAAGGTAAACCTCTTTGATCTCGGATGACAGGTTGCAGCGAGGTAGGACGTCGCGCATGATGAGCTCGGCGTCCCAGCGAAGCTCGACGACCTCGGCGACCACGGAAAGGCTAGTCTCCAGGTCGGTGACGGACTCGGGCCTTTCTCCAAGGTAGTAGCGTTCGGAAGGCTTGATGATGAGGTGTGCGAGCCTCGCGGCGTAATGACTCGTTCCAGCGTCGTCGATTGAAAGCTGGCGCTGGTTGAGACCGCTGATGGTAAGCAGCCCCTCGGCGATGTCGGCTGCAGACTGAGAGACCTGTTTTGCACGAATCTCAGCGCTCAGCTTCGAGTTCGAGAGGAGCGAGTCTTGGGACTCACCAGATCTCGAGCTGAAGTGGGACCGGCGAAAGCGCTGAAATCGATGTTCTTGACGAAAGGATGGCCGACGTCGCAGAGGTGTTGAAAGAGCTCTCGAAGCATCTCCATCGTGACTTGTCCGCTGGGTAGGAACGACACGTAGGTCCAGTCTTCGGAAGGGAGGCGGCGACCCCCCTTCCAAGCAACGGCGACGGCGAGCTCCCTCGAAGGAAACTGCACTGGTCGAACGAGGATGTCTCCCTTCTTCTGGCGTTGCGCAGCGGCACAGAAGAGGGCTGCAAAGACGGTATTGGCAGTGAACTTCGGATCAGGCGATTCGGATGTGAGAGCTGCCTCTTCGCCGTCGAGCTGGCGGATTCGGTGAACGATGTCGTGAGGGAACAGCTGTTGGAGAGGGAGCGGGAGGTCCGATCATGCTTCTCAAATGACAAAGGACAGTTTTACTCACCTGATGCGCCTTCAGCGAAAGGTTTGGGTCAGGTGTCGGAGATAGCTTGAAGGTGCCGCGAAGAAAGAGCATCTCGATGCCTGCGCCGAGCTGCATAACCGAGTGCCAGTCCTTGCTGTCCTCTTGCTCTTGTTGCTGCATGAAGGGGAATATCGATCCGAGGAAGAAGGCGAAGAGAGGGATCTGTTGCTGGACCTGGCCGAGCGGCGAGGGGAGAAGTCAGCGACCGGCGATGCACACTGAGAGCCCCCAGCTCACCTCGTCCAAGTTCTGAGTACCACGGAAAGCAGAAAAAGCAAAGATTCCTCTGTAGAACGCCATGGTTCGGTCCCATCCTTTGCCGATGCGCTTCCAGACGTCGATAGCTCTCCGCCTCGAGATGGCGCCTCGGGCCTGCCTTGCGCAATACCTCCTCGCGAGCCAATCGTCGGGGTAGAACTGGTCGTCTTCCATGAAAGCGAGATCGTCGAGGAAGGGCATGGCGTTCGTCTCTCCAAGCTCGGCGATGGCGAGGACATAAGGGATCTTGTTGGACGGTTCGGCGAGAAGAGCTTCGAGGTGACGAATGTGGATGCGCTTGGTGGTAGGACGAGCTGCGATGCGTTCGAGGATAGTCTTACGACTGGCCTGCTTGAGGGGGAAAGCGAGCTTCATCTCCCTCTGATCCTCCTCGTTCGAGAGGCGAGTGTAAGTCGGCATTCGTCCAAACGTCCAGCAGCTGCGAGCGATGGGAGACCAAAGCATGTCCTGCGTATCAATCCAGTAGAAGCTGTGCGAGACGAGGGTGCAGGGCGAGTAGCGTCAGGATGGTCGCCGACTCGAAAGGAGGCAGCTCTCTCAGGATCGCTTCGACGAGCTCAGGCGGTATGGCGGGGACGGGCATGACTGTGGTGTAGAGCAGAGTCAGTCGAGTGCTCTCTAGTGCTCTGTTGCCTCCTCCCTCATTCACCGAAGGGCGGCGAAGCGATTCGCGGGCACGATGTTGTGGTGGGAAGGCGAGAGGGTCGAGCTCCCTCGCTCGGGCAAGGCGACCAAGCTCGAGGGTGGGAGAGCACGAGTTGGCGCTGTCAAAGTCGCTGAGAGGGTGAGAAAGACTACAGCTCTTTGAGAGTACGGTCAGCTTTCCTCCTAGTCGCACCGGTCGCCCTACAGCTCTCGCGAAAAGGCTCGCCGAAGGCGCCGATGCTCGCTTGTACTGCTCTCGTTCTTCTGCAGTTCTGCTCTCGCTTTCCTGCAGTCTTCTTCGGGGCGTATTCGGGAAGTCGAACCCTTGCATTCCGACCAAGTTTCTTGATCACTACAGTAGCTCTAGGCTTTGGTGGAAACCTTGCTTCGGCGATGCTCCCTGCTCTCGGCGCCTTTTTGCTTCGCTTTGCCGCTGTCTCGTGACATAAAGGGTAGCTTTCCATTCGAAGTCAACCAATATTGATCTCACTACGCTGTGACCCTCCCAGCGGCTGCCGAAGCCTCCTCACGACACTCCAACGCTCCCACTCAGCGCCGTCGCCGAGCTCCCCCTCCCCGTTCCTCTCGGCCCTTCGCGACCCTCTTATCCAGCTCCTCAATCACCCCTTGCATCTCCCTGAGCTTCTCCTTCAATTCGTTCACCTCAGCGAACCGCACCGAGACCTCTACTCCAGCGGCGTTGAGAAGCGAGCTCGGCGAAAACGAGCTGGGCGTGAGGTCGAACATGCCCGCGAGGAGATGGGCGAGGATGGCGATGTGGAGGTAGGGATAGTAGAGGGTGAAGATGGGGTTGTGGAGGTTGATATACCAGAGGATAGGGCCGAGGAGAAGGAGGTGGTCGACGAGGTAGAAGAAGGGGAGGGGGAGCACCGAGAAAAGGGCGTTGGAGGAGCGGAAGGAGGCGGTGGTGAGGGTGTGGAGGCTGATAGCCCAGTGGAGGGCGAGGAAGGGTTGGATGAACAGCGCCAGCAGCACTATCATCGATAGTATACCCGTGGCAGCGAGGCAATAGAAGAGCGCCGAGATGAGGTAGCGCCCGAGGTGGCGCCCGACCCAAGCGCCCGCGATGCTGAGCACATCGCAGACCCAGCGCACCGCGAACGGATATCCTTGGTAAACCCCGGTTACAATCAGGCGAACATAGGAATAGAGGGTGCAGTCGGGTGCCCCTTTGCCGCCTTCGCAGACGAACCCGATGAAGCACCCCCAGAAGAGCGCCTGCGCCATGATGCCCACCGCAGTCATCGCGGCTAAAAGCTCTTGTTCCTTGCAGCCGGTTGAATCGCCTGACATCGCGCGTTGTACCGCATCAAAACGAGCTTCCACGGTTCGGTTGTCGTCGAAGAAGGCCGAGAGGCGGGAGTATAGGCTCGGCGAGGGAGGCATGACCGTGGAGTAGGACGAAGGGATTTGGTGTGAGCCGCTCGAGGGGTCCCAAGTAGCCTGGACGTGAGGAAAGGCGGGCGAAGTGCTCGGCGCAGGTATCGCCGAAGTGGCTTGCTGGGAGATGATGGCCATTTCGTTGGCGTCGAGGGGTAGTCGAGAGGAGGGAAAGAGAAGGAAAGGAACGAGATGAGCTGGAAAGATTGGTTTCGAGCCGTCACAGGCTCTCAGAGCGTGATGGCGCTTCGCCGGTTGTCGCGAAGGCAAGCGATCCGCGACGTGCTGAGCTACTGGCGCGATATCTGCACGCCGAAAGACTTGCTCGACAGACGAGCTCGACGGCCTCGCTCACCCCCTCGTCTTCATCAGCACTCCCTGCTTCCCTTCTCCGAAGCCGAGGGTGAGCTCCGAACCGAGTCGTCCGCGTTCTCCTCGCCCTCGCCATGACACCCAAAACATCAAACAGAAAAGGGAACTCTTTGTTCCACCAGACCCAACGAACACATACTCAACGCGCCAGCTCTACACCATGCGGCGCGACCGCCACCTCTTTTGAGCTTCTCCAACTCCGACTCCAACTCCTCCTTCTCCATCGCCCGACGCTCAATTTAACCGATGATGAGCTTCGATCCCTCCTCGAACTCGTACTCGGGAATCTGTAATGAAAGGAGGAGGTCAGCTCGCCGTCGAGGAAGGAAGGCGAAGGCGAGGGACAAACCTCGAGGTTGAGTGGTGCTGGTCCACGGCGAGCACGTCCAGCTGTTAAACAGGAGGGGTCAGCAAGGAAGACATGGGGTGAGAAGTAGGCAGCAACGCACAGATGTCGTAGTGAGATCCGTGGCAAGGGCAGTACCATCCTCCGTAGTCTCCAGCCTCACCTGCGATACGAAGAGGACGCAAGTCAGCTCGATGCTCTAGAATAAGCATAAGAGAGAAACGACATACCGATGGGCACACATCCAAGGTGAGTGCAGACACCGAGCATGACGAGCCTGCGAGGAATACGGAGGGTCAGCGTCTCAGCACTCGCGCAACGCCCGCCTCCCGCCGAACAACGAGCAGCACTCGGCTAGCTGATAGACTCGAAACTCACCACTCGGGCTTCTTGGTGCGCTCAGCATCAGTCTCGGGGTCCCTCAAGCTCTTGACATCAACCTGGTTGGCCTCGGCGATCTCATCGGCCGTCCTGTGCCTAATGAAGACGGGCTTTCCACGCCACTTGATGATAACGTTCTTTCCCTCGGGGATGGTGGAAAGGTCGACCTCGACCTTGGCCAGAGCGAGAACGTCGGAGGAAGCCGACATGTTGGTCAGGAAGTCCGAGACGGTCGACTTGGCTCCAGCGGCGGTGATGAGACCCATGGATCCGACGACGAAGTACGAGTAGGCGCGAGCCGAGGTCTCGTGGGTGCCCTTGGTGTAAGGAGTGAAGTCGGGGACCTGGGTCGAGGCGGAGAGAGCCTTGGAGGAGGTCGACATGAAGCGGGGCTGGAAGGGGCGGGCGGGGGCGGCTGTAGGAGGGTAATTCAGGGGTCAGGTAAGTGATTAACGAGTAGAGGAGAGCTCTGCTAGGCATCTTGACGGCCAAGATGACATTCGAATCCTCCGCGTCCTATCCCGCATCGTCGAGACCAGCCTCGGCGCTGGCTTCGGCTCAAGGCTCAGATCAAGACGGCTCCAAGCGCCTTCAAGGACGTGTAGAGAGCGTGCGAATTCAATGGGAGCCCGCCAACACCACGATGAGCTACATCGCCATCGCAGACTTGCGTCGGGCTGATCCGCTCCCATCGTCGCTTCCAGCTCCTCTGCAAGCCCCGAGTCGCCTCGCAAGCTCCGAGCGGCGAGGTGCAAAGGTGCAACATGCAGCCCTCACCCCCTGCACCATCGCCAGACCGCTAGGCCTAGCTGTCGACCCTGCCCAAAGCCAATCGAAAAACGCCCTTTCTCGCGCATCCACTGGTCGACGAGCGACATGGCTGTAGCGGGTGGACTCACCGTTGACCTTGGAGCGGGCGATGGTTCCCTGAAGACCGTTCTCGACGCGAGTAGCCCAGGCGGGGACCGAGGAGAAGTCGGTGCGCGACGAGCTGTCGTGGTGACCGTGGCCAGCGTGAGCTCCCGAGGCGGCGGCGAGGTTGAGGCCACGGGCGATGGGAACGCCCGTAGCGAGCACCTTGCTGGTAGGCGCAACGTTGACGGCCGAGCGAAGGAACGACATGACGAGGGAAAAGACGAGGGTGAGGAGGAGCTCAAGAAGCGAGCAGGCGACGGCCAACAAGTCGTCGCTTTCGGTTCAAAGTCCTCAAGATCGAGGCTTGTCTTCTTACTACAACTTGCTTCGAATCGGTTTGTAGCTTCAAGAGGTGCAAACCTTCGCCCGCTACCTTCAACTCGGCGTCTAATCGCATGCACACCTCCCTGCTTTCCCACTGGTCCGCGCTTCCCTCGCCAACCTTCGGACTCTCGAGGAGAACACTGCAGGCAACGCATAGAGCAGTGGAGGATGTAGCCTTACCTTTTCGTAGCACTCCTTTGCTGCTGGCGGGTAGCTTGGACGAAGAACGAAGCTCGGCGCTGCCAGCCTTTGTCGAGCGCCGGCGCGCCCCTTCGGCGCTGGCTTCGGCTGGGCCAGCAAGGCTCACTTCGCTGCTGATTGCCTCCCAGCGAGCAACTTAACATCCTGCTGTATCCTCTGAACACCTCCAGACTTTCCTACAGCTTCTGCTCGGCTCTTCCTGAGCTTCGGCGAGTAAACAGCTGGACCGAAATGTGCGCCGAGCTCGATACAGCGGCGACGCCAGGCAGTCGGGAGCTCTGGAGCACTGTGCAGCGTTTCTCAGCCTCATGTCAGCTCTGTACTGCTTGTCACTTTCTGCAAGCGACCTCGACCCTCGTCGCTCAACTCCTGGCGCTCGCTCCTTTCCCTCCTTCGCTTTCCTCATCTCGACTGTCCGACAACGCCGTCTCGTGCAGCACTTGAAAACGGCTTTAGTCTACTACTGGACCTCCCTCCCAGTCCTCTCGCCGCCTAATACACCTCAACAGCAGCCCGAACTCGAAACGCGCGCCTCCTCCCCTCTCGCAGCAATCCTCCCTCCCTCTCGCTCAACGCCCTCTCGAAAGACCTCTCTATCAAGATGAACCAAATTCAAGGAGCATGGGCTACCCTCTCGGGCTCGGAAACAGCTACAGCGGCGAGCGCTATGGTCGAGAGCGACTCGTCCGCCTTTAAATTCCTCGATTTGACCAAGACGCAGAGGTTGTATGGCTTCGGGGTGAGTTTGAAGGCATATACGGAACTACTGGAGGTGTACGGGAGCTGCAGAAGAGCAAGCAGAAGCGGGGAGGTGGGCTGGGAGACGCGTCGTCGTGTGCGAGGCGCGAGAGGGCTGGGCAGGCATTTGGTGAACTGAGATGGATGCCAGGTCGGGAACAAGGTTACAAAGAGTAGGATGTACTCTGTGAGGAGCACCGAACTCACCTCTCGCTCTCCTTCGCCTACTTAGATCTGCATCGTCGCCGGTTTCGCCTGCTCGCTCTTAGGTGCCATCCTCTTCACCCTTGTGAGTCAGATAAACGTTTCTACGGTTGTGTATGACAACCTGCTAATCTTTCCTGCTGTCTCCAGGGCCAAATTACCGTCTTTGCTCGTGCGCCGACCTCCCTTTCGCTCTTCCTCTCCGGATGCAGTGTGCTAACCCTTCCTTACCACCCCCCACAGTTCTCTATGTCATCGGTGTCATTGTCTCACTCGTCGGAACTGGCTTCCTCGTTGGCGTACGTCCGCTCTCGTTCTTGCTCGGCGCCGAGCTTCGCTGATCTTTCCCTCCATCGCAGTTCGGAAAGCAGGTCAAGATGATGTGGGATCCCGTGCGGCGGTATGCTGCCGGTGTCTTCCTTCTCTGCATTGCCCTGGTCTTCGTCTTTGCCTTGTGAGTCGCACTCATCCTTTCCTCATTCTCCTTCGCCTGCTGATCCTTCAAATCGCCGACAGCGCCATCGAAATCGACGTTCTCGTTATCGTGTTCGCTATTCTGACATATCTGGCGTATGCATGTAAGTCTCTGTTGCCTCCCTTTCGAGCGTCGAGAATCGCTAGATCGCCGAGCTCTAGCTGACCTCCAGTTCTCGCTCTACAGGGTACTCACTGGTGCGCTTCTTCGCCAGATATCAACAGACGCTCGTCATTTGAATGCTGACCTTTCTGTGCCCACAGTCCTACATCCCCTACGCCCGTGCGCTGGCCAAGCGGCTGTCGCCGTTCTAGCTGGCCTCATCGGGTTCGCGAGAATGAGGAGAGGGGAGGCCGAAGATATGTTCTGGGTGGAATTGACGTTTCTATGGGGCTTGGTAGCGGCGTCAGCCCTGCGGGAGAGCAAATGAGAATCTCGGCGAACTGCTCTCCAGCTTCGCAGCTGATGCCACATCCTGGCGGGCTAGAATTGTGTTGCAAAGCTCAGAGAGGGTTTACCGCGATATTGACTTCTGTCTGCGTACCCTACATGCCGTCGCGAGCCACACCTCTTCCCCTCGACGAAAGTGCTCGACCCCGGGCGCGGGCGTCGTTTCGTCTGTCTCCCTCCCCGCCTAACCTCGTCTTCGTCGCTTCCACACCAACACACGATGCAGTTCCACCACCTCACCCGTACACTGCGTACCGCCTCGCCTTTGCGCTCCTTCACCACTTCCTCCCTTCGTCTTTCTTCCTCCCCTGCCGCCGCCGCAGAGCCAACACCAACCGCTGTGGACGCTTCCGCCGAGCCAGTAGCAGCAGCACCACCAAAACTTCTTTCCTACTACGTCCCTCGTACCGCAAACGGTGAATTGCCCGTGTATGGAGATGTCAAGGGAATGCGCTTCGAAACGATCTGCCGTAAGGTGGACGGCAACGTTGAGGTGGGTTCTCTTGTTCTGACTTTGCTGTAGAAAGTTCGAGCTAACCATGAGCTGCTACAGGATCTGAGGAAGGACCTTGGAGAGTACTTGCAGGACGTCCCGAGCTTCACCAAGGCGCAGAGCCGTCAGGTCGTGCTCAAGGGGGACTGGGTCAGGGAGGTGAAGGAGTGGCTCTCGGCTAGGGGGTTCTAAGTGGGCGAGTTATGCGCGTGGGAGGTGTATGTACGCGCTGCAAGGAGAGTTGGAGGCCAGGCGCTGCAAGGGAGAGAAGCAGGACGCGGTAGACGGGGAGTGGACTGCATTGTATAACATCCGCAAGCTCGCAAAGATGCTACGACACTACAGCGAGCCATTCGCAAAGCTCGCTTATCTCCTACGGTCCCTTGCGACGGTTCGGCGGTCACCTCGGCGCTGGGAGACGGCTCCAATTCGCCATTCGCTCTACTCTCCATGAAGCCACTCTCACCCAAACCGGATAGCATACTAGTCTGATCTCATTAACCCCATCTCAACACGCTCCTACAACCTCAACCCCTCAACGCCTCTCTCCACCTCCTGCGCTCCCTGCGCCGACGTTCCCCTTCCTCCACCCGCCGCTCTTCCCACACTTGCCGCCCTCCTCCCACCCGCGTTGGGTAACGCAGGAGCGTTAGGATCAAAGAGCGCCGTGCTCCTTGGTGGCGGTCGACGAAGCTCGGGACCTTGCATGATGGGGTCGAGGATCGGGGGAGGGACGCCCGCCCATTGAGGGTGAGGGTGAGGTGCCGTGGAAGGGTCGGGATGGTGAAGAAGGAGGTTGGGGTAGGGTGGCTGCTGGTGCTGCTGGTGCTGGTGTTGGTGAGGGAGGTGAGGGTGAGGGTAGTAGCCTTCTCCTGCTCCTCCGGCGACGACGCCTGCCCATGCTTGAGGATGAGGACCAGAGTGAGGTGGAGGAGGAGGTTGATAGTAGCCTTGCGCCTGATGCGAAGCGGCATGAGGACCCGATAATCCCGCTGGCGAAGTCGAGGAGGCCGAGGAAGCCGAGGGGAACGATGGCGGTCCTCCTGCTCCTCCGCTGCCAACGCCTGGCTGCATCGTCACTGGCAGCCCGTAGGAAGCGGACGAAACGTTCGAAGCCACGCTAGCGGGTCGAAGGACGTCGGATGCTCCTCCTGTGTTGAGGTCGTCTGAAGGCGCGGAAGCCGAGCTGGAGCTGAAGGACGAAGAGCGGGGAACGGGAGGTTGAGTGGTGACCCAAACGGGTTTGGCGGGAAGGGAAGGGTGTAGAGGAAGGTTGGATTTGACCTTGATGGTTCCTCCTCCTTCGGCGGCCGAGCTGGGAGTCGACGAGGTCGAGGTCGACGTCGAGGTAGCCGTGGTCTCCCTCTCCCTCTCGCGCTCCTTGCCATTCGTTCCCTTCTCACTCCCGCTCGTACTCCTCTTGTCACTTCCTGCGCCCGTGCTGCTCCCCGTTCCAACTCCTCGTTTCCCACCTCCCGAGCCCGCCTCGCTGACTCCCGCACTAACACTCCCACTCGCCACGCTACTCTCCCCAATCGAATGAGACTTGGAGTGACTAGTCCTCCTCCCGGGCACCATGCCCGTCGCCGCCTCCCCTCCTCCCCCACTAACCGAGCTACTCGGTCCCCTCAAATTACTCGAACTAGCCGTCCTACTCGTGCTCGCCGAGCTCGTACTCCTCGTACTCCCCGCCGCCGAATAACTGCTCGAACTAGCAGCGTAAGCCGCTCCACCACTGACGGAGGAAGCGGGCGAAGGGTTGAAGCCTACGACTCCGCCGTCGGGGAATCGCATGAGGTAGGAACCGGCGCTGATACTCGTAGTTGGTGAGATGGAGATTACGGAGGAGGAAGAGGAGGAGGAACGCTCGGGTGCTGGAGGGTGGGGGTGAGGGTGTGGGATGGGAGGAGGGAGCGAAGGTTGGTGCGGATGGTGGTAGGAGCCGCCGGAGGAGGTTGAGAGAGCTGGTGATGGGAGAGAAGGGGCGCGAGGAGTCGACCATGCGTTGGGAATGGTGGGTGCTCTGCCTGCGGCCGATTGAGGAGGAAGGGAGGGAGTGTGGCCGTACTCGGCGGAGGGGCGGACGAGAGGCGGGTACTGCAGGGAGGAAGGAGCTGGGTAGGGTGGCTGATGAGGTGGTGGTGGAGGAGGCGCTGTGACTTGTATCGGAGGTTGCTGAGCGTAGGAGTAAGGAGTCGTTCGGCCTTGCTGAGGAGGAGCGGGGCGTCTTGACCATTCGTCCGGCGCTCCAGCGTACTGCTCCCCGTATCCGCCATACCCTGTTGCCTCTCCTCCATACTCCTGCCCTCCGTATCCATATCCCGACCATCCTCCCGCGCCACTCGGATCAAAGCTCGGCGCCGAAGGCCTCAACCCCAACCCTCCCTGCGCAGCACCTCCCATCCTTCCACTGGCCGAAGAAGCCGACGACGAAGGAGGGTAGTAAACCGTCGGTCCCTGGAATCCCGATTGAATACTCATGCTACTCGCCGACGTGGACGCCTCCGAAGGACTCGGCCTGGCTCCACTAACGCTCAACGCCGCCGAGCTCCTCGAGTAACTCGAACCCGCCGACGAAGGCCTTGTAATACCCAATACCTCTGATCCCGCATCCTTGCGACTAGAGCTCTCCTTCTCCTCTGGCTGTTGCGCAAAGATGCGCTCCCGAGCCTCCTTGTACGCTGCTTCCCTCTCCTCCAACGTCAACTCCTTCCTGCCCCGTGCGCCGGTCGAGCTACCGCTCCTTGCTCCTCCAGCACTGTTGGGATCATCGTCCGTGCCGATTGAAGAGCTGGCGGAGGAGGTTGGTCGATGCGAGGAGGCGCGAGGGAGGATCTTGAAGATCTGAGGCTGAGCGGGGGTCGGAGGTGGGAGTTGAGGTGAGGGAGAGGAGGAGGTTGGTGAGGGTACAAGCGAGGGTGGTGCGGAGGATGTCGAAGGGAGGGGCGTGGAGGAGGTGGAGGCGGCGGTGGAGGAAGGGAGGGGGAGCGACGAGGGCTCGGGCGGCGCTGGGACGTAAGAAGCGAGCTTGTTGGCGGGTCTGCAAGGGGAATCGAGTGTCAAAAACTCGGTCGTCGAGCGAAGGAGAGATCAACTCACAGCTTTGCTCCCTCGCCCTTGACGAGGACCACTACGCCGGTCGTCGGCTGTCCGCTCGCTACCGCCCACGCAGGCATCTGCACCGGCTCAACCTCGCGAGTGATTCCAAAGGTATCGGCGAGTCGATGAATGAGTAGTCGTTGGTACGAGTTGAGAGCGGGAGGGAAGTACGGCGGCGAGAGGGGCAGTCGGGTTTGGCTGCGGAGTCCGAGGAAAGGCCGTCAACTCAGCTACAGAGCCAGCAATAGAGAGAGAGAAGAACTCACGTAGTGCTGGCCAGGAAACGCTCAATCTCTGCCTCGGCTCGGAGGAGCAGGATGCGATCCCTTGGATGCGCGAGCGCCAACAACAAGACGGAGTCGAGCTGAGGGGGCGGTACCGCTTCCTCTGCCGCATCGGTCGCTGTAGTCGAAGCTACCCCACCGCTGCCGCCGTCCGATGCGCCCGTAGCGGAACTGGAAGGCTCGGGCGACGAGGTCGAGGAGCGCGGCGGTGTGCTGCTGACTCGCTCGTCGCGGTCGGCGTTGGGCGACGGCCGAGAGGACAGAGCTGAATCGGAGCCTGTACGACGGTATTGTGCTTCTGAGCTGGGGCTGGAGCGACTCGGGAGGGCCCTGCCTTCGCTCGAGGATCTTGGAGGACGTGCTGGCGTGCTGGTGGCCTCGTCGGAGGCTCGTTGCTGGGCCAGAGCGGGATGGGATGGTGTAGTAGAAGAAGAGGGGGAAGTTGTTGGTCGGGAGAGGATTTTGATGGCGGGGGAAGAGGCTACAGGCGCTGGAGGACGAGGGGCCGAGTCGACGCTTGAGGGAGAGGTTGAAGTTGGAGCGCTGTCCTCGTCTGGAGCTGCTGTTGGTGTGGTGGTAGGTGAAGGTGCAGTAGAAGGAGAGGGATCCATGATGTACTAGATGGTTGCTGATGCGCTACAGGTGACGAATCGCTGGGACGAGGTGAGCTCTTGGGCGAGCGAGGGTCGCGAGGCAGGCGCGCTCAGGTTGAGAGGGAGATTCGAGATGGAGGATGTAGATGTAGATCGACTAAGGGCCGGTCGAGTCCATCTACTCGAGTACAGCGGGCGGTCAAGAAGCGGTAGTCGATGTCTCGCCCCGAGCGCCGAACTGAGTACGAGGCCAACCCTCTTGAGCGACCTCTCGTCGCGCCCAAGTCGACCGCCCAAGCTCGGCTCGCCTCTCTCCTTCCTGCCATTCACGGCGTTTCTTCTCGGAGTCGATCTGGTGCTAGTAAGTAAGTCGCTGATCACCTACACGGCTACAGCTCACTCTCGCCTTGCTTACAGCACGCCTCTCCCACCCCCACTCGCGCATTGGCACAACACGACCCTCCTCCGCTCTCGTTCGCCGCCTCCTCGTCTCCAGAGCAGTTCGGCATCCACTACAGATCAATCTAGAGTATATCCACCTACATGGCTACTCTCGCTCTCACGGCAACCACTGCACCAACACCGACCTTCCCCGGCCGAGCCACATTCGCCTCGCTCCCTCTCGAGCTCATCGACCTCATTGTCGCTCACGCCATCAGCAACGAACGCCTCCCCATCCGACGGGAGCGCCATCTCCACAACTATGCTCTGGTGCATCCGGCGTTCGTAGCAGCTTGCCAGCGCCGCTTGCTCAGGAGACCGCGGGTCACGACGATAGCTCAAGCTCGGCAGTTTGTGCAGCTTGTGCAGGGTAGTAAGAGGATGGCGGGGTATGTGAGGGAGCTACACGTTGATGGAGAGCATATGAGCGAGACGGGAGTGATGGACGCGCTCAGAGGGGTCGGCGAGGCTTGCTCCATGCTCTCGGTCTTGCACTTGAGGGAGATTGGGTTCAACACGGGTTTCCACGCTTCTCGTGAGCTTCATACTTTGCTTGAATTCTACCTCGCGCCGTGCTAACCCACTCCCCTGCAGTCCTCCCTCGCCTAACCCACCTCACCCTCACCTCGGTCACCCTCTCCCTCCCTCCCACCAGCTCAACCTTCCCCCATCTCACCCATCTTACCCTCGCCAACGTCGCTCTCCTCCACACCTCGACCTCACCCTCCTTCCCCTCCCTCCACTCCCTCATCTATTCCAACACCCTCAACTCACCCTACACCTTCTCGGCCGATCCTCTCTTCTTCTCCTCCCCAACCCTCACCTCCCTGGGCACCCACCTGCACTCCCTCCAAATCTCCCGCCTCTTCTCCCCAACGCACTACCTCTCCTCCCGCAAATCCCCCGCCCTCGCAGCCGGTCCTCTCCCCCCTCGAACAGCCGCCGCCGATATCGAGCCCTCTTTGGAAGACTTCACTGCGTTATCCACATTAACCCTCCTCGCCGATTCGTCTCATCAAGCTGGCGCTTACTTCCCGCTACTCGACTCACTGCCATCGCACCCGGCGAGGCAGTTAAAGCAGTTTGAGGTGCTCGTCGATTTGGGGTGTAGGGATAAGGTGCAGGAGGTGGAGGGAATGTGTGTAGAGCTGGCCAGGAGGTTCTTTGGTGATTTGATGGTGGAGGGTGGGGTGGTGGATGAGGAGAGTTGGAGGTGGGAGGGAGTTGAGGGGATGGGCAAGGGGAAGGGGAGGGCGAGCGCCGAGGGTGTGGATGAGGAAGAGGGCGAGGAGAAGAAGAGGAAGGGGCTGGAGAGGTTGATATTACCGGGTGTGTTTCATCAATTGGCGGGATTGGAAGGGATGCAGGAGCTGAATAGGAGGGCGAAGGCGAGGGAGGTGGAGATTCAGTTTGTGTTGTAGGAGCGATAGTTCGTGGTGGCGTTGGTATTGGTAAGCTTATCGCTTTTCTCTCTGTTTGTCTGCTAGCTAAGAGCTGACCGACCCTCCTCACTTGCAGAAATGGTCCTGTTCGAGGTAGTTATTCGCAGCTCGGTCGTTTTCGTAATCTCTTTGGTGAGCGCGAGGCTGGTGTTGTTCTCTTCCCTCGCTCTATCGCTGTACTAACTCTTCTCTCCCTTGCAGTAACATTCTCGTCCCCTTTCCCCCCCGTCTCTACGCGAGCACGGTCGATCGCGCTCAGCGACCCACCGCCAGCACGCTCTCGGAGCTCGTACAGCGGACCGGCAAGTTTTCAGCACTGCTCTTCTTTCCTCTCCCTCTCCCTCCTCTCTCCGCCCTCGTCTCGCCTCTCCCGTCGCCCTGGCCCTCGACCATGAGAACATCGCCCTCGCCTCCGCTCTCTACTTCTCGGCGTTCGCAGAGCTCGCCTCTCCCTCTCAACGACGGCGGAGGGACCCCCTTCGCCCCTCGCTACGCTATGGAGGAAGATGTCCTCAATCACGAGCTCGCCACCTCCACCCGCTCACTCTCGACCATCATCGCCGACTACTTTGCGAGGAATCGTACCCTCGGCAGCCGTCTCACCGCGTGGAACTTCAACGGCCACTCGAACTGGAAATGCTCTTTGTGCTTTGCTTACTCGTCGCCCTCACCTTCGATCTCAACGTTGTGGTCGGCTTCATCTTGGACGCCTTCTCGCTCCCTCTTCCCGAATCGGCCCATTATACTACGCTCCTCCGCGTTGTGTTCAAGGACGCTCCGCTCGGCATGGGCGATGCTATCAGCTGCATCTGCCATGGTCTACGTGCGACCGTCGTCTTCCTCGTTGGTGGGCTCATGGATGTCCTGAACTTGGCTCTATTCGCCGTGCTATTCGCCCTCGGCGCCATTCTCTGGATCCTCACGGTCACGTTGATTATTCTCCCTATCATCATAGCCTATTGGACCCTCACCCTTCATTCTATTTCAACGGCCTCCCTGCGCAACAAGCTCTCCCTCGGTCCCCTTCTCCCACTCACCTTCTTCCACCTCCTCGACAACCTCCTCATCCTCGGTCCCATCCTCTACTACGCCAACAAAACCTTCTCCATCTTCACCACCTACTCACCCTACCCCCAACTCCTGCTCGCCCTCCATCTCTTCGTCGTCGTCCTCGACCTCTCGCTCGCCGAGCTCATCAATTGCGGAGGATTCGAAGTGAGGTTGAAGAAGGGACGGAAGGAGTAGGATGAGAAGAGGGTTGAGTTGGAGGATACGGTGGAGAAGCTTCGGGATGAGGTGCCTTGGGAGCGTGAGCGGAGGTGCAGAGCGGAAGGGAGGGTCAAGGTCGTGTAGCGGGCGGTGAGGAGAGGGCGTTTGGTGAGTTGGTCGCTGACTTCTAAGAGAAGAACAAAATTATTGATTTTGTACGTTTTGTCTGTTGCGGATCCCCGAGGGATCGGTAGCTCGGTGAGCCACGCTCGGCGATGAGCTCGGCGATGACGGGAGGAGGAATTGTTTGCCATTCATGTCGTGCTTTCACATCTCGACCACGGCCAATGAGAGCGAGAGTGAAGCTTACTAAACGCCGTGACGAGCAGAATGACCCACACAATCGCACCTCGCCCCACCTGGCTCCTCATTCTGCGGGGGGATGGCGAGCGCCGAAGCCAGCTCGCCGTGCTTTGCCTTGCTCATCACCAACAAGGCTCGCTCGAGCAGTCGAAGGAGAAAGGCACTGACTTGGTAGTAGAATGACACCGAGAAACCAAAAAGAGATCTGTACTAGAGATATGAAAAGCCCGCCGTCGCCCTCGCCGCCTGCTCCTCCCCTTGCAAGCTCCCAACAACTACCGCTTCTGAGAGATGAGCAGCTCCCTAATCTTGGGGCTAATCTCGGATCGCTCAGAGACGAGGTCACGAAGCCAAGTGTTCTCGGCTTTGAGCTGCAAAGGGGGCGCGAAGTCAGCCTCGTCGGCGAAGCGGAAAGGAAAGGGAGAAAGGGAAACGAACCGAGGTCTTCTCCTTCTCCAAATCCTGTACCTTCTCCCTCAATTGAATACTAGTCTGCTGTAGCTGCTGATCGCGCTGCTTCTTCTTGGCGCGGAACCTCGCTGATTGGATGCGAAAGGGAGAAGGGGCGGGGAAGGCGAAAGGCGCGGTCAGCTCTCCTGCACCTTTATTGAAGAAAACGGGGGTAAAAGAGACTCACCACTAGCAGCGGTATTCCTCCTCCTCTTATCCTCCTCAATCTCCTCGGGCGTACCATTCTGCAAAGGTCCCGGATCCATCTCCTCATCTCCTCCACCGAGATCCTCATCCTCCTCAACATACTTGACTGCACGACTCGAACTCCTCCTTCCTCCTCCTCTGGTCGTCATCCCCGCCCCCGCCCCTCCCGCTCCAGCAGCAGCGGAACTAGTAGCGTTACTCCCACTGCGATTCCTAACCCCTCCCCCTCCTCCGGCCGAAGCAGCAGCAGTAGTAGTCGAGGCTGAGCCCCTTCGACCGCGAGTTTGGTGAGAAGGAGCGGGAGGAGAATCCGAGTCGTCCGAGAGACCACGGGCGAGTCCGTTGGGACGGTAGTGATGATGATGATGATGATCTGGAGCGTGAGCGTGAGCGTGGGCCGAAGGGGTTGGATGATTGAAAGCGTTGGAAGTGGGAGGGAGGGGAGTGTAGCCTTGTTGTGTGTGGTGGTGGGAAGGGGGTGAGTAGAGTGTGTTCCAGTCGAAGGGTGTGTTGGAGTGGTGAGGATGGTGTTGGTGAAGGTGAGAGGGAGGGGAAGAAGGCGTAGCGGAGGGAGTGGAGGGTTGAGTCTGCGTAGGCGAGTCTGTAGTGAAGACGGTTTGAGACCAAAGATCCAATTGCTGTTGCGCTACGGCGAGCTCGTTGGCGGTAACACCTGGAGGTGGCCATTCTCCGCCGGGACCCACGACGCCCGAAGAAGTGGTCGTAGGGTTGGGACTGCCGTGCGCCGAGATGTCGGTACTAGTGCTAGTCGAATGATTGAGTCCTTCGACGACGTGACTCCAATCGTTGGTCATCAGACTGTTGTCGAATGAGGCGGAAGCAGCAGCAGCGGCCGCCGAGGAGGAGCTCTCCGAGTGTCCAGCGCCGAGACGAGGTGACGAGGCGTAGGAAGTCGAGTTGGAGCGACCGTGTACTGCAGCCGATTCGACGAGTGCTTGTTGACGAGCTACAAGTGCTTGGAGGAGAGCGAGTTGGCGTAGATTGGCGTCGAGCGAAGCGCTGCCAGGCGGGGCGCCGGCTTGGGAGCCTGGTGAAGAGGTGGGGAGGAGGGGGAATTCGGCGTTGGTGGTGGTGGTGGTGGTGGAGAGGGGAGTGTTGAGGAGGGAAGGGATTGAAGGTAAACGAGGTGCAGCCATTTGACCAGGCGAGCGAGCGTAAAGTGACGGCACAGTTGGACCGTTTGAAAGCGAAGGCGAAGGAGGGGCGGAGTCGTCGAGTTGGCCTCCGCGCTCGCTCGAGAAGGGGAACGTTAACGAGGGTGCAGAGTGCTGCTCGTTGGTACTCATCGCTGCTCTATCCAAGAGAGCAGCATGCGTAAGTTGGCGCCAGAGACGCTCCCAAGCTCGACTTGCGAAACGCGAACTCGAGAGTCGAGCACCTCATCCTCCTCGCTCGATCACTCTCAACTCGCTCGACCGGCGCAGGCAAAGGACTCCGGGTTAGCTCTCATGTGCACTAAAACCAATGCCACGTCATTTCTGTAGTAGATCGCATCTTGTTGGAGCAAAAGCACGACAAGGGAGAAGGGCTTTCGATGCAGCAGCACTCAAGTCGACCGAGCGAAGGTGGGATGCGGAAGGCGGGCTTTTATTGCGAGCCACATCCATTCTACTACTCCCTTCCTTCTCGTAGAGACCTCTGATACATCCCAGCATACACGGCATAGGCGTTGGAAACCGACATGTCCTCTGCGAAGCGCAAGGGAGGGTCAATCGAGCTCTCCGCCGAGCGAGAGTGCATCCCAACTCACCAAACTCAGGCAAGCTCTGATATCCCTCCTCCTGTAACAACACCCTAATTCTCTCCAACTTGATGATCGTCCCCTTCCTATCATTCTTTCCCGTCCTCACTCCCTCGCCGAGCTGCTTGATCTCCCTCCGCCGAGCATCGCTCTTCTCCACCTCTTCCGGTGATGCCGTGCAAACGGGGCACAAGCACGAAGAGAACCCAAAGGATTCTTTGAGAGCCCGTTGACGTTCGGCGCGGGTCGAGGTGATGAGAGGGAGGTAGTCGATTGAGATCTCCGTGGAGGAGGCGATGGGAGTGATGGCGTAGACTTCCATTCGGAGGGTTTCGAACTGTGGGGGGGGGAGGTCGTTAGATATGAGCAGAGAGGGAGAGTAGAGACGACTCACGTTCATAGATTGCGAGCAGTTGGGCGCGCTGAGGGAGGCGCCGGCGAAAGGGAAGGTCAGCTCGGCGATGACTAGGAGACGAAGGCGGACGTTTAAGCGCACCAGCTGTGGTTGATCCTGTAGAAGGTGCGATGGTAAGCAATCACGCTCGAACGCTAGGCATCCTTCACTACAAACTCACCGAGCAATCCTAGGAAAGACGAATCCCGCCGTGACTCCCGTCCCCGGCATCTGCAGACTAAAGCCATTGGTCGCTCTGATCGCCCTAATCTCATCCAAATCCCGCACCGGTCCATCTCCCTCTGTCCTCGAAAGCTGCAAAAAGACCTTCTGCTCCTTGTCGCTCATCCGTTGGAAATGCTCCTTCGCTTGAGCCTCCGACAACCCTTGAGGCCAAATACAGAGCGGTCGTTCGGCGATCAAGAGCTCCCCGAGCTGTAGCTGACGTGTAGCGAAAGCGCCGAAGCCTTTTGATGTAGCCTCTACGCGCCAGGGAGGAGAGGACGCGTTGTCGTCGTCGTCTTGGGAGCTGGAAGAGGCGAGGACGACGGCGAGGATGATGGGGAGGAGTGAATCGCTGATGGAAGGGATCGAGTTGGATGCGAGTTCGAGCGGTGTTTCGGTTGGGGCTGAGGAGGACCAAAAGGTGCGGCGACGAGGGAGAGTTGAAGAGAGAGTAAGAGGAGATCTTGGTGTAGCTGTACGAGTTACTCTTGAAGCTATTCTAATTAGGCGATTACTCGACATGTTTGAGACGAGGACTGAGGCAGGAGACGAAGCGAAGCGGGCAGAGCGAGAAAGAGACAAGCGGAGCGGAACTGGAGCTCTTCTCTCCCTTTGAACTACATCTCGCTCTTCTCGCTTCGCTTCGCTACAGCAGAGAGCTCCCCAACCTACTCGGCTACATCAGCTAATCAAGCGCCCCTCCTACCTCAACGGCACGGCAACTCGACTCACCCCGAACTCTCACTTCCCCACCTCTCCAGCTCATCGCTCGTTTCTCTCCCTCGCCAACATGCTCAATCTCACCTCAATCCGCCAACGCTTACCAGCTGTACCTTCCATCCCCTTCCTCGCAACCCTCTCACCATGGCTCTTGCTCCTCATCCCCTTCCTCGGCGGACTGCACCTCGCTTACTCGGTCTTGAAACTCGCTTCGCCCCCCAAGTGGTACCCGGGAATCAGTAACCTCTCGGAGGTGGGTACAAAAGTCAAAGAGGGAGCTCTAGATGAAGAGAAAGGCAAAGAGTTCGATATCATTCTCGTCGGAAGTGGAACGACGGGATGTGTCCTGGCCTCAAGGTGAGCTCCACCGCCGTTGAACCAGCTCGGAGGCAGTACTGACATCCAGGAACACCTTACAAGGCTCTCCGAAGATCCCAACATCTCCGTCCTGGTCCTCGAAGCAGGCAAAGCGGGCGTTCTTCAGCTCTTCTCGCGCATCCCGGCGACCTTTGCTCGTCTCTTCCCTCACCCTACCGCCGAGTGGGGATACGACTTTGCACCTTCGGAGGGAACCAAGGGACGTAGCTTGAGGTGTCCGAGGGCGAGGATGCTCGGTGGTTGCTCCTCCATCAACGGTGAGTGAGGCCCAGGGGAGGGTCGACCGAGATGTGGAGAAGAGTTGCTGATCCTCTCCTTTTGCATAGCCATGATGTAAGATTCTCTCTCAAGATTGTACTGTCTCTTTCTTGCACTAGCTGACCCTCTCCCACTCGCAGGTGCCATCACTGCAGTCCCTCCGATTTCGACGAGATCGCCTCCCTCGGATTCCCCTCCTTCTCCTCCGCCTCGCTCGAACCCTACTTCGCCAAATCCCAATCGCACATCGAATCCACCTCCTGGCCGCTCAACAAGCCCGACGACAAAGCCTCTGTCACCGGTACCGGACCCGTCAAGACGGGCTACTCTTGGATCAATGAACTTTGCCTTGCTTTTGTCCATGCTTGTGGGGCCGTTGGGATGGAGGTTAGGGCGGATTTGAATGATGCGAAAGAGGGGAAGGGTACTTTGGGTGCGACGAGGACTAAGACGTTCATTGAAGGGGGTTGTGAGTGCTGCTTTCGATCGTCCGAATCGCCGAGCTCAGTAGCTGACCCCCTCCGCTTCGCAGCTCGAGTCTCTGCTGCTACAGCTTACCTCACTCCCGACGTGATCGCTCGACCCAACCTCACCGTCTCCGTCGGAGCCACCGTAAACTCTCTCGCCCTCTCTCATCCGCGTTCGCCGAGAGCTGACCTCGTCTCTTCCCCTACAGGTCACCCGCATCCTCTTCTCCAACTCCACCCCTCCTCGAGCCACCGGAGTAGAGTTCACCTCGCTGGACAACCCTTGGCCCACCATCACCGGCAAGCCCCAGTCTCGCACTCTCTACCGCGCGAGCGCGAGGAAGGAAGTCATCCTCACCGCCGGAGTGATTGGAAGCCCGCACGTGAGTTTGCCCAGTCCTCGGTGCTAAAGGAGATGAATCTGATGTATTTTTGCGACTATAGATCCTCAAGGTTTCCGGCGTCGGCCCTCGCGAGGAGCTGGAGAAGGTTGGAGTTCCCGTCCTCGTGGATGCTCCCGAGGTCGGAGGTCACCTCAAGGATCATCTCAGCGTTGGCATGGCATTTGTGTGAGTTGGCTTCACTTCTATGAAGCGCTTCGCCTCGTTGAAGACACCCAACTGACCTAGGCTTCCTCCCATTCGCAGCGCCAAGAAGGGCGTCTCCTCGCAATGGGTCGCTGACCCTCTCAAGGGACTTCCTCCCCTCGTCGAATGGCTCAAGCACAAGACTGGTCCTCTCACCTCCAACGTGAATTCTCTCGCCGCCCGTCTACCTCGACGACTTCGCTAATCTGACCCTCTCCGACGCCTCCCTAGATCGCCGAATCGCTCGCTTTCGTCCGTTCGACCGACAAGGAGTTCGCCGAGCGCTCTGGACTTCCTGCTCCTGATGTGGAGGATCTTGGATCTGGTGGTATTGGGGTGAGCGGGCCCTTTCGTTGCGGATGCGAGATTCGAGGAACGAAGCGCTTGACTGATGCCGTCTTTGCCTCCCACAGCCTGACATCGAGCTCATCGACGCCCCTCTCGTCTTTGCCAAGCATGGAACTGTTCACCCTCCTCCTAATGCCGGAGGTGAGCACTCCTTCGCTGCAATCTGCCTTCGCCCGAGCTTGCCAGCTGACCTCTCCTCGTTCTCCTCCCCAGCCACCGACTTCTACTCCATCGCCCCGATCCTTCTTCGTCCCAAGAGTCATGGAACGGTCACCATTGTCAGCAAGGACGTGTTCGTCAAGCCTGTGATTGATGCTCAGTGAGTTTTGAGGCTTTCTTCCGCTTTCGCCGAGGTGCCGCCAGGCTGAAGAAGGCGGTTACTGATGTGCTCTGCTTCCTTCGCAGGTTCTTCTCTGACCCTCACGACGTCAAGCTCCTCACTTGGGGTCTCAAACTTTGCTACAAGGTCTGACAGCCCCTTCCTCGCCGCGTCCAGCTGACTTGGCCGTCTCGCCTCGCGGACTGCTGACGCCCATCTCCCTTTCGCCTCGTACAGGTCGCCAACACCGAACCCCTCGCTTCCCTCCTCCTCGGTCCCTTCCAACCCAACCATCCCAGCTTCCCCGAGTTTGTCGACGTCGTCAACTGGTCGGATGAGAAGATTGAGGATTACATTCGAGGGCACGCTGAGGTTTTGTACCATCCTGTGAGTTCGGGTCTCTGCTTCTTTGATCCTAACCTACCCTTTCAACTCCCACCGACATCCCTCGCCGCCTCATCCCCGCCTCTTCGCCCTCACCGACCGAAATCATGGCCGAGCTTCGACCTTTCAGCACAGGCTCGCTGACTCGCACCTCCCCTCCCCTCGCTCTTCTTCACACATCATCTAGATCGGCACCGTCTCCCTCGGTCGCTGCCTTGACGGCAACCTCAAGGTGCACGGAACCGCTTCTCTCCGCGTCTGCGATGCTTCCATCTTCCCCGAGCAGATCTCGGGACATCCTGTGAGCTCTTGTCCTCTTCTTTCGACGCTTTGAGAGAGCTGACGCCTTTTCAATCGAGTAGATGGCCCCCTTGCTCGCGATTGCGGAGAGGTTCGCCGAGGAGTTGAAGGGCGAGTTGAAGGGATTGGCTTGATGAGGCGTGACGAGGGTGTACTGTTCGGCAGGGGTTTGTAGTGCATAGTTTTTGTTCTTCAATCTCGGTTCTGCTCGTCGAAGCGTGAGCGAGAGTCTGTCTGTACGCTTGCTGTTCGACGGGAGGGCGCGAAGAAGGGCTCCGAGTCGCGGAGCCATCCGCGCGAGGTCTGGCTTTGCGCTCGTATGACGGCAGCTTTGTTGAGCTGACTCTTCTCCGTCTCTACTGCATCCTGCGTGGAAGCACTCAGCTCCGTCAGCAACCCTCTAATGCCACCACCTCAAGGTCCTTAGCCTCTCGATCCCCCCTCTCCGGGAACTGTTTGCCTCCCTATATCAGCCTTCATTTGGGCTATCACACTTCACCAACTATCTACTATCCACCTCACTCCTCAACACATCGCCTCCCGCCTCCCCGCCGGCCTCTTCAACCTCCTCGATCACCTCCTCCTCCTCTCCCCCCTCTTCTCCATCCTCATCTCCACCAACTGGACACCCCCCTCCCTCCAAACACCTCTCTACATCCTCTCGTCCCTCATCCTCCTCGCCGGAGCCCTCGATTTATCCCTCGAGAAACTCGTCTCGGCGTGCACCTCGGCGCAGAGGGAGGTGGACTTGACGCTCAGCGCGACGGAGGAGAATCGTCGATTGAGAGCCAGGTTGGAGGAGATTGATAGGTTGAGGAGGGAGGCGGAGAGGAAGAGGGATGAAGGGTGGGCGAGGAGGGATGGGAAGGGCGAGGAGGTGTGAGGAAGAGGGCGTTGGAGTCGGAGCAGGCCGAGCTTAAAAAGATGTTGAAGGCGATTATGTAGTCGTTTTTGTACGCGATAGCAATTTGTTAGCAATTCGGTAGCAATTGGTAACAATTTCCTCGCCCACCATCTCTCACTCTCCCTCTCCCTCTCGAGAGGTGCCGGAACCGTTTGAAGAGAAAGAAACGAGGCGCATTTCGACGAGGAGGAGGGGGTGGGGCAAGTCTACTACACAGAGGCCGTGGGTGAGAGAGAGAGGGAGAGGTAGAAGGGGGAACACTAAAGGTACTACGAAGGGGAAAGTGTGAAGTGGAAGACCACGGAGAGAAGGGGAGGGTGAAGGTCCCGAAGCGCTTTAGCAGCACCCGCCGGCAGCTTGTTGACCTCCTACAGCTGCTCCTCCTCCGACTTTGAGAGCCGCCTTTGCGGGACCGGCGGCGACGGGAGCACTTGCCATGCGATCTACGAGCGCGAAACGGGTCAGCGGGGGCCGATCGTCTCGCTTGATTAAGAGAGAGCGCTCACCCTTGATCTGCTTAGCCATAGTGAGGAAAGCCTGCTCGACATTGGTAGCATTCTTGGCGGACGTCTCCAACATGGAAACCGAAATGGTATCGGCAAACTCCTTAGCGACCGAGTATTCAACCACCTTCTTGTTGGTCAAATCGCTCTTGTTGCCGACTAGAAGTTTGTTAACGCCCTCGCAGGCGTAACGATCAATCTCTTGCAACCATTGTTTGACGTTGGAGAAGGTGTCGGCGTCGGTTACGTCGTAGACTACGATGATGCCGTGTGCGCCGCGGTAGTACGAGGAAGTGATGGTGCGGAATCGCTCTTGACCGGCCGTGTCCCACTGTTTGGTATTTGGAGCGTAGAGGGGAGGAGAAGGGAGAAGGGAAGAGAGACTTGGTCAGCGGGCCCCCCGAGAGACGTCAACAAAGGATGGAGGCAAGGAGGGGCGTGCTGGGGTCGAAGGAGAGCGGCGTGCGTTGTAGGATGATAGCTAAGAGCGTGGAATCACTCCGCTTTCAAGCCGACGACCAACTCGGAGCCGAACCCCCCATCCCCGAGGAGAGGCTCGACCCCCGAGTTGTATCGTCCGTCAAGCGAGTGAGCGAGATCCCTCGATGCAGAGGAGTAGGAGCGTAGGGAGAGTAACCAGTAATTCCCTACTCTACCATTTTGGTGAAGTGAAAGATGCTGTCTGCTCCTCCTCCGCTCCTACTCACCGCTCATTCCTCGTCCTCACTGCGCCCGTCTCGCTCTGTACTGCTCCCTGCTCCCTCCCTTGCCTCTGCCATCTCAAAGGCCAGTATAATAGGTAGAACTCACAATCTGCAACTTGACCGTCTTTCCCTCGAGTTCAATAGTCCTAATCTTGAAATCGACTCCAATGGTGGAAATGTAGGATTCGGTATAAGTGTCATCGGCGAAACGGAGGAGGAGGCAGGATTTGCCGACGCCGGAATCGCCGATTAGGAGGAGCTCTATTGTGGTGTTAAAGAGCGGGAGAGGGAGGGGAGGGGAGGGAGAGGCGTCAGCACCGCTGGAGGATGGTAGGGAGTAGGAAGGAAGACGGACTGAAGAGAAGGTCGTAGTCGGGGTTCTGCATTGGATTCAATTCGATCTGGGGACGAAGTTCTGTAGGCGATTCGATTCGAAGAGGGAGGGAAGAGGGATTCAAGCTGAGAGACGGGGAGAGAGTGGCAAGACGCGTGGAGGGTTGAGCGATTAAGCAGTTGGTAAGAGAGCAATACAGGTTAGCTGGGCCTCTGTAATAGATTCTGTAATACGATATACTCACCCTAAGCTGAACGACGGCGGAGGGAGAGGGAGGGAGACGAAGCGAGACGAGTTGATGGGCCAAGTTCAAGAGGCGCGTGCTCGTCTCGACTCGGAGAGGAGGGGGTTGTCCTCCGCTCATTTCTATCGTCCTACAGCTTTCAATTCCAACTAAGACCGATTCTAATGGACCCACTACAACAATTAACTTCCTCTTCACTCTCGCTCCTGCAAACCACCACTTCCCACCCCTCCTCATTCCCACCCGCTCCTCTCCCCTCCCCTTCCGCTCTCCTCGCTACAGCCCGTCACCTCAACCAACAACTCACTGATCAGCTACAGCAAGCTCATATAAACGCTACTGCTCAGAGGAAAACTGCTATCGCTACCGCCGCTACTAGGCGAGAATCAGAGGGGGAGCAACAACACAGGCAACAGGCATTGGAGAGCAGAATCAAAGAGCTTAGGGCCCAGGTCGAGGAGATGCAGGGGAAGAGTGCGGTGAGGAGAGGGATTGTTAACGCGTGAGTCGAGCGTTGCGCTACAGCTTCTCTGCCTCGAGCTCGGCTAACCCTCTCGACGCGCTCCCTCGGCGCTCGGTGAATGAACAGATTGAACCACTCCTACGCAATCAACTCTCACCATTCCCGTCCTACCGTCCCCTCCTCCCCAGCCCAAACTCAGCGCGACGCGTACGTCCCCTCCTCCCGCTCCCTCGAGCCAGCTCGGCGCTCGCTAACCCCTCCCCTCCCTCCCCCTCCCAAACGAGCAGAGAGACCTCCCACCTCCTCCACAAGCGCGACTCCCTCTCACTCCAACTGCTCACTCTCCAAAAAACGACGCATCAAGCCACGCAAGACCGACTTTCCCGTCGTCGGAGGTTGCTCGGTGCGCTCCTCCCTCCCTTCCTCCTCCTTCCTGCTTCTCAAGCTGACCCCGCCCCGCCCCGACGATTTCGCAGAACTCAACCGACTTTCCTACAATCATGTTGCGGACCTACGCGCCGAGAATGCTGAACCCGAGAGAAGGGCTATTGCTTCCATGTCTTCGAGTGAGAGGAAAGCATGGGATCGGTGGGTGTCCTTCTTTTCCTTTCTTCCTCCCTCCTTCGCCTTTTCCTACGCATCTCCCCGCCTCTGCGCTCTACCCTCTCCTCGCCTTTCCCTCCCTCGCCCCATCCCTTCCACTCATGCCTCGACCTCCCCCGAGCCCAAGCCAACCCGAGCTGACCGCCTCCCCTCCTCAACGCAATAGCATCCAAGCCGACACGAAACGTCAACTAGCGGGTCACGCCATCATTAGGAACGTCTTTCAGTTGGTCGTCGTCGAGAGTGGGGTCGGGTGGTATGATGGTGAGTTTCGGGTTTCGCTGCTTCTCGAGCTCGAGGAGAGGGAGGGAGGGAGGGAGGGTGGTCCTCCCTCGTCGCTCGAACTTGGCTCGAACCTCGAATCTCAAACTCACTCGACGAGGCGCTGACTATCCACCTTGCCTCCCTCCCTCCCCCTCTTCCAACTCCACCCAGGCGCCTCCATCCCCTCCCTCGCCCTCGGCTCCGGCGAAGGCCTCGACGACCCAATGGAAGAGGACGATGATCCGGAGGCCCCGATGGATACAAAGAGGTTGATGAAGCTTATGCTGCTTGCTGGGGATGGAGGAGGGAGGTGAGTGAGGGATGAGGGATGAGGGATGAGGGATGAGGGAGAGCAAGAGGGGGAAGGGGAGGGAGAGAGGGAGAGGGAGAGAGGGAGAGGGAGAGGGAGAGGGGGGTTTCTATACAAGTGAAAAAGCTGTTTCTGTTTTATGTCGTACAGCTGAGCGCCGCCTTTGACGAGCAGAGAGCAGAGCGAACCACCTAGCCTTCGCCGAGAAAGGGGTCGCCTCTCTCCCTTCCCTTCCCTCGCTCTCTTCTTTAAACCACTTTCCAAGCCTCTTCCAACCCCCTTGTCTACCTCTCGACTGCTCTACAGCCCTCACCGCCAACCTCTGCAGGTGATCACGTCTTCTCATCAACGCGTCTTCAAGTTCTTTTGCCCTCCACTCTCTCCCACCACCCCACCTCACACAATGCTTCTCACCCGCACCCCCCTCTCCCGCTTCACCAGCAGTACTCTGAGCAGGCAACAGATCCGCCTAGCTTCAACTCACCACCGATTCCTCATTGTCGGAGGAGGGACTGCTGGAACTACCGTTGCGGCTCAATTGCAGAGGGCGTTCAAGAGTGAGGGAAGGGCTTTGGGCGAGGGGGAGGTAGCTGTGGTTGATGGAGCTGAGAAGCATCATTGTGAGTCTTTCTTGGGAGTGCAGAGCGGCTGGGAGGGTTGGGAAGCAGGAGCAGCGTTGAAGAGCTGAGCTGACTGTTCGCTCGACGCTCCTTCGCTCTCGAATCAATTCGTTTCAACGTCGTGATGAACTACAGACCAACCCGGCTGGACTCTCGTGTACGTCTACCCACCCACCCCCTACTCCCAGCTCCACCCACTAACCCCTCCGCATCGAAATCTCCAGCGGCTCCGGCCTCGCCCCCCTCTCCAACATGTCCCGTCCTCTCGCTTCCCTCATCCCCCAGGGAGTGAAGCTCTACAAACAGGATGTCAAGACTTTTGAGCCCGAGAACAACAAGGTCAAGACGAGTGGAGAGGATGAGATCTCGTACCTCGCTCTCCTTCCTTGCCTTCCGCCGAGCCGAGCTGATCTCTTCCTCCTCCCTCCTCCTCGCCCTCCACCACATTGCGCACACCGAAACTCGAAACTCAAAACAGCTACGACTACCTAATCGTCGCACCCGGACTCAAGACCTCCTTCGCCGCCATCCCTGGTCTCACCGAGGCGCTCCAAGATCCTGCTAGCAAGGTTTCGACGATTTACAAGGAGGATAGTGTAGAGAAGGTTTGGAGGGATATTCAGGGTTTCGAGGGGGGGAGGGCGGTGAGTTTTCTTTGGGCTTCTCGGCGGAGGGACCGGGATGAGAGAGGGAAGGAGAAGAGATGGAACTGATGACATTTTGTTTGTGCAGATCTTCACCCAACCCGCTGGGATCATCAAGTGCGCTGGAGCGCCCCAGAAGGTGAGTCATCGTCTTTTGTCGTGCGATTCAAGTGCGAGCGCCGCGAGAGGCTCGGTCGGTTCGGTTCGGCGATCGTTTCGAGAAGCTGACATTACGCTCTCTTTCGTCTTCTGCTCGGCCATTCTTGATCACTGTAGATCATGTGGATGGTACGGTTCTCCCTTGCTCGGCCCGTTCTCGGCGCCTTCGACGCCCGTTAGGAAGCCCGAGCTAACCCTCTCCCGCTCGAACAGGCCCTCTCCCAGTGGAAGAAGGACGGCAAGCGCGAGAAGACGGACATTGCTTTCGCTACTGGAGGACCTGGTACGCTGTTAACCCATCTCCTTCCACCCTTTGCTCTCATTCTCGCATGGCTGACCTCTTTCCCTTCCTTCTTTCCTCTCTTTTCTCCTCCTCCTCCTTCCCTCGCCCCTTCTCCCTCCACCTCTCCCACCCACGCCTAAAACAGCCATGTTCGCAGTCCCCAAGTACGCCGCCGCCCTGGAATCCCTGCGCAAGGAGCGCAACGTCGAAGGTCTCTTCAACCACAACCTCGTAAAGATCGACGGCAAGAACAAGAAAGCCACGTTCGCTAAGGCTGATGGAACTACCGTGGAGGAGTCGTATGATTTGCTTCATGTTACCCCGCCTCAGTGCCCGCCTGAGTTTATTAAGGAGTCGCCTCTCGGTGGGTTCTCGCTTCCTCTCCGTCTGCCTCCCCGAGTTTGAGCGCGAGAGCTGACTCGTACTCCACCAATCAACCAGCCGACGCCGCCGGCTGGGTCTCTGTCAACCCCTCCACCACGCAACACACCAAGTATCCCAACGTCTTCTCCCTCGGTGACGCTTCTTCCATGCCTAACTCCAAGACTGCTGCTGCTATTACCGCTCAAGCACCCGTTTTGGTCGATAACTTGAGGGCTTTGGTTGATGGGAAGGAGTTGAAGGCTGTTTATGGTGCGTTTTGGGCTTGGGATTGGGCTTGGGCGAGAGGCGAGAGGCGAGGAGGGGAACGAATGCTGACCGAGTCCGACTCCCTCCCTTCGCGCAATTCATCAGACGGCTACGCCTCCTGGTGCGTTCTCCTTCCCTTCCCCCACCCCAACACCCTCCGCTAACCCCCTCTCCTCCCCTCCCCCTCTCCCTCCCGACAGCCCCCTCCTCACAGGCCACAACGAGCTCATGCTCGCCGAATTCAAGTACGGTGGAATCCCCAAGGAGACCTTCTCCCGTTTCGTTGGGTCGCAGGATAAACCTAATGCCCTGTTTTATTACTTGAAGAAGTGAGTTCTCGCCTCGGGGTTTCTCTCGGCGTTGGGTTGGAGAGCGAGGGGGTGGGAGGGAGGACGGCGCTGACGGCGTTTCGTGTCGAATTTTAACAGGGATATCTTCCCCTTCGCTTACTGGAACGCTTTCGTCAAGGTGAGTCTGAGTCTTCCTCGTTTCGTTTCCTCGGCGGCGGGCGTCGACACGAGCTCAGAGTCGGAGCTGACCCTCTCGCGCGCGCAAACAGGGAATCTGGTTCGGACCCAAGGCTTTCCTCCGTCCTATCGCCTACATGAAGGAGTAAAGGGCTTCCGGCACGCCAACTCAAAAAGGACCTTCGACGATCCAACGCTCGCATAGGCTCTTTCATTCGCCTTCGTTCTCTCCCTCCCTCCTCCCTCTCAACCGGCTTCTATCTTTCTCCGTATACTTTGTGCCATTATCCAATAGAGATTTCGTTTCGGGTCTCTCGACTGCTACCTCAATCTATCGCGGCGGGAGGCGAAGGCTCGGCTCGGCTCGGCTCGGCTCAACCGCTCCTGCTCCTGCTTTGGCTGCGGCTACGACTTCTACTCCCTCCCTTCCCAACAGACATCGATCGCCTCATTATCGCCTCCTCCTCCCCCGAGTCCGACCGCCCTCCCCCCCTCCCGCCTCTCGTCTCGCCGAGCAACTCCATCTCCCCCTCCGACTCCGACTCGGAAGGGGAGTCATACGGACCCTCCATCTTCCTCTGAGTGAGTGACCTCCTCGGCGCTCGACCGAGTGGTAAGGCCGCTTCATCCGCCATTCCCGCCGACGAAGGGGAAGAAGTCGAAAGGGAGAGGGAGCGCCAGATCCAGAGTGCCCAGGCTTGGGGGATTAGGAGGAAGAAGGAGGTGAAGAGGATTATCTAGTACGTTTTTCTCGAGGGGGTTAGTAGGCTGAGCAAGGAGAGAAAGGAGGGAGATGGGACGAACCCCGCCGGCAACGAGGATCTTGGATTGAGTAGAGTCTAGTAGCTCGCTTTGCAGTTGGAGGACGATGGACCAGATTGTCGTTCCGAGGCTGAGAAGGAGCGAGATCTAGATGCTCTCAGCTCGTCAGCTTGCACGCTGAGAACCAGAGCGAACGACGACTTACCCCTCCGACCACCATCGCCGAGAAATTCAGCTTCGGAGGCTTTATCTTTCGTCCCACGAGCGCTAGCACACAGCATACGACTCCCGTGATGCTGGATAGCAGGACGCAAGCCCACAGTCCCGGGGAATCAAGGTCGGTCCATTCTACCCCATCTAGCGTCAGCTCGTCCGCCAACTCGGTCTTTCAAAAGAGTAAGAGATTCTCACCAAAAACCAGCCCTACAGCCACGTAGAAAGTAGAGGGTATATACCCTATTAAGAGGTAGATGCTGAACCCCAGAGAGGCGGCAGAGGGAGTCGAACAGCAGCAGGACATGGGAGGAGGGAGAAAAGTCGTGGCCGAGCGATGCGCAAGAGGGGGGTCCGAGGAGGGAGAGGGGGTGGCGGGGTGGGCGGTGCGAAATGCTGTATGGCAGTAAAGTGCTATTGTGTAGGTAGTAGAGGCTCACAGATCTCGCTACAGCGACTAGGGAGCTCAAATGAAAGCAAAAGAGCAGCGAGCCCGAGTCGTGGAGCTCGGTTTGCTTCTGCATCGGGCGCTCGCTCGTCTACACGCTCCAATGGCTACCACTGTTCTACGATACAGCTTACGCTCTACACTAGCAAACCCTTTCGAGCCAGCTCAGCACGTCGCGCCTCGCCTCAGCCCCGGGGCCCGGATCATCGAACGCCGAGCGCCGAGCAGGCTCCATCGCGCTCTAACAGCCTGTGACAGTTCAAGGTCAGTCTCTCGAGCTCAAACGCGAGTCTTCTCTTTACTTTCCCCGCTCTCATGTACTCTCTCGACCAAGCCGTCATGACCTTCATCGCGCAACAACTGGCGAGTTGGGAGACGCCAGCGCCGAGTCCCTCCCTCGCCTCTTCAAGCGCCCAGGACAGCTCTGAGCCCTCCAGCGACACCCAACCCGTCTCTGTGGTTTCTTCCAGGGTCACACCACCTTCGAAAAACCTGTACTCTCGCCTCTCGGCCTTCTTCAACGACACCGAACCGTGGAAGCTCGCTACGCGGCGGTGGAACGCGCGATGGCCGACCTTTTGACCGGATGGGATAAAGGAATCATTGAAGGGGTGATATCTGTGGGATGCGTCGGGATACAGGCGATCTTCTGGGCAGGCTTCTTCGGGTTTGTCTGCGAGGGCGGCAAAGGGGCACCCGACTGCACCGTCTATTCCTATGTTCGCTTCATCGTTACTGAGGTTTACCGAGGAGATCCACTTGGTGCTCGCTGGATGTGCGACGGGCTCAGTACCGCCGGCGCTTGGGTCGGCCGCTGCCTCATCTCGGCGCTCTTCTATTCCCTCGTTGCCACGGGTATACTATCGATGTTGGTGGTTCTGGTGTTCTGGATTCAACCTTTCCTCGCCTTTCACTGGGCTGTCAGCCTCCACACGCTCACCACCGCCTCCTTCCGCTCCTCCAACGCCCTTTTCTCGGTGCCAGTGCTCCCCCTCCCCTTCTTCTACCTCCTCGACCACGCCCTCCTCCTTGGCCCTCTTCTCTGGTACATCAACCTCCACAATCCCATCTTCACCCTTTACTATCCATACCTTCATCTTGCCCTCGGCGCCCATCTCCTCACCGGCATGTTCGACCTCACGCCCAGCTCGTTTTCGCCGAGCTCGCTGCTCAAGGCCGTTGGAGTGGATGTCTCGGTGCGCTTCTCGGGGGCGAAGGAGATGAAGGAGAGGTTGGAGCAGAGGGATAGGGTCATTGAGGAGCTGGAGAAGAGGGTCGCGAGGGCGGAGAAGTTGTTGAAAGGAGAGCTCGGCGCAGAGTGAGGGGGCTCCGAGTGTTCTGTAGGGTAGCAGCGACTCTCAAAACGTACTACATTCAATGTTTATCATTTGAGACTCGCTACAACGACCCTCGACGGCTTTGGAAAGCAGCAAAGCGAGATTCGCGACCACCGCCGAGCAGCGTCGAATGCCGAGGTAGTTGCTAGACGAGTAGGACAGGCCTCTACTGCATGGCTTTGATCTTGAATGTCACGAAACGACCTGGAGCAGACTTCACTACATCTCAACACCTCAAACCTTGCAAAGTAGGGCAGCGATCATCCTCCAAGGAGCTTGTCCGAAGCCGAAGCGCGGTGCTCGAACCCTTTCGCCTCTTTCCCTCTTGCCTCAACCTGCTTGCTTCGTCAGTGCTCGGCATGACCCATCCTCCACCTCGCTCGGTCAGGAGGTGAAGCTGGAGGCCTCCACTCGACGTATTCGCCTGCTCGAGCTCGGTAGGAGGTTCCTTCGACTCGAGGGAGAGAGGGGAGAGGAGAGAGTCCAAGTCCAAGCGCCAAAGAAGGGAATCGTCGATTCTCGTCGTTCTCATGCTCCCGCTGCTGCTGCAACAGCTGCACCACCACTATCCATCAAGAGCAGAAAAGGGCCATGACGCGATGCTGTTGACCTCCACTCTCGAACGGCCTCCACTCCCAACCGAGGCGAGGATTCGAGATTCGATTCAATTTGGCTCGTCTTCCTCTCCTTCTGCTTCTTCCCACACACTTTACCTCTTCTCTCACACCTCACCAACAACATGTCTGCCACGGAATTCACTGGATGGGGAGCTTTCGACAAGTGAGCCCCACTGAGCAAGCGCTGAGCATCTCTCGATCTTGGGAATCGTTCGCTGACCCTCTCCCTCCCTCTCTTGTATGACCACAGGAACTGCGTCAAGGATGGAAGCTTCAAGAAGTTCACCTACAAGCCCAAGGGATGGGACGAGACTGATGTCGATAGTACGTTTGGCTTCAGCGCTGTCGAGAGTCGAGATGCTAGATGCTGACCTTGCTCCTCTCCTACAGTCAAGATCGTGAGCTCGATTGCTCGCCGCACATGCTATACCTACTGACTACCTTCCCGAATTACCTAAACTACAGCTCTACTGCGGTGAGTGGCCTTCTTGCCCCTCCTCGTCTTGAGCCTCGCTAACGCTCCTTCCCAGGTGTCTGCGCTAGTGACCTGCACACGGCGTCGGGAGGATGGAACCCCAATCAGGATTATCCTCAGGTGCGTCGCGATACCGTCTCGATATGCCGTCGAAACGGGGGGAGAAAGGGCTCGCCGAACGATCTCCGGCGGGCTCTCGGGACTTTGGCTGACGTTTCTGCCACGCTATGCACAGGTCGTCGGACACGAGATTGTAGGAATCGCCGTCAAGGTCGGCTCGGAGGTCACCCACATCAAGGAGGGCGATTTGGTCGGTGTCGGAGCTCAGAACGACTCTTGCCTCGAGTGCGGCCAGTGCAAGGTGCGCTGTCCCTTCCCATCGCTCCTCCGATGCAGGCTAACCTCGATTCGTTACAGAACAACCGCGAGTCCTACTGCGACAAGGGTCAGGTCGGTACTTACGACGGCAAATACTACCGCGAGGGTGAGCTTCGGCCTTCGCTGTCCTCGGCTTTGAACGAAGCTAACTGCTCTACTACAGGCAACGGCAAGGGAGACAAGTCGTACGGTGGATACGCCGACATGCACCGCGCTCCTTCGCACTTTGTGGTCAAGATTCCCGACGGACTCGACCCCGCCATCGCCGCTCCCATGCTCGTGAGTCGCTCCACTGCCCCCTTCGCACGCTTTTGCTGATCTCGTTCCACTACAGTGCGGAGGAGTCACCGTCTACTCGCCTCTTGTCCAGTACGGCGCCGGAACCACCGCCAAGGACGTTGGAATCATCGGCATCGGAGGTCTCGTGAGTCCTGCCCCTTCGCCGAGGATGAGAACCTTTGCTGATCTCTTCCTCTCCCACAGGGTCACTTTGGACTCATCTTCGCCAAGGCGCTCGGAGCCAACGTCACCGCCATCTCCCACTCCGAGTCGAAGAAGGCCGACGCCGAGAAGATGGGAGCGACCAACTTCATCGCCACTCACGGCGACGACAACAAGTGGGCGACCGAGAACCGCCGAACCCTCGACTTGATCATCGCCACCACCAACGATGCCAAGATGCCTTTGCTCGACTACGCCACGCTCCTCAAGCCTGGAGGACACCTCGTCTGTGCGCTGAGCTCTCGAACTTGGCCTTCCTCTCGCTCCTCGCTGACGCTTCTTTCCCAACACAGTCGTCGGCGCCCCCGAGGAGCCTCTTCCCCAGTTCCCCACCTTCCCCCTCATCATGTCCAACATCCACTTGACCGGTTCGGCCATTGGTTCGCCCAAGATCATCAAGGAGATGCTCGAGCTTGCCGCCAAGCAGGACATCAAGGGATGGATCATCAAGCGCCCTCTCGACGATGTCAACCAAGTCGTGCAGGACATGCATGCCTCCAAGGCGCGCTACCGCTACGTTCTCGTCAATGAGAAGAACGGAGGCAAGCTCTAGATTTTGTCGCCGAAGCAGCGCTCTTAGCCCGCCGAGTCCGCCGATCACAAGCTTATTTGATCACGCATAAAGTCAAAACAATGAAGTGCTTTCCTTGAATCTCTGTGTCGAGGGAGAGAGGCAGGACAGCGAGCTAGGTTGAAAGCCGCCTTCGGCGAGCCTTTTCGCGAGAGCTGTAGGCTGGGGAGCCGAGTCGACGTCTCCTGAGTTCTAGATGCGCTGAGAGAGAGCCGAGTCTTTGACCAAGATCCCCAGCTCAGCTACCTTCACTCCTCGCTTTGAGCGGAGTAATCGAGAGGGCGGAAAGCTGCTCGGCGCTCGTCCCGAGCTGATCGCCTCTGAAGCAGACGGAGCTACTCTTGAACCGAAACGCCCTTTCGGAAGTTCTGTACCCTCTCCTCGTAATCTGCTCTCCTACAGCCCATTCCAGCGAACGAACCCTTGCTTTGCGTCCCCTCGCTCACCGCCATCCTCGTGCCCTACGGCTCCCGTCTCCCTACGGCCTCCCAAGCTCCATCTAATGACTCAAAAACTTCCTTCCCTTACTCCACCTCCTCTCCAACGTCTTCCTGCCATTCCTCGTCCTTTTGCGACAGAGGAAACCATGCTTCCTCTTCCTCCGGATTTGAGAAGGCTGATACTCGGCTCCGTAGGTAGCGTGACGAATTTGCTGTTGAGGAGCGAATGATGCGGTGAATGGTGAGGGCGCGGAGAGGAGGGAAAGGATGGACGAGGAAGGGCGCTGGGTGAGGAGCGAGGAGAAAGGTCGGTATGGCAGCTGGCTCAGGCTGGAGGTGGAGAGGGAGGGACGAGCGGAGGCAGGGAGGAGTGCTACAGGAGTAGGAAGGCGGGCTACGGGCGCTGCTGTCGGTAGGAGCGAGCGGAGGAGGGAGGATCGGGGAGTGCGCATCTTGCTGGCTGCTGGCGAGTTGTGGTGGTGTTGTAAAGTGGTAGAAGGAAGCCGAGGTGGATCTGAGCCCTTTTTACGGCGTACAGCGGTGTGAGAGACGAGCGAGCGAAACGAGGGAGGAAGGAGAGCTTGACTTGGAGACGACGGCGCTTTCTGAAGCTGGTGAGCGGAGGGGAACGGAGAGCTGATGAGGTGTAAGGTGGTGATTGTGGTACAGACAGTCTTTCTGATTACTTCAGACTCCCCGTGAAAGCTTTTGCGTGAGACTCGAATCAGCTCGCTTCGGCGCTCAGTCGCCCTTCGCAACTTCGCCGAGCAGGTCTGAGTCGTATCGTCGTTTTAATTGCGAGAGTCGGGGGTACAGGAGGGCGGCAGTACAGCAAGCTAACACGTCTCTGCGCGATCGTCTTCAACCGTCGGGGTAGAGCTTGGCGTGGTCGTCAGCCAGAACGAAGCGAGGTTCGTCGCCGCTTCAATCGACCCGCTTGAAGTACTTGCCGATGTCGTAGAGCTTGAGAGCAGTCTCGACATTTTCCCCACTGACACCATTGCGACGTTGAAGATGGGATGTGTCCATGATGGCGCTGTGTCCTCCCAACGAGTCGAGCTGTGCGCCGAGAGGTCGAGTCAGTCTTGTAAAGCCGAAGGAAGCACAAGCACGAGAGCGTACGAGATGGTAGATGAATCGCATGTCCCCTGTTTCTCCTTCCCCGAGGCTGAGATCACTCAAGACCGTCGAGAGGGCGACGTCTGAATCGTAAAGCTGCTCGAGCTGCTCGGCGGCCTCTGCGAAGGGAAACAAGTCAGCTCTTTACGGAAGCAGAGCACGTCAGAGCTCACCCTTCTTCGAATAGACACCCTCCCACCCAATGACGAGAGAGACACCCTGCAAGTCTTCGAATTGGACGAAATCTCCGACTCGACATTTCGGCTTGACCGCGAGCTCCTTCCTCGTCCTCGCGTCCTTCATTGCCGCGTCCTTAGACTTGACCTCGAGTAGTTTCTGGAGGTAGAAGTGCTTGGAGACAAGCGGGAGGTTGCAATGAGGAAGGATGTTGCGCATGTCGACGAGCTCGGCGTCCCAGGGGTAGCGAATCTCGACGACGCCGACAACCGCGCCGAGGCTGCTCTCCTCGTCGGTGACCGAGTGGGGTCGTCCGCTGACGTACTCTCGCTCGGATGGACGGATGATGAGCTGAGCCAGTCTCGAAGCGTACTGGCTCGTTCCAGCGTCGTCCATCGACAGCTGGTGGTAGCCCAATTGCGCTCCACGAAGCAAGGCTTGAGCGATGTCGGCGGCAAAGAGATGCACCTGTGGGTGCGAAAGGTCAATTACTACTATCGTGGCGGAACGGAGGAATGATACCACACCAGATCTTGAGCGGAAGTGGGACCAGCGAAGGCGCCGAAATCGAGGTTCTTGACGAAAGGGTGGTTCTCACGACGGTGGTGCTCGTAGAGAGCTCTGAGCATGTCGAGATTCTTCTGTCCCGTGGGGAAGAACGAGATGTAGGTCCAGTCCTCGGGAGAAACGGGCTTTCCGTCGACGGGTTTCCAAGCGAGAGCGACGACGGTCGAGTGGGAGGGAAGCTGAGTTGGGCAAACGATGACCGCGCCCTGCTTCTGACGGTAAGCTGCCGCGCAGAACAGAGCACTGTAGATCAAGGGGTGCCCAGAAGAGATTGCTTGGGGGTCCCACTCCTCTGCAAAGAGCTCGGCGGGCTCCTGCTCGGCCAGCTCGATCCCGCGAAGGACGATATGAGGGAACAGCTGCAGAGGAGCAGAAGGAGAAGAGTCAGCAGTAAACTATCAGCAAGAGATTGATAAGCTCACCTGGTCAGTCTTGAGCTTGAGATGGTATTCAGTCGCAGGCGAAAGCCTGAAAGCGCCGCGAAGCAAGAGCATTTCCAGCGTCGCGCCAAGGCGTAGTGGCGTGTGCCAATCTCCTCCTTCTTCCTTCTCTTTTTTGCTCAATGAACCAAAAAGCCGAGCTGAAGAAGAGAGCGAAGCGAGGGATCCGTTGCTCAACCTAAACGAGCGGCGCCGGCGAAGGGAGAGGTCAGCGACCGGCAATGCTCACTGAGAGGCCCCAGCTCACCTCGTCAAGGTTCTGCGTGTCGCGGAACGCAGCAAAAGCGAATACTCCCTCAGAAAACGCCTCGGGTCCGTCCCATCCTTCGCCGATGCGCTTCCAGACGTCGATAGCCCTCCTCCTCGAGATGGCGCCTCAGGCCTGCCTTGCCCAATACCTCCTCGCGAGCCAATCGTCGGGGTAGAGCTCATCGTCTTCCATGAAAGCGAGATCGTCGAGGAAGGGCATGGCGTTCGTCTCTCCAAGCTCGGCGATGGCGAGGACATGAGGGATCTTGTTGGACGGTTCGGCGAGAAGAGCTTCGAGGTGACGAGTGAGGATGCGCTTGATGGTACGACGAGCTGCGATGCGCTCGAGGATGTACTGACGGCTAGCCTGCTGGAGCGGGAAAGCGAGCTTCATCTCCCTCTGATCCTCCTCGTTCGAGAGGCGAGCGTAAGTCGGCACTCGTCCAAACGTCCAGCAGCTGCGAGCGATGGGAGACCAAAGCATGTCCTGCGTAGCGATCCAGTAGAAGCTGTGCGAGACGAGGGTGCAGGCGAGTAGGGTCGGGATGGTCGCAGAGTCGGAAGGAGGCAGCTCTTTCAGGATCGCTTCCACGAGCTCAGGCGGTATGGCGGGGACGGGCATGACTGTGGTGGAGTGTAGAGTTAGTTGAATGCTCTGCACTGCTCTGTTGCTTCCTCCCACACTCACCGAAGAGCAGCGAAGCAAGTCGCGGGCACGATGTTGTGGTGGGAAGGCAAGAGAGGGTCGAGCTCCCTCGCTCGGGCAAGGCGACCCAAGCTCGAGAGTGGGAGAAGACGAGTTGGTGCTGTCCAAGTCGCTGAGAGGGTGGGAAAAGCTACAGCTCTCTGAGAGTACCGTCAGCTCCCCTGCTAGCCGCACTGCTCACCCTACAGCTCTCGCGAAAGGCTCGAAAGGCTCGCCGAAGGCGCGAAGCTGGCTTTCAACCTAGCTCGCTGTCCTGCCTCTCTCCCTCGACACAGAGATTCAAGGAAAGCACTTCATTGTTTTGACTTTATACGTGATCAAATAAGCTTGTGATCGGCGGACTCAGCGGGCTAAGAGCGCTGCTTCGGCGACAAAATCTAGAGCTTGCCTCCGTTCTTCTCATTGACGAGAACGTAGCGGTAGCGCGCCTTGGAGGCATGCATGTCCTGGACGACCTGGTTGACATCGTCAAGAGGGCGCTTGATGATCCATCCCTTGATGTCCTGCTTGGCCGCGAGCTCGAGCATCTCCTTGATGATCTTGGGCGAGCCAATCGCCGAACCGGTCAAGTGGATGTTGGACATGATGAGAGGGAAGGTGGGGAACTGGGGAAGAGGTTCCTCGGGGGCGCCGACGACTGTGTTGAAAACGAAGTGTCAGCGAGGAGCGAGAGACAGGCAAAGTTCGAGAGCTCGGCGCACAGACGAGGTGTCCTCCAGGCTTGAGGAGCGTGGCGTAGTCGAGCAAAGGCATCTTGGCATCGTTGGTGGTGGCGATGATCAAGTCGAGGGTTCGGCGGTTCTCGGTCGCCCACTTGTTGTCGTCGCCATGAGTGGCGATGAAGTTGGTCGCTCCCATCTTCTCGGCGTCGGCCTTCTTCGACTCGGAGTGGGAGATGGCGGTGACGTTGGCTCCGAGCGCCTTGGCGAAGATGAGTCCAAAGTGACCCTGTGAAAGAGGAAGAGATCAGCAAAGGTTCTCATCCTCGGCGAAGGGGCAGAACTCACGAGACCTCCGATGCCGATGATCCCAACGTCCTTGGCGGTCGTTCCAGCGCCGTACTGGACGAGGGGAGAGTAGACAGTCACTCCTCCGCACTGTGTGGGGGAACGAGATCAGCAAAAGCGTGCGAAGGGAGCAGTGGAGCAACTCACGAGCATAGGAGCCGCGATGGCGGGGTCGAGTCCATCCGGGATCTTGACCACAAAGTGCGAGGGAGCGCGGTGCATGTCGGCGTATCCTCCATACGACTTGTCTCCCTTGCCGTTGCCTGTAAGAGAGCTGTTAGCCTCGTTCGAAGGATGAAAACGAACGCCGAAGCTCACCCTCGCGGTAGTATTTGCCGTCGTAAGTACCGACCTGACCCTTGTCGCAGTAGGACTCGCGGTTGTTCTGTAACGAATCGAGGTTAGCCTGCATCGGAGGAGCGATGGGAAGGGACAGCGCACCTTGCACTGGCCGCACTCGAGGCAAGAGTCGTTCTGAGCTCCGACACCGACCAAATCGCCCTCCTTGATGTGGGTGACCTCCGAGCCGACCTTGACGGCGATTCCTACAATCTCGTGTCCGACGACCTGTGCATAGCGAGGCAGTCAAGTGAGCCAAAGTCCCCGCCGGAGATCGTTCGGCGAGCTCCTTCTCCCCCCCTTTCGACGGCATCTCGAGACGGTATCGCGACGCACCTGAGGATAATCCTGATTGGGGTTCCATCCTCCCGACGCGGTGTGTAGGTCACTAGCGCAGACACCTGGAAAGGAGCGTTAGCGAAGCTCAAGACGGTAGGAGGGTCAGAAGAGTCACTCACCGCAGTAGAGCTGTAGTTTTGGTGATTCGGGAAGGTCGTCAGTAGGTATAGCATGAGCGGCGAGCAATCGAGCTCACGATCTTGACTGTAGGAGAGGAGCGAGGTCAGCATCTCTCATCTCTAGGACTCGACGGCACTGAAGCTAAACGTACTATCGACATCAGTCTCGTCCCATCCCTTGGGCTTGTAGGTGAACTTCTTGAAGCTTCCGTCCTTGACGCAGTTCCTGTAGTAGTGCAAGAGAGAGGGAGAGAGACGGTCAGCGAACGATTCCCAAGATCGAGGATGCTCGCTCGCTCAGTGGGGCTCACTTGTCGAAAGCTCCCCATCCAGTGAATTCCGTGGCAGACATGTTGTTGGTGAGGCGTGAGAGGAGAGGTGAAGTGTGTGGGAAGAAGGAGAGGGCAAGGAAGACGAGCCAAATTGAATCGAATCTCGAATCCTCGCCTCGGTTGGGAGTGGAGGCCGTTCGAGAGTGGAGGTCAACAGCATCGCGTCATGGCCCTTTTCTGCTCTTGATGGGTGGTGGTGTAGCTTGTTCAGCAGCAGAAGCGCCATGAGAACGACGAGAAACGACGATTTCCTCCTTCGACGCTTGGACTCCTCGCTCCCGGATCCCCTTCTCCCTCGAGTCGAAGGAGTCTCCTCCTCAGCTCGAGCAGCCGAGCAGCAGAGTGGACGCCTCCAGCTTCACCTCCTGACCGAGCGAGGTGGAGGCTGGCTCATGCCGAGTACTGACGAAACAAGCAGGATGAGGCAAGAGGGAAAGAGGCGAAAGGGTTCGAGCACCGCGCTTCGGCTTCGGACAAGCTCCTTAGAGGATGATCGCTGCCCTACTTTGCAAGGGTTGAGGTGTTGAGATGTAGTGAAGTCTGCTCCAGGTCGTTTCGTGAGATTCAAGATCAAAAGCATGCAGTAGAGGCCTGTCGCGCCCGCCTAACCGCCATCTTGGCCTTCGCTGCTCGGCGGCCATCGCGGTTGTCGCTTTACTGCTCTCCAGAGTCGTCGAGGGTCGGTGTAACGATTCTGAGTCAACGATGATTGATTTCACTACATTTCGAGATCTGCTACTCCCCTACACTTCCCGCGAATCCACCCTCACTCCGCGCCGAGCTCGCCCTCCAACAACTTCTCCGCCCTCGCGACCCCCTCTCCAGCCTCAATAACCCTATCCCTCTGCTCCCCCTGCTCCGTACCTCCATTCTACCAGCACCCTCCTCCTCCCTACCCCTCCACCACCCCCACCCCAACCTCCTCGCTCTCCTCAACGCCCAACACCTTCTCAATCTCCTCCAATGGCCAAATCATGCCCATACACCTCTCCTCGTCTTTGTTCATTAGTCGAGGGGGACGGCGGAAGGAGAGATGGTCGAGGCAGCATTCGATGATTTGGCCTGTTTCGGAGTTGGGGTGAGGGAGGGGAGGGGAGCGAGGGGTCAGCGAAACGAGCGGTAGGTGGGGGCGAGAGGCGAGGGGAGGAGAAGCGAGGAGATGGAGGAGGAGGAGGAGTAGGAAAGGAGAACGTACCGGTCAGCGAGGAGCCAGGCGCTGTCAGCACCTCTACCGCCCGAACGATAGTTTCCATCGGCGTCAAGCAGTTGGCAGCCTTGATAGCAGTGAAAGCTTCGGGGTTACCAATACCCGTCTCTATTTCACCATTTAAACACCTTGTCAACGCAGCTCGGCGGCGGGAGGACAAGAAGGAGGAGGGAAGGGAAAGAGGAGGGGACTCGAGAAGGAGAGGACGAACCGACGAGAGAAGGAGCAATGGCGTTAAGGTAGATCTGCTGTGGGTGGAGGGTGACAGCGAGGGAGCGAACGAGGCCGAGGACGCCTGTTTGTGAGGGCGGGAGCGCGGGGTCAGTCAGAGTCGAGTGAGGCAGGGAGAGAGGGAGCGCCGAGGGAAGGGGGCGCGCGGCCTACCGTGCTTCGCTGCGCCGTAGAGGGATTCCTGCTCGTACAGCGGGGTCAGCCGAGGTAGGAAGAAGGAGGAGGAGGGAGGGAGCGTACGTTGGGGAAAGGGTAGATAGAAGCGGAGGATCCAGCAACTACAATCCTCATCCTCGCTCCATCCTCGGCGGGGTCTTGAGCTCGGGCGAAAGCTGCTCCTCCACACCCTAATCAGCTTCTCTCTCCCTCTCAGGTCAAGAAGCAAGCGACTCACCAACAGCCACATGAACAGTATTAAGCACTCCCATCAAATTAACTTGCACGACCTTAAAGTTCGGCGCATCCAAGTCTCCCTCCGAGTCGAGTTGGGCGGAACGGAGGAAAGGGTCTTTACCTTCGGGGTCGGTGAATACCTGTCTCTCGGACAAAGGACAAAGAAGACAGCCAATCAACCACCGCGACGCCGGAGGGGAGGAGCGCGCTCAGGCGAGGGGAGCAAGAGCCTGCATGACCCACCTGCGAAATCCCAGCGATCCCCCCAACTACATCAACCCTCCCCCACCTCTCCTTGGCAGTCCTAAACGCTTGTACCATCTCCCCATGGTTCGTCACGTCCGTACGAGCGAAGAGCTGCTCCCCCCCTCCCGCGCGTCCTGTGGGTGGTGGGCTAAGGTCGGCGATGAGAACGTTGTAACCCTTGGAGAGGAAGTGAGTGACGAGGGAGGAGCCTATGCCGGAGGAACCGCCTGTTTTTTTGGGGCGAGGGAAGCGAGCAGGGAGCGAGTGAGCGAGGTCCAGGAGAAGGAGGAGGGTGAGCGAGCAGACGGGGTAACTAGAGGGAGGGGAGGGGAGGGGCCTACCGGTGATTAGAGCTACTCGAGCTGTAGGAGAGGGCATTGCTCCTAAAGTTGAGGAGGAGAAGGAGGGAGAGCGAGCGAAACGGGGAGCAAGGGAGGAGGGGAGTTGGCTTTCCGGATCCGAGCGCTGTGGGGGTGTGGAGGTGAGGTCATGAAGGGGAACAAGGGAGGGAGGGATGTAGGGGAGTAGGATCGTCGTGATCAGAAGCAGAGGTTGAGAGAAGTTGAGCTTGAGCAATTTTGCTCGAGCGAGCTGAGCGAGCCCCCTCTCTCGACGCGCCGCCGAACTTCTCTCCCTTGCTCACTCACTCTCTCGCTCGCTCGAGGGAGGGCTGTAGGAAGTGATGAGACAAAGACTAGATCGTATATAATCAGTCTTTTACTCTGCCGGAACCCCTCTCACCGCTCGAACAACCATTGGCAGAGCTTCCAGCTCAGACTCGGCACGTCCCTAATCCTTCTCCTCCTCCTCTAAGTATTCTCGCCCTGCCAGCACCCTCCCACTACCCTACCCAACCCCACCCTCAAAACTCACCCACTCAACTGCCTAAAAGTAAGACTAATCCTCCCCTCCTCGACCCTCCTCTTGCCCATTCCCTCCTTCAAGTTGCCCCCTACTCCCCCCTCCTTAGCCTTCTTAACCGCCGCCTGACTAGCAAACTCTTTAGGAATCTCATGCTTCCATTTCTCCTGAGTTTTACCCTGCATCACTAGTAGGGAACCGGGGTTGAGGAGGAAGGAGGATTTCGTTTGGAGTTGGAGTTGAAGCTCGGCGTCGGCGTCGGTGGAGCCTGAGGGGGTGGAGGGGGCAGGAGTGGTGGCGTGCGGGTTGTGGGCAGAGTGAGTGAGGATAAAAGTCCGGGAAGCGCCGAGGGAGAGGGAGGCTATTACGCTGTTTGTCGTGTGAGGGCATGGGGGAGGAGGGAGAGGAGGGTGAGCGCCGAAGAAGGGAGAAGGCCGAGAGAGGCGGGAGAGGGAGGGGGAGGGAAGAACGTACCGATTCTCCTTATTATCCCTATGAGCACCAATGTAGACATTCCCTGCCAACGCGCACTTGATCAGCTCCCTCCTTCTCCTTCTCCTTCTCCTCTCCCTTTCCCCTTTCTTCCCCCTCCCGCACAGCGAAAGAACTGACCATCCTCATATAAATTCATCATACAATGATTGAACCTCGTTCCCAACTCTCTTTCCACGAGCTCCTGAATTTCGGTGAGGAGGGGTGGGTAGTCGTAGTGCATTTGCACTTGGGTGCCCGAGTAACGGACGGAGAGGTTGGGGTCGGTGGAGTATGCTGTGGTGAGCGAGCAGGGTGAGTGGGTGAGAGAGAGCGAGGGAGAGCAGAGGAGGGGGAGGGAGAAGGAGAAGGAGAATAAGCCGAGCCGAGCCGAGCAGCAAGAGGGTCCGGAGAAAGCAAGCGAGCGACTCACCAGCAATCTTCCTCGACTGAACAATCTCCTTTCCATAAACCTTGAGCTTTGGTTGATACCCTGTGTCCCCGCGCACGCCTGCATCAGCCTCCCTTCCTCTAATTCCTCCTTTCCCTCCCTGCTCGGCGCCGAAGACAAGGGCCGGGAGAAAGAGGGCAACTCACATTCCCCCACCTCCAACAATTCATCATACCAACCCTTGGCCTTCTCCTCAGTGATAAAAGTAGGGAGGTAGTAGATTTCTGCATCCTTGAGTGGGAGACGGGAGGAAGGGGGAAGGACGGCTTGGGATGAGGAAGGCGAGGGCTCTTGAGGATCGGCGGTGGGTTGCTGCTGGTTGGTGGAGCGGGGGCGCTTTGAGGGAAGGGAGACGCTGGAGGTGGGGCGCTTGCTGCTGCTGCTGGGAGAAACGGGAGTTGGTGGCGAGACGACTACGGCGGCGGGGGAGGAGAGCGAGGTAGCTGTACTAGTAGCGGTGCAAGAACGAGTAGAGCGCATTTGGGAGCATGTAGCAGTCAACGAAGGGAATCTGTAGCTGACTGTACGGGTGAGAGAGGGAGACCAACTGAGTTGTAAGAGATCAACCCCCTTCTAGCTTCTCCGCGCCCTTTCGCTCGCTCGACGTCGTCGAGGTGGACTTGGTCGCGCCCCTTTGGCTCTCGCTTGCCTCTCGCTCCTTGCCCTCCTTGCGCTACAACCACTTGAATCATGTCTTCAGCGTCAGTCTCAGCTATCTACCTTCTAACAGCTCCAACATCGTAACTAACACCTCTCTGCTACCCGGCGTGCAACGCTGAACAGACCGCGTTTCGCTCCCCAAATCAAGGCCAACCCTTCCCTCGCTGGCTTCACTGTTCCCCGTACGCCTACTCTCTCCCTCTCTCTCTCCTTCTCCCTCCCTGGCTGACCCTCATGTACCTCTCGTCAAGGCGCCGCTCGCTGGGTGCCAACTCTGGCTCTCTGGGGAGTCGCTGGTGTAGGAGCTTTGACCTTGTTCGCTAGTCCTATTCCTTTGTTCCAGAAGGATGGTCAGTACACCTCTCTTTCTCTCTTTGCTCTCTTTGCTCTCTTCTTCTGTAGGGCGGACAGGGCGGGCTGTAGCAGAGTAGGATGGGAGACAGCACACGGGAGAACGCGGCAAAGCTGATTCGTTGCCCTCTCCTTTCCTTCTCCTCCCTGCGCTGCTCTACATGTACGATGATCGTGTTAACAGTCCTCCACCTCATCCCCGGCGTACGTGTCTTTCCCCTCTCTTCTTGTTGCGCAGAGAGGAGCCCGAGCTGACCCTGGCTTTTGCGTCCCCCCCCCTCTCCTTCTAATCCTCGCTACGCCTCGCTACAGGTCCGCGAGTACTACACCGACAACACCCCCGATTCGGACAAGCCTTTCTAAAGCGACCATCAACTTCGGTGTTTGCTATCCACCTCAAAACGCGCGTCGTTCAGTTCGGGATTTGGAGGATGGAGTGAGGGAGATTGGGTGCAGTAGAAGTGATGGGATGGAGAGGGCAATTAAAGGCGGTGGTTTTCGTACCTCACGGTTTGGCGCTTGGGCGAGGCGAGGAGAGGGAGATTGGAGCAGCGAGATGGGAACGGCTCGGCGAGAGGAGGGAGGGGATCCAGCGGCGCAGGGGAGGAGCGGTTGGACGAGGCGGCTGGCATGGGGGAGAGTGAGGACGAGGATGAGTTGGAGGACTTCTCCTCTTCCCCGTTGTCATCCGCTACCCCTCGACGTCAAGGGACTGCCGGACAGCGCCGAACCGAGCTCCGATTCCTGCTCCCTTCATCCCGAGCAGCCCCTTTTTACAGCACGCTTACTCCTCAGCGTCTGCCTCTTTTCCCCCGCTTCCTTCGCCCTCCCCTCCTCGGGCGATCCTGCTCCACCTCTCGAGCGAGACCCGACCCCAGCAGAGGTTCGGCGAAAGCTTCCCACGCACGCTGAGCTGGACGGCGTGGAGCTACCACAGGGGTTACTGGGAGATGGGAGGAGAGAGAGAGATTGTTATACTGCTCCTTCATGAGGCTGTTTGGCCGAAGAAATCCGAGGGCGAAAGAGGATTACAGCAATTCGGCGGCGAGCTAGAGAGTCGGCGAAGGGGGGGTTCGGACGAGAGTGGTTCTGCTAGATGACAGTGCGTTCGAAAGAACTCGAGGATTTAGTTTGCTGTAATCTGCTCTAGCCCTCCTCCTCCGACCTTCCCTTTCAACCCTCCCCTCCCGCTCGCTCGCCAACAAAGCCAATTCGCGCACGCGCGCTCCCTGGTCTGCTCCTTGCCTCCTCCCTCTCCACCTCACCTCGCCTCGCCTCGACCTCTCTCAAAAAAACCATCGGTACCAAGGCTCCTTGTGCTTTCCTCACTCTCTGTACCTCACTCAGCTCTTTGGCTTCCAAGTAAGTGAGCGAGCGAGCGAGCGAGCGTGGAGCGGACGTGTTGTGAGACGCTGGCGGGGGATTGTAGGCTCTTAAGAGGCGTCGGAGGAGTAGGAAGGAGATGAATAGATTACAGAGAGTTGTAGGCTGTAGAGTAGGAGCTGATCCGCCCTCTGCCTTTGCCTACTTACAGCTCCCCACCCGTTCGACCTCACCGCTTAAGCAACGACGAGATGAGCACCTCAGCCGCTTCTTTACTCGACATCCTTCGAGGACATAAACCTCCTCCCGCTTCCCCTCATTCTCCTTCCTCCGCCGCTACTGCTCCGACGACGACGACGACGCAGGGACAAGCTCCCTCCTCGCCTTCCGCTCCGACGACGACGACGGGCCAGCAGCCACAGCAGCAGAGCGCTCAGCCTCCGGGACAGCCCCAGCTCCAAGGACAGCAACAGCCACAGCCAACCGACCTAGACCGTCTCTTCCACTCCGCCTTCTCTACCACTCACCCCTCCTCTGCGCCCTCTCCCTCGCCCGTGCCCTCCTCGTCGCTCCCACACCAGCTGCAAGGGATCATCGAACGCCCGCCCGTTTCGCCTTCGAGGTCGCCCGTGCTCAACGGCAATGGCGCGGGGGGAGGAGCAGCCGAGGCCAGTCAGAGCAATAGTCTGTTGAGTCTGTTGCAGGGGATGGGAGGGGGAGGGGGAGGGGGAGGGGGTACGGCGGAGAAGGAGAAGGAGAAGCAGGGGTACGGGGAAAAGCAGAATGGAGCTGTAGGTGGGGGAGCGGGCAATCAAGCGGCGAGGGATTTGTTGGCTACGCTCATGGGCGGAGGAGGGGGAGGGCAGGTGAACGGCGCGACTCGTACGGCGGAGACAGAGGAAGTACAGCAGTCGCCGAACGGCCAGCAGGAACCCTCGCCTTCCTCTCCCGCGCCGAACCCAACCTCCCCCTCTCCCCCAGCCTCGCTCCCCTCCCCCGTTCCAACGCCCAAATTCGCCCCCTTCATCTCTCCCTTCGACCTTCTCGCTCGAGCTCACGCAGCCGAACAAGCTTCGCTCCCTCCTTCCTCCTCGCCCGTCTCTGCACCTGCACCTGCACCGGCACCCGGAACGACCAAATCGGCGATCCCACCTCACCTCCTTCCTACGCCGCTTTCGAGACCTAGTTCAGCGGCTAGTAGTGATGCGTATTCCTCGGACGGTGGTGCTCCTTCCGCTCCTTCCTCTCTCCCTCCGACGACGGCAGCAGGAGCAGGAGGAGGAGGAGGAGGAAGCACCCTCCTCGCTTCGCAATACCTCGCTCTCACTCCCCCCTCCACCCCCTCTTCCTCGCCCGGTCTCGCTCTCCCCTCGACCACCGAACCTCAGCACCTAACCATCTCCCTCTCCCTCCCCCACCTTGACTCCCTCTCGCCCTCCCTCCCCACCCACACCCCCATAACCCTCTTCCCCGTCCCACCCCTCTACGCCTCCCCCGGCTCGGCCTCCCGCGTAGGCATCTGGGAGAGGGGGATCGTGTACTCTACGGCGAAAGGTAGGATTAGGGTCATTGGGAGGGAGAAGGGTGCGAGGGGGCTGTTGAGGGGTCATGAGGGGGTCGGGGATTTACGCGTCGCAGCGGGAGAGGCAAGGACGAGGGTCGTGGGAAGCACGGGAGTGGAGGGTAGGGTTTGTGTTTGGAGGATTGGCGAGAGTGAGAATGGGGAGATCACGTGCGTGTCTCTCTCTCTCTCTCTCTCTTCCGTTCTCGAGCTCGTCAGGCGCCGAGCTAACCCCCGACTCAACCCGAAAAAAACGTACAGTCATTCCCGCCTGCTCCTCCTTTCCTCGCCCCCCTCTCCCACCTCCACTCCAGCCTCTAGCACCCGCTTCCCCTTCCTCCGTTTCCATCCACACTTCCCTACGAACCCTCTCCTCGCTCTCGCAGTGAACGACGGACGAGTCTTCCTTCTCGACCTTTCGAGCGTGCTCGAATCCGAGGGAGGAGTGGAGGGAGGGGAAGAGCTGTTGTATAGTTTGGGCAAGGGGGTTCAGTGCGGTGGGGTGAGTCGAGTCCTTTTCTCTCCTTCCTCGCTCCCCGCCGAGTACGAATACGAGCACGAGTACGAGCACGAGCAGCGCTGACCGAGAACGACACCCCCAAGCAGACCATCACCGACCTCGCTTTCTCACCCGACGGATCAGCCATCGTAGTCCTTCTCGCCGATGGTAGTTACTCGATCAGGAGGAGCGAGAAACCCAGTCAGGTGGTGCTTGAAGGCCAAGTGCCCCCCGCCGCCGAGGGGGAGGGAGAAGGGGAGGGGGAGCTGGACGGAGTGAGCTTCCTCTCCCCCTCGGGCTCGGAAGGCCGACCTACCGCCCTCCTCATCAGCTCCAAGAGGGGGACGTTCGTCCGTATTCTCCCCCTCCGCTCCCGCTCCTCCGCCGCCGCCGCCGCCGCCTCGACTTCAATCAACCTCACCCTCCCCCCCACCACCTCCACCGACATTGACCCCCAAACACATTTCTCTCACCACGCCTACCACCACCACTCTCAATCTCTCTACCTCTCTTCCTCCCTCCGCGGTTCGCTCTTCGCTTTTCGTCTCGCGTTTGCCCCTCGCCAACTTTTGCTCGGGAAGGAGGCAGACTCGGATGCGGATTTCCTCTCGCTTTTGAATGCGATTGCGGGGGCGAGGGAGGAGGGAGTTAGAGTGAGTCATGTGATGGAGGTACCGACCGAGGGGAGGGTGTTGGGGTTTGTGCTTGATGAGGAGATTGAGGAGGAGGGGAGGATGGGAGCGCTAGTGGTGCATGAGGGTGGGGTTCATCAGGTCGTTTTCGAGCGGCCTTCTCCTTCTTCTCTGTCCGAGGCTGAGCAGGCGGGCGAGAGGGACGGCGAGGGCGAGGGAGAGGGAGAGGGAGAGGAGGGAGAGGTGCTAGGACCCGACGCGCCGAGGAGGATGAGCTTGGAGAGCTCGATCCTCGTTAGTGAGGAAGTGCAGGTCGTGGTGGATGAGGCGGATCCTCTTGCTCTCGCCGTTGACGGAGGCGCAGGAGGAGGAGGAGGAGCGGCGATCAACGGTACGCCGGCTAGCGATTCGCCGAGGAGGAATAGAGCTCCCAGCTTCTCCAACATCAACTCTCACTCGAGGGAACCGGCCGTTACGCCCATTCAGGAGGAGACGCCTTCCATCTCTCCTCCCCCTCCTCCCGCCGCCGCCGAGGACAAGCCACTCGACTCCCCCTCCGCCAGCGGCGCTTTCATCACCTCCCCTTCCTCCCCTTCCCTCCCCACCTCCTCCGCCCAAGCCGACGCTCTCGCCCAAGCTCAAGCAGAGAAGGTCGAAATCAAACTCTCTGGCTCGGCTGTCAATGCGGCGATTCGGTCGATGAAGGCTAAGAATAAGGAGAAGGACAAGTCGGCGCCGGGGACGAGCTCGCCGACCGCTTCGCCCGCTTCTCCAGCGGCGGCGGCGGCGGCGAGGGACCCTATTGCTAATGCTTGGGCTACGGGAGTCGCCCCTGCGACGACGGCGAAGAAGGGCAAGGGAGGAAAGGAGGGTAATGAGGAGGTGTTGAGGGAGTTGAGGAAGTTGGAAGAGAGTTTGCCGGGAAAGATTGCTAAGGTTGTGGGGAGGGAGATGGAGAAGCATGGTACGTTCTCCCCTCCCTTCCTTTTCTCGGCGTCGAGGCAAGGCGAGGCGAGCGAGGATGAAGCTGACGCCGCTCTCCCTCCCCTGACAGCCCAACGCGCCGAAGAAGACAAGTTGCAAGACCTCGCCGCCGATACCGCACGACAAGAGACGATGCTCAAGCTCGTCAGTACAACCCTCAGCAAGAATACTAGTCGGTTGGTCGAAGCGGCGATTAAGGAGCAGGTTAAAAGTCAGGTCGTCCCTAGTATTGGGAGGATCGTGGCTGGTGCGGTGCAGGAACAGATTGGGAGGGGGATTAAGGAGGGGTTGAAGGAGGTGAGTAGTCTGCATTCGTTCGGCGTCGCCGCGAGAGGAGTGGAGTGGTGACCGCTCTCCTCGCTCGCAGACCCTCCCGAACGAGATCGAGAAACTCCTCTATCGCCCCGACCTCGTCGCTCACCTTTCCCGCAACTTCTCAACGACCCTCGCACCCTCCCTCGAACGTTCCCTCTCCTCCATCGTCACCAACGGTGTCATTCCCGCTTTCAACGCCTCCCTCAACGGCGCCGTCGAAGCTTGCATGGAAGGTGTGAGGCGAGAGATGGTGGATGTGAGGAAGGAGATCGTGAAGGAGCAGAGTGAGGCGGTCGTCGAGTTGGAGGAGGAGGTCCATGCCCTGAGGGGGGATGTCGTCGATTTGAAGGCTGCGTTGGAGAGGATGGAGGCGGTCGTCGCTAGTCTCGCGGGTCGACAGCAACCCCTTCCTCCTCCAGCGCCTCAGACCCAGCAGTACCAGCAGACGCCTCAACACCCCCAGCAGCAGCAGCGACAGGTCTCGGGTCCCCCTCCTTCGCAGGCGCTTTCGCCTCAGCACCGCCAGCAGCCTCAGCAGCAGCAGCAGTCGCCCTACTCGCTCCCTCCCATCCCTCGCGTCCCGACTCCTCCTCAAGCCTACGAGGAGATGGTGAGCTCTCCGACGCTCTCTCGCTCGGCGCCTCTCGCTAACCTCCCTCCCCCTCGCCAAACAGTTCACCAACGCCCTCCTCCCGCAACACGAGCCAACCTTCGCCTCCCTCGTTCACTTGATCAACAGTTCCCCTCCCACCCGCCTCGAAACCATCTTCCCTCCCGCTCCTCAACCTCCCAAACTATCCCCCGCTGTCATCCTTTCCCTCGCTTTCCGCCTTTCAGAGGTCATTGCTGCGACGGATGGGCCGTTGGAGGAGGAGGGAAGGAGACAGTTGCATTGGGTTAGGAAGTGTTTGACCGCGATGGATGGGAAGGTGCGTCTCTAGTCCTTCCTTCCCTCGCCCCTTCGCCGAGCTGACCTCGTTTCTTGCACCCAGTCGCCCGAGTTGACCGACTTCACCCCCCGTATCCTCGACTCGGTCATCACCTCTCTCCACAACCGCTGCAAGAGGTTGCACGCCATGGGCGACAAACGAGGGATGGAGGAATCTCGCACGGTCGAGCAGTACGCGAGGGCTCAGCAGAGGTTGTTCGCCTCGGAACAGGCGAGGGAGACGTTTAGGCGTTAGTTGGTTGGTTGAGTAGGCCAGTCGTTATAGCATGTGTTCTTCCTTAGTCGTTTTGATCCTTCGTTTGCAAGTCTTCATACCCTGGATCTCGACGCAGCTCGGCGAAGGCAGAGGAGCGAGCGGATTTCGCGCTTCTCTGCCTCTCGTGCTTCTCTTGCTTTCACTTTCTCTTCTTCACGCTCTGCTCCGACGACTCCTGGGTTTCTATTCACCTACATTTCGCCCACCACCGCCTCCTTTACCCCAGACCCTCGGAGCTCCTGGCCGCACAGGACTCAGGCGCTCGCGAACTTGAACTTCGACCACCACAACAATGCCTCGACGCCCGGCGGACGACTCTTTCGACGACTCGGACGACGACGAGTACTCACCACCACCCCGGTCAAGGAGCAGGAGCCGAAGCAGGAAGGGTAGAACTCCCTCGCCCCAGCCGTCGGAGAGCGAGGAAGGGGCAAGCGATGAAACGACGGAGACGGATGAGAGTGATTTGGAGAGGGGACGCGGGAGGCGAGGTGGGAGGGAGAAGGAGAAGAGTAGTAGATATTATGGGAGAAAGGATACCGGTGGATGGAGTAGAAGAGGGAGAGGGAGGGATCCGCCGAGTGAGGAGGATGAGGAGGAATTGCTGTCGACCGATCCGGAGACGACAAGTGAGGTGAGTGAAAGGTTGAGCGGGATGGAAGGAGCATGTAGAGTCTGAGCTTACTCCCCTACATCTACAGGACGACGACGGACCGCCCCTTCGCGCCCGTCCTCGCAAACGACGCTCCCCCCTCCCTCCCGCCGACCCTCCCGACGCTCAAGACGGCTCACAACGCCAGCTAGTCCTCATCCTCGGCGGGGTCTTCTGCCTCTGTCTCCTCGTCCTCGGAGGATTCGCCATCTTCAAGTACTACAAATCCAAGACGAGCGACTCGGGTTCGGCGGATTCCAGCTCGGCCGGCTCGACCGCCACCGTCACCGTAACAGCCTCCGGTCAGACGCCCGTTGCAACAGCCAAAGCCTCTGGAGGAGCGAGCAAGGCATCGTCGTCCGCGGGAACGAGCAAGACTAGCTCGAGCGCTTCGCCTTCGGGCTCGGCGTCGTCTGGCTTCTCGAGTTCGGGCGGTGATGGCTTGAGTGGGACCTTCACCGGTCTCTCTCGCAACCAGATTGGTATCGGTTTCCTTCCCGAGTGAGTCGAAGATACTCTTGAGCGTCGGGGCGGGCGCTAACCTCTCTAAATGCCCTCACAGCGGCGACAATGGACAGAAGATGGCCGACATCACCGACGGACTGAGCATCAAGAGTAGCTACTACGGCTGGTGAGCTACTCTGTCTCTCCGCTTCCTCCTCCGAGCTTCTCTCGGCGATGCCGACCGAGCTGACGATCAACCTGCTTCTCCGCTTCGCAGGTACGCCCAACTACCCGCCGACGGAGCCGATTGGGATGGGTCACAGCTACTCAACGTGATGGACGACATCAAGGCGTGTGTTTGCATCTTCCAACCCGCCGTCATGCCCACGAAGGGCTGGACTGGACTCACTGCCGACAATAACGCTCAAGCGCTCTCCATCGCCACCATTATGAAGAAGTTCACCGACGAGGGTATTGAAGTGTGGCTTCGGTTCGCGCACGAGGTCAACTGGTATCAGTGTGGGTTGTTTCTCGCTCCGTTTCTGCCGCTCGAGCTGATCTCGGGCTTCCTTTTCGGCGATTCACAGCGGATGGCACCTACCAAGGCGACGCCGACGACTTCAAGGCAGGATGGGCAGCAGTAGCAGCAGCCGTCGCCGATAACGACATGGTCAAGATGTTCGTGAGTCGTGCTCGCCTTCGATTTGGCTTTCCCCTGCTTCGTCCGAGCTGACCTACTCCTGTCAGTTCACGCCCAACATCGCCGATTTAAGCACCTATCAAAAGTTCTTCCCCGACGATACCTCGACGGTACACATCATCGGCATTGGTGAGCTCTTAACCGAGTCTTTTCAGGCTCGGCGTTGAGCACTGACTTTCCTCTCTCTCCTCCGCTGCAGACTACTACCCCAAATCAAGCTCAGAAAGTTTCGTCGACAAGATGCAGGACTTCTACGATGCCTACTGCAAGGACGGGACCATCAAGTTTGCCATCGGAGAGACTGGGTGAGTGCTTCGCCGTCATCTGGTGATCGCCGAGAAGCGTCGTCCGTTTCAAGTGCTCGAGCCACCACTCCCATCCGCCTCTGACTGTCCTTCCCTTCTTCATCTTGATCTCGCAGAACCGGCTGGGTAGCTACCATTGACGAGCGACTGGCGTGGCTCGCGCAAGGGACTGCCGCCGAAACGGCGACCGCGATGCCGAACTATGTCGGAAGTGAGTATTGGGCGGCGCTGCAATACCTTCTCAACGCCTTACTGATGCTCTTCTTTGCTTCTTGGCTCTCGCAGTCTCATGGTTCAATGTTCGTCGTCTCGCTGCCTCGGCGCTCGCCTTTCCCCTCGTCGCCTCGTCGACGAATCGAGTTCCAGATCGCTAACTCTCCTCCGCTACAGTACGACAAAGAAGAAGACTTTCGCCTCTTCATCACAGGCGATGACTCGGTCAACAGTGCTACGAAGGATTGGATCGCCGACGGCTGCTCCGAGTCAGGCGCGACGATTGGCAACGCTTAGAGGGTAGACTTGAGGTTTTTATGGAAGTAAATACGGTCATTCGTGCTCTCGGCGAGCTCGAGAGGACACAGACAGCTCTGGCCCCGAGAATGAGCTCGGCGATGACTCCCCTTTCTCGGCGATGGCGAAACGGGATTTTCTGGCTCGCCCGACCTCTGTTTCAGTGTAGTAACGTTGAGCTTCTATACTGCTCTATACTGCAACCTTACAAGTCACCTGTTCTCCTCGCCTCGGTAGCCCGCCCCCGCGTGGAGCTCAGAGCGCTGTTGATTCGAACTTCGCCCTTCTTTCTCCGTCCTCTTCCTGCTTGACCATGGCTTCCACCTCAGCACGGTCCGACGCGATTGAACTCAACTCTATCGGTACACGAGCATCCTCACTACAAACCGGCGAGGATAGCGCGGCGGACGAGATCCTGCAAGCGAGCAAAGCCCAAGATGCTTCAGTTCCAGAGGGTGGATACGGCTGGGGTGAGCACCATGCTTTAGTACAGAGCAGGAGGATGTGGGCTGACTTTGCTTGACTCCCTCCAATCACTACACGTCGCTCGAATCCTCTGTTGCCGCCTCAGTCGTCGTCGCGGGCTGCGCGGTAATCTGCTTTTGGTTCGTAGGGACGTCGTACTCGTGGGGCATTCTCCAGGTGAGTTTCTTGCTTCTCACATCTTCATTCCCCTTCTCCATCATCCTGCGCCATGCTCTCCCTCATTAGCTTCTCCCTCGCTCCGAGTCTCTCGGCCTTCCTCTGATCCCGTTGCTGATTCTCTTCTCCTTAGGCCGCTCTCGTCGAGGAGAAGCTAGCACCAGCTACATCCCTCAGTTTTGTCGGATCCCTCGCCGTCTTCTTCATCGCCGGCCTCGCCCTCGTTAACGCCAGGCTCATTCGCTTGATCGGCGCTCGCAACACTGGATTGCTCGGGATTGCCTTCCTCGGAGGCAGCGAGATTCTCAGTGGCTTTGCTACAAAGTCGCTCCCGGGTCTGTTTGTGACCAGTGGGGTGGGAATGGGCATTGGGACGAGGTGAGTGATACGAGAGGTCGATTCGGCGATAGCTCCGCTGAGCCTTGCTCCTTCGCTCCCACAGTCTATGCTTCATGGTAGGTTGAACAGAGCCCAAAGGCAGGATATGGAATGTCCTCTCTTCCCTGTACTGACTTGTTTGCCCTACAGACCGTGTCGGTAACGCCCGCTCAATGGTTTGCGAAGAAGCGAGGACTCGCGACGGGCATCGTGTACGCTGCTGGAGGACTCGGCGGCACCGTCATCGCCTTCATGTTTGATGGTCTGATTCAACGTCTAGGGTGAGATCCCTTTGCCACGATCTTGACGATAGGAAAAGCTTAGCTGACCCTCTTCGCCGAACAGCATCGCTTGGACGTTCCGCCTTTGTGGCCTTCTCACCCTCGGTACTGGTCTTCCGGCGGCATGGCTCATCAAGGAGCGTTCAGCAATCCGTACTGCAACTTTCGTGGAATGGTACGCACCTCGGAACCCTCAGCGGAGGCGCGACTGACCTACTCCCCTTCGCAGGCGCCTCTTCCGCGATCCCATCTTCCTCCTCCTCTTCCTCGCCGCTGCCATTGCCACCTTCCCTCTCTTCGTGCCCCCTTTCTTCCTACCTCTCTACGCCAGCTCCCTCGGGCTATCAGCCTCGTGAGTCGCTCGCCTCGGCCCCTTCCCTTTCCTCAGGCCGTCGAGCTCACGCCTCCCTCTGCAGCGCCGGTGCCGGTCTCGTCGCAGGCTTCAACTTCTCGAGCGCTGTTGGACGTCTCTCTTGCGGATTCATGTGCGATAAGCTGGGAGCCGTCAACACTTTGCTTTTCTCGCTCGCCATCTCGGCCGGCTCGATGCTCGTTTTGTGGCCGTTATCGGATTCGATCGCACCTCTCGTCGCCTTTGCTGTCATCAACGTGAGTTCTCAGTGTTCACTTTCTACGCCCCGCCCTCTGCCCTCCGTCCTCCGCCTTCCGCTTCCATCTTCCGCCTCGCCGCCGACCCTCCCTCCCTACTCTCGCTCGTTTAAAGTCTCCATCCGCCTCCGAACCTCATCCACTGCCTTTAGATTGAGAGCTGACAAGCTTCTTTTTATTCGACAGGGCGTTGGAAACGGAGGCTTCTTCGCTGTCGTGAGTCCCTCTTCTCGCAGCCGAGCCCCGGATCTCATCTCTTTTCCCTCAACAGATCCCGAGCGTCGTCGGCAGCGTCTTTGGCTCAGCTCGAATGGGAGTAGCAATGGGCATGATCGTCAGCGGATGGGCTGGAGGCTACCTGCTGGTGAGTTTGACTCGAACGATCTCGAGGCTGCAGCGCCGAGCTGACTTCCTCTCCTACTCGCAGGGCGCTCCCATTGCTGGGTACCTTCTCGCCGCTTTTGGTGGTCAAGATGGAGGACTTCGAGCCTACCTGCCCGCCATCATGTACGCAGGAGGTCTCTCACTGCTCGCCGGAGCTCTCGTCGCTACAGCGCGCTTCAAGATGGATCGCAAAGTGCTCAAGAAGCTGTAGAGTCCCGGGGAGGCGGAGCACGATTGAAATAGAGGTCAGATTAATCCCGCTACACCAAATTGAGCCACTCTCCCTCTGCGAAGCGGGCAAAGTGTATCGCCGAAGAAGCCTCGATGAGCGCCCGAGCAGATGAGTAGTGGGACGTCGTACTCGTGGGACATCCTCCAGGCGAAGCTTCCTTGCTTCTCTTGACCTACATTGTTATTCTCCCCTCCAGCATCGTGCACCATGCTCTCTCTCTCAATCGCCCTCGCTCCCTCCTGGTCTCTCGGCCTGCCTCTAATTGCTGCTCCTCGTCTTCGCAAGGCGTTCTCGTTTAGGAGAAGCTAGCACCAGTACCATGACCGATCTGCTTGTGACGAGTAGGGCGGGCATGGGCTTTCCGACTCCCCCTCCGACGCCCTGCGAAACGAACGGCGCGAGATCATCGCCGAGAAGCTCTCCCTTCGCTTACAGGAGCACATTAGGAGCACAATAACAGCTCAAAGCCCTTACATTGATGTTTCTCAACCCTGATCGAGCCACCTGCAGCCTTCTGCACCCCTCTCGCTCACGATCTTCCCTCGAAACGCGTCTCGCGCTTCTTATTCTCCGCTCTTTCCCTCGCCCTCGTCGCCATGCTAAAACCACGGCTGCCAACACTTGCACGCTGCTACTCGAAGCTCACCACTGCACCCCATCCCGCTTTGCACATCCTACCAGCTTTCCTCGCCCCCTCAGCTCAGCAGCTCCTCCTCACCGCTTCTCTCGCTCTTCTCGCCGCTCCCTCTCGTTCGACTTCTCACGCTCGCAAGATCGCACGTCAATGGAAGAAGGCCAATCCTAGCTGGACCCCCGAGCACGGTTTCATGAGCGCCGAAGCTTACGAATGGGAAGAGGGTCACTTTGACGGCGTGATTGAGGGCTACAGGGAGATGCTCGTGCGAGCAGAGATGTACGACAGCGCCAATCAGGATCTCGTCAGCGTCCTGCAAGAGCTGTATCGCCTGCTACCGCCCTCGGAGGACGCGCCTTCGCCTTCCCCCTCCCCTCCAACAGCCGCCGTCGACCCTCCCGCACATCTTCTCATGCACCTCCTCCATCTCGCACCGCATGGAGAGATTCGTCCTCATGTCGACAACAAGGAGGCTTTCGGGCGGACCATTGTCGGTCTGAGCCTCGGCGGTGAGAGGGTCATGAGATTTCGCCGAGCTGAGGGCGAAGGAGAGGCTGCAGATGCACCGCAGGAGGGTCCAGAGGAGTTTGAGGTGCTGTTGAGACCCGGCGATGTCTATGTTCAGAGGTGAGTCCTGTCCTCGATCGGGAAAGACTTCGCCGAAGGGGAGAGCTGACCTGCCCCTCCCCATGCACAGTGAGCCATTACGGACGCACTACACCCATGAGGTCCTCAAGACGTCTCAATGGGAAGGTCGGGAAGTTGGAGGAACCCAGCGCCTGAGCATCATGCTGAGGGTGAGCTGCGTTCGCCTTTGCTTTCGCCGCCGAGGAAGCAGAGTCACGCGCTGACCGCCTTTCCCTTGCTACAGGACAAGCTTCCGCTAGCCGAGAGTAGTACTAATGTTGGTTTCGGTATGGGCACCGGTGGAATGGGATCGAGCTGAAGCTTGTTTCGCCCAAGCTCGGCGCTTCGCCTTCGTCGTGGACTTGTGGGAGAGACGGTCAATGGTCTCAAGCGAGCCCTGCGCGAGCCCTTATCCCAATCGAACAGGCTTCGAGGATCAGCTAGTGCACTGCAGCATGTACTTCACAAACCCTCTCGCACTCCTCGCTCGGCTTCTCGCCCCGCGCTCGTCCCTCACTCCCTCTCGCTAGCCTACTCCCCTACTTCTCGCCCCTTGCCTTCGCCTCCGCCTCCGCCAACTTCTTATGCGCCTCTTCCACCTGCTCCCGCAACAGTTGCACCTCGGTCCTCCGGATCTTGAGCTCGCTGTGAGCGTCGAGCGCCGAGCTGACCCTGGTTGGCGCGGCTGCTAGCCAGTTGATCGTGTTGGGGATGGCCTGGAGGAGTTGAGGGAGACCTATATCGAAGGCGGCGCAGGTGAAGTAGACGAGGAGGATGGGTACGGCGTAGGCGCGCTGGGAGAGGAGGCCGAGAGAACCGGGTTTGAAGGCGTCGAGGGCGAGAATGGGAGAGATGAGGAGGAAGTGGTCGATGAGGTAGGTAATATAGGTCGATACAGAGGGGAAAAGGCTCGCCGTGGTGATCTCATGCATTGTGACGCTCCACACCGTCGCGAGGAGGAGAACGGCGGGGAGAAGGAGAACGCCGAGCATTGCGCCGATGGGCATGAGGCAAAGTGCGGCGACGGGGAGGTATAGAGCCGCCGTCGAAACAGACCGAGCCAGGAATACGACAGCAGTAACGAGATAGTCTGCGGCTGTGGCGAAGAACTTAACATAGAGCAGCAGGCCTCCCCTCAGAGCATGCCAGAATGGCAGCACCCTCCCATCGCTGTAATATGCAACGAATGGAGACAAGAAGGGAATGATGAGAATATATAGCACGAGTATGATAAGACATTGCAACACGACGTCCCGCACGGGTCCCATATTCGCCGCTCGTTCATTGTAACCTCCGCCGAGATGAGAGCGGGCGAAGAGCGCATCGAAACGCTCACCCACATCTCTGGCCTTTGAGAAATTGCCCCGGTAGATGATGGACTTCTTCTTTTTCTCCCGCTTGGACGTCATGGCGTTCGAGTTGGGGTTATACGACGAAACGAATCTCTTCTTTGTTCTGCTCCTGCTGTGGGCCGGGGCGCGAGGGTCGTTTGATAGAAGGAGGGTTGGAGGAGATGGAGGAGGACGAAAAGAAGAGAGACGACCACGAATGATTTTCACCCTTCTGTAGGCTCCGAGAGCGTGAACCCACGATCGCCGAGCCCGAACGGCGTGCGAAAGACTCGATACTCCGTCGAATGGTGTACAGTGGCAACAATGGCACTTCATTACTAGATGCTACACGCCAAAGCAAGCCCTCGGGCGCCTCTTCGTTGGGCGTCTTCCGAATCTAAAGGCTCGCTCGGCTCTAAAGGGGGGAGGAAAGGGGAATCTAAAGGGCAATGTAGTCGGCCCAAGCGGCGTGAAGAAGGAGAACGAAAGCTTGTCCCTCGGGCGACTTGTTGACTTCATCCTCCCAGCTGAGAGGATCCTGCGAACCGAGAGCAGTCAGCTCAAGCTCGGCGCGCGAAGGGTAAAAGAAACCAGCTTACGACGACGTCCTGTAGCCAGCCAGAGGAAGTATCGACCTTGTCGTTCACAGCCAAACGGATTGCGGACGCGATGGCGAGGTTGGTGGAGGTTTGCTTGAGTCCAAGGGTGGCAAGGCGGAGGGAAGTGGCGGCGAGGAGCGCCGAGGACGACGAGTCGAGGAAGGTCGAGGACTTGTCGTAGTAGTTGGGAAGGAGGTTCCCGGACTGCTTTGAGGTGGAGTGAGTCGTCAGCATGGGTAGATTGAGACAGACAGAAAGCAACTCACCAGCCTCGAAAAGGCGGCGACGAGAATCTCGTTCGTCCAAGCGCGAAGGTCCTCAATCTCAGAGGCGTAGGAGCTCGCGTAGGGGGAGTTGAGCATCGTAGCCGCAACTCGAGTCATACCAGCAGCCGCCCAGGCGTTTCCTGAAGGTGGAGGAGCGGGAGGAAGTCAGCTCGGCGCTCGGCGAAGCCTAAAATCGAAGCGCCTCACCAGTTCCCCAGAGTCCGACATCGCCCCAATCTCCCATAACAATATGCTTCCAAAGCTTAGTAGAAGGGTCTTGGAGGTAATTGCGGTACAGCTTGCACTGCGTGTAGGCTTGGGAGAGGACCGAGGTATCCGAGTTGATGGCTCCGTACGCGGCGAGGAAGGGCGGTACCATGTCTGCAAGTGAGTCAGGTTCAGTCAGCATTGTTTCCAACTTTTGAGCATCCCCCGAGCTCAGCTCACACATGTAGTCGGCCCTGTAAAGGAAAGCTCGGCGTTAGCGCGACTCCTCGCTCTTCCTGCTCCACCGAAACTCACCAAAGCTGCACCGGTTCATCGGTAGGCCTCATACTGATAGCTCCGTCTGAAGTACGAGCGACCGTGTTCAGCAGGTAGTTAAGCTCCTCCTTAATGACCTGGTCGTAGGCGGACTTGGATTCGGTCTTTGCTGCCAGAATCCACGCTACGCCGAGCGAGGCGGGATCTCCAGCGGCTCCACCAGAGACGATAGCCATCTGCTGAGCATCAGAAGGGCGCTTGGCGTACCAGTTGTCGATGATGGCGTTGGTGGCCGAGGGAACGAGGGTCGACTTGAGGAAGCTCGGCGAAAAGACGGAGAGCTCGGGGTAGTCGAGCTCGAGGAGGGCCTGTGTTTCGGTACCAGAGACCCAGCTGAAGAGGTAGACGGAGAGAAAGAAGTCAGCGTCGCGTCGCGCCCGTCTTGAGAAAGCCGTGATGCTTCGGCGAAGGCTTTCGCAGAGCAGGAGAGCTTGAGACTCACGTATCGCCGTCGTTGGAAGCAAGATTGGACTTGATCAAGGCAAGAGTAGCGTCGGAGAGTGTCCCTCGAGGCGAAGAGGTGGGAGCAGCGGCTACTGAGGCGGCGCCAGCAGCGAGAGCGAGAGAGAGGAGGAGCGAATGTGAAGGGGCGAGCATCGTCGCTGGCGGAGCGGGCAAAGCAAGGAGAAGTGAATGGGAGAAGAGAGAGAGCAGAAGGGCGAACGTCAACAAAGCCTGTTAGCTGTCGGAGCGACATCCAGCGGAAGGGGTTAGCGTGCCTCCGAGCAGCTCGGCTCAGAGAGGAAAGAGCATCAAGCCCGTTCGAGTCTGCCACGCCCTATCTTTCGTCTCGCTTTAGCTGAGAGCGCTCTTGATACCATGCTGCACCACCCCAAAAGCTGGCCCCGAGACGTCAGCGGCTGGCATCGAAGAGCTGCAGAAGCAGGCGCAGAGGAGGCTTGCAGCAGAGTTCGAAGCGGGGGCGGGAGCCTTGGAAGCGCTAGCTTGGAGCATGGATGTAGGTGAAGCGGCTCGTTGTTCTTCTGGTGTCGAGTGTAAAGCCTTGAGTGTAGCCCGTTCAGTTAGTCGGCGGAGTTGAGCTCCAACTTCCCTCTCCAGCCAACTGCTTCATTCGAGACTGGAGACGGGCAAGCGGGAGGGAAGCTGCGACCCGGGGCGAGCTGCGCGTTCTGTAGAGGGTTAAGACGTCGTCTTTTAAGTGGACTCGCCCTTCTGGGCGAGAGTCGGCCTGCAGCAGGCATCGCTAACGCCTCTGACTGGGCGCCGAAGTCTCGCTTTCCTCGTTCGCTGTCGAGCTGAAGCGTTGCTGTCGTATATGCACTTGCAAGGCTGTAACTCGCAGTCGCTATTCAGAAAAGAGAAGCGTAAAACACAACACGAAAAGGAGAACTATGCAAAAGTAGAACACGACGCCCGACGAGGCTCCCTTCCCTCCTTACGACATCCACGACGATGGTCCCTCGCTCGTGTCCATAGGACCTCCTCCTGGGTACGGCGAGAAAGCAGGAGACCTCGAGTTGTTCCCACCGGATCCCGAGTTGGTTCCGCTCGACCCCGAGTTTGAGTTGGATCTGCTGCCGGCGTCGAGTGCTCCGCCTGGTCCGCCAGCTGCTGCTGCCTCGCTCGACTGGCGCTGAGTCTTGGCCCAGCGAAGACCGCAAGCGTTGCAGAGGGTCTTGACTCCAGTTGGACCGGCGCGCCATCTGGGAACGAAGGGGGACAGGGATCGGAGGTCAGTTCGCCGCCGAGAGTAGAGGCGAAAGGGGCAGAACTCACTCGGGCGAGTCCATCCTCCCACAGTTGGCGCAACCACGTCCTCGGTTCGACTTGTTCGAAGCGCGAGAGCTCGTTTCGGAGGAACTTCGCTTGGAAAGTCGAGGAGCCGAGCCACTGAAGCCACGCTTGCGACCCATGGCGAGGACGTGCTCCTTCTCCTCGCGCAGCTTGCGGTTGGTGTTTTGCACTGTAGAAGTAAAGAGGGTGATGAGCGAACGCCCTCGGAGACCGTAGGAGGACAAGGACTGACGCTGATGAAGCTCAAACTGCCAACTCGTCGGCCTCCTCGATTCGAGCTCGTCGAAGACGTTGTCGTTCACGGAACTGGGGTGAGGGAGCTGCTTAAAGGTGCTTTGAAAGGAGCCGCTGGACGAAGAATGGCCCGTTGACGTCGATTCAGCCGAAGGGGAGCGACCAGCGTTGTTGAGGGAAGGGTAGGAGGGAGCGAGTGTGGCAAAGGGGCCGACATTCTTGCGCTGCTCCGAGTTGACCTCGTTCGTTTGGGCGCTGTAAAGAAGAAGGGGGTCAGCGTTATACCAGAGTAGCGCAGCGCGAAGGACCCACATGATGTTGATGTGCTGAGGTCCGCTCGCTGGCTGCATGAGGTCGTCCGGCTCGTCGATGTTGCGAGGGTAGAAGCCTGAAGGCGGAGAGAGGGTCAGCGAGCCTGCCCGTCTGCTCGACAACAGCTCGACTCACGAGTAACGACGTCCGAGTATCCACGCTTGCTCTTGATCCGGTAGCGAACAGTCGAGGCCGTGCCCATGGCGCACTGAGCGAGAGCTTGCTGGATGGCCGAGACGTGCTCGGGTTGCGCGAGCGTAAGAATCGAAGAACCCACTGCGAGAGAGCGTAGAAGAGAGGTCAGCCCGAGATCCCGCGATCGAAGAAGCCGAGCAGAGAGACTCACTCAAATCCTGCGACGAGAAGCCGAGGACGTTCTGCACGGCAGCGGTGGTCGAAAGAACGATTCCCTTGGGACTCAAGTTCATCCAAAACTCGATATCGCCGAGCCCTCCCGCCTGGCGCAAGTCGGCCCACGACATCTTGAGGACCTCGCGAGGGCGGCCGACGAGGATGACACATTTGCGACCCTTGCCCGGCTCGACTGTAGAAGAGATAAGGGTCAGTTACGCAAAAGGCGAACGAATGCGAGAAACGAGAGATCGTTAGACGTACTGTGAAGCTTGCCCGACGACTCGAGCCAAACGTAGCCCGAATGCTTCCTCCTCACGCGGTAGAGCAGGCTGACGGTGGGGTTGGAGATGCTGCTCGTGTCTTTGAGGAGACGCATGACGGGAACGACGTCGGAGGGATGACAAAGAGTGGGGAGAGTCTTGCCAATGAGCTCGCTGGGAAGGAGGAAGTCGGTCTAGCGTTAGCTCAGCGCGCGAAGGTAGAGAAGAGCCCACAAGCTCACTTCGGCTGGTACTCAAGTACACGCGCGCAACTCGGTGAGCAGTAGAGGAAGGAGCCTTTGAGACTGAGAACGTGAACGAAATCGTCGGACTGCGAGCGAACGAAACATCAGCTTCAGTTGGCTAAAGATAGAGAAGCGGGAAGAGCTCACCTGCATCAAAAGAAGTTTGTGGAACGCCCTCTTCTCTGCCTCGGTCTGCAGACCATCCACGCCCTTCAACGAGACGAGGTTCAGCGCCTCGGACTCGGTGATCGGCTGGCCCTCTGCGATTCCCGCTCCCGATCCATTGGCATTGTAGCCACTCGCCGACGCCGTGACTCCGTTCGCCTGCATGGTAGGCTTCTCCTCCACTGCCGACATAGGCTGCTCTTGCCATGAAGCTTCCTCTTGCGCCGCCGTCGCCTCGTTCTCGATGGACTGCATCGACACCGTCGTCGCGTTGGAGATACGCTGAGCGTTGGCGTTCGAGGTGAGAGAGTAGTTGATGACGTAGGTTCCATCCTTCATGCGGTCGAGGATTGCATTCGGTTGGTCGACGAGGTCTTTGAGCGGAGGGCGAAGGTCAGCAACGAAGGTCGAAGAGACGGCGAAGGAAGCTCGACGCACCGACTTGGAAGCCCACGAGATACGCGACCTCATCAGAATCCCAGCAGATGGGTACGCTGTACGGGAGGGGAAGGTCAGCGAGTCGAGCTCGGCGATGAACCTCAAGGCAAGACTGACATCGTGACGAGATTGATGAACGGCTTGCCATCCTTCTTGTAGTTGATGAGGGATGACTGGCTCTCCTTGCCTTGTACGATATGAGTCCTCATATGCCACTGCAGGAAACGAGGAGCGCGGGAGAGCGAGCCAAGGATTAGCGAGCAACTAAGGCTGAGGGGGCGAGAAGGCAACGTACACAGGCATTGCTGTCGGTGTACTTGCGGGGAGCTCCTTGTACCGTCTGCCCATCCGGCGACTGTAGGAAGCGACCTGATTTCGCAACGAGGGAGTTTTTCAGCCCTGGTCTCCCAACCGCGCGCGCGCCGAAGTAAAGGCCGAGAACTCACAATTGCGCCCAATGATCTCCTCGCTGGCGTAACCCGTCATCGTCGAAAAGGTTTCGCTAGCGAATACGATAGGTTGATCCCAGCGTTTGGCATCCACGACCAAAAAGGCGCAGCTCGTATCGACGGCGCCGATGGAGAGCTGAGGATTCGGTCGAGCTGCGACCCTCGCCAATACGCCCAACATGTCGAAGCCGCTCGACGAGTAGAGTCCAGCAAAATTGTTGGTCATGCCGTTCGGTGGAGGAGCGGGTAGACCTAGCTGGGAAGGATCGAACTCGTTGGGACCGGGGGCGGAGGGAGGGAGGGTGATGCTGAGGGGAGGGGGTTTGTAGGAGGTGTTGGAAGGCGGATTGACGGAGATGACGGAAGACCCATACGGTGCGTAGATGGGACCCGTCTGATTGGGGTTGCTGGAGCCGTAGGGTACGTAAAGTGAGGAGTGCGAGTCGGTGGGGGCGGAGACCTGAGGGTAAGGCGCCGAGCTGGTGGAAGCGACGCTGTCGCCACTGTTGCTGTGGTGTCGGGGCTGCTGCGGTTGTTGCTGATGGTGGTGGTGAGTTTGAGAGTGCTGCGATTGGTGCTGGTCTTGGTAGCTCGTCGTTTGGTAGCCGTACTGAGCCTGAGGGGTGTTGACAGGCGAGGCGCCGAAGCTCGTCGGCTTGAGCGTGTCGTGCATGCTATCAAAGCAAATCGAGTCAATTCCCAACTGCTTTTCCTTCGAAGCACACCACCAAAGACTCACCTGGCACCCTGCACCACGCCAACGCCCGAGTAACCGTAAGCGTCGCCTGAGCCTGCTTGGGCGAAGCGAGGGAGGATAAACTGGTTGGAGAAGCTGTTGGGGTCGAGTGCAGAAGGGCTGAGGCCGTAGCTGCCTCCTGCAACACCAGACCCTTGCCTGCTGAGCGTCGGGAGCGAGTCCTGGCTTCCCATCCTGTACTGGCTCAGATTCGGCGCAGGCGAGTATCCGCGAAGGCCAGTGAGGCCATCCTCGCGGTCGTCGGCGCCACGGGACCAGTAGGCGTCTGTTCCACTCGAGTTCATCGACTAGGCGGGGCGGCGGAGAGCTGAGAAGTCGACAGCAGCCCGCGATCTACGAGGGACGTCGCTGCTGAGGCTGGGGATCGCTGGTCTTGTAGTGTAGGAAGGTGGTCGACCAGAGCAGGGAGGGGTAGCTGTAGCTTGTTAAAAGCTGCTGGCTGAGGGAGATGCGACGAGATGGGCAGAGTCGAAAGCTTCGCGCGCTCTTCTCTGCTCGCGCCCGACATCGCGCCAGCCCCACCTCCGAATGCTGGCTTTCACGTTTTGCTTCGCCTCATCAGTAATAACATTTGTCTCTCGTGTCTATTATCCCGCCGCTTGCAGCCCTCTTATTCGGCCTTACTACTTTGAAACAGCTCCGCTTCCATCGTACGAGCTCTTTAGGAGCTTCTCCCTTCGACTCTGCGCCGACGTCGCTTCTCGCTGTTTCTTCATCAACAGAGGCTCCGTTTTCTCATTCGTTGTACCGCGTGCAAGCCTACAGACCAGCGACGATCCCTCACGTCTAACGCCTCTGACGACATCGACGCCAGCTCTCTCAGACTTTTGGCTTGAGCGAAAGAAACCGCCGAGCCCCTCGGTCGTGGAAGCAGCGGCACCCAAGAGCTACTTCTGTACATGATCTATCTCTCTTGTTGTCTTGTACACCAGTAGACGGCCCTCCCTATGCTTCTGAATCTCGCAGCGAGCGATCGGCCGAAACGCTCACAAGGGACCAGACATCGCTGTAGAGCTGAAACAGCGAGCAGTTATTGAGTGATGTAGTGAGGTAGAGTGCCTGCAAGGCCGCGCTACTTTCGAGGTCGAGAAGTGCTCTGCTGTAGCCTGGAGTCCGGTTGAGAGCTTGCGAGCTAGCGAAGAAGGGGCTTCGTCGAGCTCGGCGAGATTCCTCGCGGCCCGAGAAAGCGAGAAACTCTTGAACGCGGTTACAACAGATACTTCTCAGCCATCCCTGATCCGCTTCACGCCCCCAGACCTTGTCCACTGGCCACCCAAACCTCTGCAATCGTCTCCCACTCGCCGACGACCCTCGCCGCTCGTTCCATCTCTTTCTCCCTAATTCCAGCCGCAATAACGCCTTCCTCAACGTCCTCGCTCTCCAACAAGAGTAACCTCAACCCTCCCACTCTCATCAAGCCCACCTCGGTCGGCAAAAACCTCATCTTGAACGCCGTGGTCGCCGAGCTCCTTCTGCTCGGGCGGGGAGGAAGCGCAGAATCGTTGCCGCTGGGTGCAGGAGGAGGTGGTGGTGGAAGGAGGAAGAGCTCTCCAAGTTGTACGATGGCGTTGCCTAGGCGAAGGATCTCGCGAGAAGGCTTGGGCGAGGGTGTTGAAGGAGACGAGGAGGCGAGTGGAAAGGGAGGTGGAAGGGTGATGGATGGGGATACGGAGAGAGGTTGGGAGGTGGCTGTTGAAGTTTCCGAGTCGATGGGAGGAGGAGCGTTGTCGCTAGCGGTTGTCGAAGTGGAGAGAGGTTGCGAAGGCAGCACCGAAGTCGTTGGCGCAGGGGAAGGAAGAGCGAGAGGTCCTTCGAAAGCTGCTGGGGCTCCTCCTCCTCCTCCCATCGGTGCCCATTGTACATGCTGAGCCGCCAGCCTGACCCTCCTCCTCTTCCCATTCGACGGCGTCAAATCTCGGACCTTGACCGCGAAGTGAACCTCAAACGGCAGCTCGCGCACGATCCTCGCCGGCTTGATTGAGTCGACCGTGAAATCGAAGCTCAGTCCCGTGGCATCGGGCATCGTCGCGGGTGGTGGGCCAGCAGGGGGAGGCGGAGGGGCGGCGGTGGCGGCGGAAGCCTGCTGTTGAGCGAGCTGGGCGGGCCGATACGGTGCTGGAGTCTTGATGGGACTGTTGGTCGCTGAGGGAGCTCCTGGGGCGGGCGCAGGGAGAGGCCTGTCGGCTGGAGGAGGAACGGAGGAGGGGAGACCGAGGGGAGCAGGAGGCTGAGGAACTCGTCGACCGAGCATGGAGGTTTGAAGACGTCCGACTTCGCCGTGAGGTGTACGCCAGACGATGTCCTGCGCAAGGAGGAGAAAACGAGAGAAAAGAAGGGTCAGCGGGCGCCTTCGTCGGCGCCGCGAAGAGACGACTCACCAGTCGACCGAGGCCTTGCGATGATCCTGGGGGCGCTATCGGCACTTGCGGTGTAGCGGAGAGGACAAAGACGAATTGACGAACTGCTGCAGGAGGGAGAAGGGCCTCGGTTCCGGTGAAGAGCCCTTCATTGACGTCCTCCAACTTCCAGCCGACGACGGGCTCGAATCGCATGCGTTCGAACCACATGGCCTGCTCGCACTGATTCTGCACTTGCACCTCAAGGAAAATCTTGTTGCGTTCGGTAGCCGAGAGCGAGGTGGTGGCGATGAAGGCGTTCGGCGAATGAGCCTTGGTTCGTACGCTGAGCGGGTTGGAGACCTGGGCGGGCACAGACGTCAGAGATGGGCTCGGAACTAGGATGGGATAGCGTGAAAGTCTACCTGGAACTTGTAGACCTATAGCAGAGGCAAGGGAAAGGTCAGCACGAGCTCGGCGAGCGAAGACGGGCTCTTCTCGTGCCTCACCTTGCGAAAGCTACGACTGATGGACCTTCCTCCTTCTACAGGGACGGCGTAGGTGACGGTGCAGACCAGCGAATGCATCCCCAGCTCCTTGATCTCGTGCGAAACCAAACCCTCCATGCTGTCGCCGGGCGCGAGCACCTCATTGGGGGCGGTGATGGTCTGGAGGTGATGCTTGGTACCCGCAGAACCAGGTGGAGCTCCTGCAGGGCCAGCAGTGTGCATCTCGACCTTGAGGATGGGCGCGTTGACCGTCGTCGACGAGTCGGGGACCTGCGCCCCGTCGTTGGACAGCGAAAGCAAGGCGGAGAACGTCTCGCTGTACGTAGGGAGGTATCAGCTATGTTTCAACAGCGGGCAGCGAGATACTCACCCTAAGTAGATGGTCCCAAAGGCGTTTGGCAGCTGAAGCGCGCCGCTCAGACCGTGCTCACGTCCCTCTGACACGCTGTTGAGCTCCAACGCCTTGAAAGCAGGACTACCGAGCGAGTCCTCCTCATAGTAAGGTGTGCTGGAAGGTACCAGCGATGGGCGAGCGGTTCGAAGCACCTTGAGAGCGAGGAGATGCGGTTCGCGCGGCGGAGGAGGCGTAGCCATTGCTGTAGGCGAATCGAGGTTCCACTGTAGAGCAGCAGGCGTATGTTGCTGGTACTGAGCGCCGACGGTTCCTCGGCCGAACGACGGCGGGTGCGAGAAGAGCGAGTGGGGGGAGCACAAGAGCGGCGGCTCGCTTCCTCGCGGGTCTGTCTCCGACCACTTCTTCGACTCGCTTCACCTCGAGGGATCTACTCAGAGACCGATAGAGATGGACGATGACTCGGCTACAACATCGAATGCGCCCCTCCGCCCGTTTGAGCTCCTGCCAGACGAAATGCTGCTCCACATCTTGGATCTCGCCGTGCCGTCTCGAAACCTCAATGTCGACCTTCCGCTGGCTCAAGAGAAGCGACGGAAGACGCTGCTCGCCCCTGCACATGCGCGTAGAGCCTTGAGAGGCGTCTCTCAGCGCTGGCGGGAGGCAATCGGCCGAGAGTCGTGCTTGCTCTTCGAGTCAAGCGTAGGCTTGTCGGGCGGCTCGTTGGCAGCAGAGCAGGATGGAGGCAGGATAACGTCAAGACCCGAGATCAAGTCACTCTGGGCCGATTTGCAGGGCGTCAACCGCTGCGATCAGCTCGTCGCTCTCCTTCGCTCGCTCCCTCGGTTGGAGCAGCTCGAGCTGGGGCAGGCCATCTCGACGGACCGTGATGAAGCGCTGTGGCCGGCGTTGGAGTCGTTACTACCTCAGCTGACGAGACTGGCGTGCGGAAGGATGCACTATGAGCTGCTCGAGCCGTGAGCGACCGTCCTCTTCCCCTCCCCCGTCGCTCGTTGCTGACCCTTCTTCCTCGCGCGCAGGCTTCTCGCAACCAAATCAAGTCTTCGAGAGCTCGATATCAAGCTCATCGTCGGCCTTCCTCCCACCTTCCCCACCTTCCAAGCCCCCCTCCGCCGCCTTCATTACGGCCTCCACTCTTCTCACCTCCCCGGCTCCTCCCCTTCCTACGACCTCCTCGGCGGTCTCATTCAAGGCTGTCAAACAACCCTCCGACATCTCCATATCGCCGCTACCCCCGTCTCGGCTCGCTCAGCTCAACTCTCGGCGCTCATCGAGCCCGTCGCCGAGCTGCTCGTCAGCTTCTCCATCGACATGATCGCCCTAGGAGTGCTGCGAGAAGAGTGCCCCGTCCATTCGCTTCTCGGACGAATGACCTCGCTCCATTTCCTCCGCGTCAAAGGCTACCTCCTCCCCTCCTTTCCTTCGGCCTTCGCCTTCCTACCACGCCAACCCTTCCTCCGCAGCCTCAGCCTCGACTGGGACCACAAGCGCGCTCGAGATGGACGTGATTGGAGCTGGGATGCTCTGGCGATGTCGCTGAGGGAGGGGAATGAGGTTAGGAAGGAGGAGCTGGTCGTTGAGGTGGAGGTGTCGGGCGTTCTGCGATCCTACGACATCGCCCAGAGGACGTCAAAGGCGGCGTTTGAGGAGTCGGGGGTGGAGAGAGTGCAGGTGTGGTTGAAGTACTGGGAGGACCCATTTCGCGTGTACTGAGGGCGTTGTGAGGAAGTTAACCTTCGTTTCTGGCCTGCACGGCTGGCGTGAGAGCGAGAGGCGAAAGACTGCGCAACAAGAAAGTCGGGCTCGCTTTGGGCAAGCGAGACGCAGCCTCCACTACACCGAAGCACCCTGCAGGCCTTACTGCCGCAACGGCTCCAAGCGTCAGTTTGCTGGCTGTGTGCACTCGGCGCTCGTGTCCTGTTGCTCGGCGCTGGCTCGTTCGGAAGCTTGCAACGCTGCTTGGAGAGCAGTTGAGGGACGGATGAGCCACATCCGAGCGATGTTGGTGGGAGAGGATGTAGAGCAGGTTTGTACGATGCACCGAAGCAGTTGAGCTGCCTCTGCCTTCGCTCAAGCCTTCGCTCTCTCGCTCTCGCTCTCGAACTTGGGAACCGAGAAGGGCTAGGGTTAAGGGTGCATTATATACTTTGTTACTTTGAATCGGTATTAGCAGTCAGAGCGAGAGAGGAAGGAGAGTAGCAAAACCGGGGGGGAAAGGGTTGGTGCAGAGGGGGAGAGGGAGAGAGAGAATGGCGAAGATCTAGTGAATGAAGATGATGGGGGGGGGCGGCCAACTCGTACTAAGGGGGCTACGAGAGGACTGGGAAGCGCACAGCGCTTACTGGGGGCGCGAGGAAGCGCGAGCGAGAGTAGCTCCGGCTCCCTGGGCCTGGTGGGAGGAGAAGCGCTGGAGCTCTCCCTGGGAGATGGAGACGTGCTTGCCACCGAGTCCGACCGAGCGCTGAGCGCGCTTCTGCGTACGAGGAAGAACAAAAAAATATTTGAGAATATCAGCGAGCTGTTCGACAAAGAGCTCGAAGCTCGAAGCCGAGAAGAAGTGATGGAACGCACGATGAAGGAGACACGGTTGGAGTAGAGCGACTCGTGGCGGGACTGAGTGCGCGACATGGGGACGCCATCCTGGTGCTTGATGGCCTCGGGGAGCTTCTTTCCACGCTTCGAGTTGTAGGCGCCGATGAGAGCGCGCATGGCGAACTTGATGAGGTCGAGGGGGAAGAACCAGACGATGTTCCAGATCCAGGTGATTCCGATGTATCCTCCCGAGATGCCCTCCTACAGAATGGAAGTAGCTGTTAGCGCCGCTCGAGGGTTAAAGAGAATCGAGTTCGACGTACGACAGCGGTGAAGCCCCAGTCTCCGTAGGCGGCGATGATGGACGAGATAAGCTGGGCGAGGCAGAAGGCGAGGAAGAGGGCGACCGAGGGGCGCTCGAGGAAGAACCATCCGTGGGAACGGGTGATGAAGATCTGCGAGAGGGAAGAGAGTCAGCGAGGGGAAGACTTCGGCGAAAGCGGAAGGAAGCGACGTACGAGAGCCTGCGAGATCTGGGCGACCTGGAGGTAGATGATCATGTGGAGCTTCTTGTCGTTGGCGTCAACAATGTTCTCGACGCCGAACTTGTCCGAGCAGAAGGTGGTCTGGACGATCATGAGGTAGAAGGCGATGGTTCCGACGGCGAGGTAGAGTCCGTAAGCGATGGCGTAGGCGAAGATCTCTCCAAGGTCCCAGGCGTCAGGGGTGTTCGAGGGAAGGACACGGTCTATCGAAGAGCAAAGTCAGCTTCGGCGCCGAGCTCGCCGAGAAGGGAACGAAGCTACTCACCGACGGAGAGGGTCATGATGGTACCATCGTTGAGGAGGGCGATGATAAGAACCATGAAGGGAGGGAAGTCGAACTGGAAAGCGAAGGCCATGACGGCGAAACCGACAACGATACGGATGGTGACTGGAGGAGAGCGAAGGGTCAGCGACTCGCTCGAGGAAAGAACGGTAGAAAGTGAGACTCACCGGCGCAGGCGTAGATCGAGTAGTTACGCATGCGCTGGAAGATGACACGGGACTGGCGGATGGCGTGAACGATGGTCGAAAGTCCGGGCTCGGTAAGAACGATATCGGCGGCACCACGGGCAGCGTCGGTGGCTCCCTCGACGGCGATTCCGACGTTGGCACGGGAAAGGGCGGGGGCATCGTTGGCTCCATCTCCAGTCATGGCGACGAGGTGACCGAGGGCCTGAAGACGCTTGACGATCTCGTACTTGTGCTCGGGGAAGACACCGGCGAATCCATCGGCGTCCATGATCATCTCGTCGAGAGTGCCGTGCTTGCCGTCGGTGGGGAATCCTCCGGTCTGCATAACCTTAGCGGGGTACATGTGGTCTCCGAGGCCGAGACGACGTCCGGTCTCCTTGGCGATGGCGAGCTGGTCACCGGTAACCATCTTGACGCGGACACCGAGAGCCTGAGCGTCGTCGATGGTCTGCTTGGTGTCGTCACGGGGAGGATCGAAGATGGCGAGGAGACCGATGAGCTCGAATCCATCTCCGGGCTGGTCGACCTGTCCGGAGGGAACGTTCTCGTAGGCGACGGCGAGGGCACGGAGTCCACGGGAGGCGAACTCCTCAACGTCCTTCTCGAGCTGGTCCTCGACCTCGGGGGTCTTGTTGCGCGAGCAGAGGTCGATGATGATACCCTGGAGAAGAGCGAAGGGGCGAAAGTCAGCGATCGCTCTCGTGGCTCGTTCTCGGTCGATGAGCGGTAACTCACGGTCATTCCCTTGGTAACACGCATCATCTTGCCGGTGGCGTCGACAGTGTAGGTGATCTCAGTACGCTTGTCGGTAGGGTTGAAGGCCTTGAAGTCGAGGAGCTTGATTCCAGCGCGAGCGTCCGAGATCTGGGGGATGGCACCGGTGACACAGCTGTAGGTGAAGCAAAGCGAGAGGTCAGCGTCGGCTCGCAAGCTATCGCCGAGAAGAAGCTCGAAACTTACGTGTCGATGGCGTCCATGTTCTCGGTACGGGAGGCGTAGGCGGCGTAGAGGATGACTTGCTCGGGGGTGAGCTCGGAGTAAGTCTTGAGGGTCGACATGTCGATGGTGAGCTTGTTGGTGGTGAGCTGTAGGCGAGGGGAAGGAGCAAAGTCAGCGACTGCGCTATCGAGCGGACCCTCGAGAAGAGCGAGCGAGGAACTCACGGTTCCAGTCTTGTCCGAGCAGAGGATGGTGACTCCAGCGAGCTCCTCAATGGCGGTGATACGGGTGACGATGGCCTTGTACTTGGCGAGCTGCTGGGCTCCGACGGCGAGGGTGACCGAGAGAACGGTAGGCATGGCGATGGGGATACCTCCGATCAAAAGGACGAGGATGTTGTCGAGTCCACGGCGGTACGAGTACTTGAAGCGAGGGTACAGGATGACAATCTCCAAAACGATGAAGATGCCGATGGACACCAAGCAGAAAAGACCGATTTGGGCCAGAATTTTCTGTAGGCGAGTGGAGAGCGCAGGTTAGCGAGGCTGCTCGGCGATATCTCGGGTGAGAAGGCGAGACGACGAACCTGAAGGTGACCAGTCGAGTCGTCGTCGGCTCCGACGAGGGAGGCGGCACGTCCGAAGAAGGTGTTGGCTCCGGTGGCGATGACAACTCCCTCAGCCTCTCCCTGCTTGCAGATGGACGAGGAGAAGCACTGGTCTCCGACCTTCTTGCCCTGGGGAAGCGACTCTCCGGTGAGTCCGGCCTGGTCGATGGAAACGGTGATGGCGTCGAAGAGGCGGCAGTCGGCGGGGACGATGTCTCCAATCTTGAAGGCGATGACATCTCCGGGAACGAGGTCGGCGGAGTCGATCTCACCCCAGACACCGTCGCGGCGGCACTTGGCCTTGGGGGCGAGCGACTCCATGAGGGCCTTGACGGCGTTTCCGGCGGAGCGCTCCTCGTAGAATCCGATACCAGAGTTAATGAAGAGGAGGAGGACGATTCCGACGAAATCCTGCCAGTCTGGGGGCTTGCCCTCTCCGTTGGAAAGAGCGATGGCGACGAGGGCGGCTCCCTCCATGACCCACGAGAGGGGGTTCCACATGAAGCTGCATGGCGATGCGAAAGCGAAGAGTCAGCTCTACTGTAGTACATCAAAGGCGGAAAACCCTCAGGGAAGGAAGGTAGGGATGACGCAAATACGCGCCCCTCCTACCCCGCGAGAAAAATGTTGGAGGACCGAAGGGGGGGGCAGGACGAAGGCAAGCTGGCGACTCACGAGAGGAACTGGAGGAAGGCAGAGGTCTCCTTGTGCTCGAGCTTGTTGGGTCCGAAGATCTCAACACGGCGAGTAGCCTCGGCGGCAGTGAGTCCCTCCTCCTTGCACCTGCGAATGAGGGGAGGCGGGACCGAGGAAGGGGGGCGGGCGCGAAGGGCGATTGCGAAGGAGCGAAGACGACGGGAAAGGTGGCAGTAAAGATGTAGGGCAATAAAGTCAGCTTTTGCATCTCTAGACCAGTACAGCGTTGCTCCAATGTCCTCCAAGACAATCGTTCGTGGGTCGAAAGTCCCGAGGCCCAATCAGCGCCGGATGCGATCATCGAGTCGATTTCGACGCTCTGTCGCTGTATCCCTTCAGGATGCGAAAGCGTACTGTCCTCGAATCCGCTCTGATCCGATTTGATCCTCCGAAACGTCGTAATGAAACGAGAAACTCACTGGAGAAGAGTCCAAACGTCGTCGAGCGAAACCTGCTCGAGGTCGACCTTGTCCTTGTCGTACAAGTCATCAGCCGTGAGGGCGATAGTACTCATATCCACCTTGACAGCCTTGTCCTCGCGCTCCTCCTCGAAGCCCTTGTCGAAGTTGCGCTTGGCCTTCTCCTCGACGGCGGGAGCCTCGGAGGATCCAGCGGCGGGAGCATCGTTGGTGATGGGGTTGGAGGTGTTGTCGGTGGTCTTCTCGTGGTCGACGATGGGGGCCGACATGTTGGTAGAGGTGTTAGACGACTCGAAAGCCGGTGTCGAAAGGGGGAGGCTGGCGGGAAACGGGGGGTTCGACCTGGCTTTGACGCCTGGAAGATGGGAGGGGGGAAAAGGGTGCGCTGGCGCGACTTATATGGGACGGAAAGGAAGAGGAGGAGGGGCCGAAACGAGGAAAGAGGGAGAGGGAAGGAGGGAGGGAAAGTTGGCGACGAGGGAAAGAGGAAAGAGGCGCTCGCCTCGGATAGGCAGGCGAGCGTTCGGCTCCCCATTTGAGCTCGGATCATGTTTTGTTCACCGAACGCTCCTCGCCTCGACTGGGCTCCTCTCGGCCTAGTCCCAATCCAGCTGCAACATGTACTGCATTACAGCGACACTTTTTTTCCCCTCGCAAAAGCCTGCTCCCCTACAGCTTGTGCCAGCGAAATCAAGCAACTAAACGCTGCGCGCTAACTTGATATTCTTAGGGCTTGCCATCGCGCTCAAACCACCACAACACTCGACGTGCCGCGATTCGGCCGTCGCGCGGGGGGGATGGCTGCTTTTGGCTCGCCCTCGCTTTTTTTCTTCTGTGGCTAATGACGCGTTGTAATCAGGCAATTGCCACCTACTTATCGCTCGGCTTACTCCCTCGGTCTCGCTCGACCAGCTCGCCCGACACCAACACCGAGCTCTCCGCCGTGTCAGCCGATTCAAGGCCTCGCGAAGGCCAACGACCGAACTTCGGTGTACTGAGCTACAGACGCTCGGCTCGAACGTCATGTACGCCACTAATCTCTTGCCTGCTCTGCTTCCCTCTCGGTTTTGGCTCGTCTAGCGGTTTACCCAGCCTTTCCTTTTCGCTCCCTCTTGAGCGCCGAACTCGTCCCCTCCACACCGCGGCTCGTCTGTGGTATCGATGTCGGGCCCCGTCCTCCCTCGAGAGCGAAAGGGAGCGTGGGAAAGCTCGTCTGTAGGGGAGCAGGGCCCCGTCCGTCGTCGAGTGAGAGGCCCCTCCCTCTCCAGGAGCGTGACCCTAGCCTCCTCTCGGCGCTGGCTCGGCGCTCCCCAAGTTCGCTTCTCAAGCTCGACCAGCAGCCCACGCCCATTTCGTTATCTCTCCCGTGGACCTGCGAAAAATCTTTGGGGCCTCCTTCCGAGCCTTCGCCAGCTTCCAGCCCAAGCCCAAGCCACGGGCGAACCCTCGTTCCTCCTGCCAATTTTCCCTTCCCAGCCTCTCGCCTGCTCCAACACGTTTCTGTAGCTTGATTCCCGCTCGCTGGGCTTTGCAACGCATCCAGATCATCTGGGCATCTCGGCGCGACGTGTTCCTCTGCCTGCTCGTGTGCAGCAAAGCGTCTCACCCGGGCAGTTTCGTCCTCGACGATCGCTCATTTGCTTTGGAAAGGCGTGCGCCGACGCGGAACTTGTTGCAGGCCTGCGCCCTTCGGCTCGCCTTTGACTTTTGCTTTGCTTCGCCGACAGCGTGCGGAGGCGGCAAAACGGGGAAAAGGTCGAGAGCTGGGGTCTCGTCAAGACAGCTCGGCCGAGGGCGTTTTGCCTGCCTGGTTGGCTCTTGCGCAAGATCTGGGAGTCAGGAAAAGCCTTTCTCTCGGTGGTTGAGAAGACCGATGACCGAGCTAGCGAGCTTTGTGGCTAGGAAAACGCTCGCCGAGCAGCGAACGAAACGAGCAGCAGTCTCCCCTTTTGCGCCGGCCGAGTGAGCTTCGGCGGAGCTGCCTGTAGCTTTATATAGCTTTTCTAGTTGAAGAGTTTCGCCATCTGCACCTCTTGCAGCTCCCTGCAGCTCATCATGCTCGACGAGCAGCCTCCTTCCTGAGACGACATTTGTCCACGCCTCGGCGAAGGCGAAGAGCTCGCTCCTCGTCAGCCAAGTCACGCTTGCAAAGCCCTCATGCACCTCATCAGCAGACCAACGTCGCTCACTACTTTAGTGCAGCGTACAGTAGGAAGCAGGTCGCGTGCTCGTGAAAATGAGCCGTCGCGACGGAAGGACAAAAAAGGGGAGAGACGGCGCGCTCCGCTGACCCGCCCACACTTCGACGCCGCGAGAGCCCAGCAGAACTTGGCGTGCTTCGAAGCGGGATGTCGTACAAAGATTATGCAGTACGATACTCCGTTCCCCAACAAACTCTCGCTCGCTAGTCCTCTTCGCTCGGCCTGCGAAAGCGCTTGGATTCTGCTCTTGACGAGAGCGCCGAGCGAGGCCAAACGGAACGTCCGACGACGGGGTTAGCGAGAGAGCTGCGTTCGTCTCGTTTTACTATACCTGCGACTTGAGAGTCTTGAGTAGACGTTGCGCGTAGCAGCATCTGCCTCGAGTGTTCGGCCCACCGCGGCTGGCCTCTCAGTCAATCCACCTTTGCTCGCTCGCTTCGCTCCGGTCGGCCTTTGAGAGGAAAGCGGTTGAGAGTCGATTATATATGATTCAAAGGTGTCAAAGTTGCTAAAGCTGAGGAAGAAGGCGGGGTCTACAGATGAAGGCCAGGCGAGAAGGGAGGGGAGGGGGTATCGGCACCATCCTTGCGACAGGGAGAAGGCGCGAGGCGGGGCTTTTACATGAGTTGAGAGCTTGAACCGAGGGTGTAGTCCTAAGTAAATGTGTAGGGGTAACGGGTGAGAGAACGAGTGATGGGCGGTTGAAGATGAAAGAGGCGAGAGGCAAGGCGAAGAAGATTAGTACGGGTTGGAGCTCGGTCCATCGAGGTATCCTCCCTTTAAAGTGAGAAAAGAATGTATGAGAAAAGCGACCTCGAACGAAAAGAGAAAGAGCAAAGACAGGGCGAGGGCAATGGAAATCAACTCACGTCCCAGCTGAGAAAGAGAGAAGCGAAGGAGGAAGGCAAGGCGAGATCGTTAGTGGTGGCTCACCTCCCCGCCGACTGGCAAAAATCTCACCTATCCTCGGTGATACTCCTCCAGGCAACGTAGATGAGTCCGACGCTGCCAGTCTCGAGCAGAGTGGCGATGAAGGAAGAGTCGACCTTAGCGCTCGTGCCCGTACAAATCTTGTGTCCGAGGCCAAAGTAGGCGGCTTGCGAAAGGATGAAGAGGATTGCCGCTCCCGAGAAGAGGGCTGTGTGCGTACAGGAATAGTCAGCGAGCGATTCGGCGAGAGAAGCGAGAATAGGAAGGAGCGCACCGAGAGGCTTCTTCTCCTTGAGCACGCGAACAACGACGCCGAGTTGGACGATAAAGTAGAAGGCAGCAGCGACAGCGGGCCAGATGATGGTGAGCACGAAGAGCCAGATCGAGTGAAGGTCTTGAGGAGGGTCGGATTGGAAGTAGTTGGTGACGGTGAAGCCAGTGTCGGCGCCGATGTAGCCAGTTCCGACGACGAGGACGATACCGAAGAGGGTCATGGGCTGTAGAAGATGCGGTGGGTTAGCGAGAGCGTCGAATGAAGAGAGAAAGGCGCACGATGGAGGAAGCGAGGGTGCCATCTTCGACGACCTGAAGCGAGAGAAAGGCGACCCATGCGAGAACCCAGAAGCTGTAGAGAGGTTCAACATCAGTATCTGACAGTCTCTCCGGTCGCTCAAAGCACTCACAGTCCAACAAGGAGGCCCAAGTGAACCGCCGAGACCCTGCGTAAAATCCGAATCGTCAGCTCTCCCTTCGCATCCCTCCCAAGCCACCACAACTCACCAAGTGATCGCCGTGCTACCGGCCCTTAACAATCCTCCCGTATCGGCAAGCTGAGCTCCTTGTACGAGCGCGTACATGACGAAGAAGACTCGCATCTCGACCCTTCCAACAGCCGCCTGCCTCCTTCCCGCCGCCGCTGCCAATCCCAACCCAATAAAGACGCTCAATCCACACACGATAATGTTGGCAATGTTGCCTAGCGAGCCCGACTGTCCTCCAGCGGCGCCCATGCGAGGAATGAAGCAGGAAGGGTTGACACCAACGCCGAAGTTGGCGAGGGTCGCGGCGAAGGAGGAGGAAGAGTTGGAGGGGAGGCCGAGGAGGTCACTTGCGGGTGCGGCGATGCCCTTGGGGTCTGTAGAGGTGCAGCGAGCGAGAAAGGGTCAGCGAAAAGGCGCCAGGCAGGTGGGAAGCGCGTGACTTTGCGCGAAGCTGCATGGACTAGCGAAGGAAGGGCGACGTACGGACGAGCAATTGGCGGAAGAAGAGGTTGCAGATGGGTAGTGATGGGACATCCCTGCAGGCCTGCAGAAGCAAACGACCAAGGAGGAAAGTGCGGTTCAAGCGTACGTCAGTTACGATCGAGCGGAGGCCTGTCGTACACTGCTCCCCAGCAGCTGTGGCTCCCTTTAGGACGGTAGCGACGAGCTGTGTGCAGCTCGATAGCTTACCCAATCGAAATTTCCGAAGGAGAAGAGTACCATGGCGAGGAGGAGGCGCGAGAGACGAAATGAAGAGGGCTCCTGCGTTTCAAATGTCCATCAAATCAGCTGAGGTGACGGGAGAGAGCTGTACGGTCTTGCTCACCTTCTAAGCTAGTCCTACTAGTGCTGCTGAGGCGAAGCTGCTGGACTTTCGACTCGAGAGGAAGATGGCGCGCTTGGAGCGAGTGTTTGTTGAGCGGTGAAGCGCTGGGACGACGGTGAAAGAGCACGAGGAGAGCGGGAGCGAGTGTCTGTAGGTGAGTAGGAGGAAAGGGAGAAGCGACGAGCGCTGAGAGAGGCGGGAGGCGAGCACGAGTTGAAGCGGATGGGAGCAGAAGGGAGGCAAAGAGGCGGGGCGGCGAAGGGGCCAGAGTCGAACGATCGCGGTGTCTCAGCCTGGGTCGTCGCATGGTATACTTGGATACAGAGAGAGTTCTTTCTTTGTAGCTCATCAGCTCTCCGAAGCCTTACATCTGGCTGCAGAGTCCTCCCAGAGAAGCTGCAACGGCGCTCGAGATCGGCGATGGTCTTCTCGTTCGAAGGGCCTTGGTCTGTGAAGCTACAGAGAGCACAGAATTGTATAGCAGTATCAACATTAAAACATAGTCCATATCTCGAGTCTCTTTGACACCACCTCACTTGCCCCATCCGAACCACCCCTTCTTCTCGGCTTTGGCGCTCTCCTCTCCCTCCTTGACCTCCGCTCCCTGCTCCCTCTCTCCTCCAGCCTCAACTCCCACCGCCTCCTCAACAACCTTATCCACTTCTCCTCCCTCCTTTCCCTTCGTCTCGGCATACTCTCCCTCACCGTGCTCGGGCAAGCGCTTCGTCGCGGATTCGGCTTCGGCGACGGTGGGGACGATCCTTGCGTCGCGGAGGAAGGAGGACTCTTCGGCGGTGGGAGGGACTTCGGTAGCGGGGATGGGCTGGTGGAGGGATTGAAAGATTAGATCGAAGGCGAGAGCATCGAAGAGCGGCGAGTAGGAAGTAAAGGGAGAGGGGAGGCGATGAGGCGAGAGAGGGGAGCGACATCAGCGGTGAAGAGAAATGAAAGAACAGAGAGAACTCGCTTGGACCTCGATGTCAATGACCTTCTGGACGACGAAGGGGTAGAAGACGAGGTATTGGTGCTTGCCTCGCTCCTCGAGCTCAGGTCTGCGCGAAGGAGGAAGGGTCAGCAGGCGAGCGAGATTACCAAGAAGGGCGAGATTCACCCTCCGACAATCTGCAGCACGGGGTTCTCCTTCGTCTTCCAATGCGACTGCTTGATGCAGAGCTTCTCGAAAGCCTCCTTGAGCGCCTTGTCGACCTTGCTCTTACCCGTCTCGCACTTGAGCGCTTTCTCCAGGTCGTATCCCGTAATGTCGACCTCCTGAATCTTCTTCCCCTTCCCCTTCTTGCCGATACCCTCGCCCTTCTCCTCATGCTCGGCCTCGACCCCTCCCGCCGCCCCAGCAACCGCCGCTCCCGCCGTCGCCTTCGTAAAGTACCGCACGACATGACCCGTAATCTTCTCACCATTCTCGCCCACATTCTTCCTCGCCGCATCTACCAACTTGCCCTTCATCTTTCTCCCACCAGGCAGATTGGCCGCTTTCGCAGCGAGCCCAATCGCCGAAGCTGCTCCACTGGCGGTCGAGGTGCTAGCAGAGGTGACGGCGCTCGCGGCGGCCGATCCCCATCCCGTGAGCGAAGCGAGAGCGGTGCCTCCAGCGGCCATGGCGACGAAGGGGATGGCGAGGAGGGAGGTAGCGGCGACGGTGGGGCCTGCGACGGCGAGGATGGGCCAGGTTACGGACCAGGGAGTGTAGGCGGTGGAAAGAGATGTCCAGGGTCGAATTTGGAGGGAGTACCAAAGCCCAGCTGTGAGGAATTGAAGGTCGGCGACGAGTGCGGAGGTCAGCTCGGTTTCCTGAGCTCGGGAAGCAGAGCTGCCTGTCCCGAGCAAAGCAGCAGCGAATACTCACGAACACGACGTTCGAACACCTCGTTTGGTAGGACTACGTCGTAATGCAGAGGGCCGACCTGTTCGAATCACGCGTCATTTCAACGAGAGCGGGTCAGCTCACAGATTCTGTCGCCCTACAGCAGGACCAAGCTCACCTGATTCAATGAAATGTTCAAGGCCACATTACTCATGTTGGTCACGCTCCAAGCGTTGGCGAAGACGTCCTCTCCCATCTCGCTGAACCGCCCCGTCGCCCTCGCTCTGAGCTGATCGACCTTCTTGCTCCCACTCCTCGACAACTCGCCCAACTGATCCTTGCCCGTAGCGCTAAGCGTAGAGACCTTATCCGAGAGAGTCGAGACGTGCTCTGCTGCTATAGCGGAGGTGGGCAAACGGGAGGCGATGGAGGTCGGCAAAGCAGCGACTGCTTTGTCGTATTGAGTCGTCCATTGGGGTGTAGCAGGACGGGAAGAGTCGGTGAATGGTGTAGCGCTTGCTGCAGCTTCTTCGGTGGCGGCTGGCGCTGGTGTGGTCGACGTCGAAGGAGGAGGCGACATTGTGGCGTGAAGACAAGGGGCGAGGGCTTCGCAGCGATCTCAAGTGGAGCAAATCGCCCGAGACTCAAGATCGTGCGCTTTAAATTAGAGAAATCCAGTACATTTTAATCTTTCTGTCTGTCTACACATTCCAGCCTGATCTTAAGCCTGTTCCCCCTTTCTACCAGCACCGAGGCGTTCGGTCTAAGCATCCCAGCCCTCAAGTCCAGTACATCTGCCTCAACTAGCCCCTCAGCTCATTCACGGGGACAGCTCTTCCCGCCTCCTCAGCATCCAACGGTTCTTTGAAGCTCGAAGCACTCGACTCGGCGGTATTCCCGACCGAAGCGGCAAGCTGCTGGTCGGCGAGGGCGTAGCGAGCGTCGTCTCGCTTGGCGTACCAGGAGACGACCTGAGTGAAGCAGATCTGAGAAAATGTGATGACGGCGGAGAAGATGAATCCCTTCTTGAAACGAGGAGCCTCTGCGAGGGGCGGAAAGGGAGAGCGAAGGTCAGCTCGTGCGCCGAGAAACGATCTGAGAGACACTCACCGACGGTAGGGTAGGTGAGAAGACCGATGAAAGCGGTTGATGCCTGTGCTATCGTGTTCATGACGATGAGACTGCGAAAGCGAAGCGTCAGCGAGTTGCTCGGCGCCGACGAGCGAGCTCAGCCTCGAGAAGCTCAACGCACACAATGACTCGCTCCTTGGGATTGCGACGGAGGATAGCGTTGCTCCATCCGTAGAGCGAGGACGACTGCGCGTTCGTCCACGCCAGCAGGTTGTAGCCGACGAAGAGGGCGGCGGTGTTGCCAGTGCCGCTCGCCTGCGAGGGAGTGAGGGTTAGCAGGGGGTTCAAAAGAGTCGGGGACGGAACGCAAGCGTACGAGAATTAGGATCCCGATGAGCAGGAAGGTGTTGCAGCCCGTGATGGCGAGCCTCGGCGAGCGAAGGAGGTCCTGAGGAGCGAAGCAAAGGGTCAGCGGGGAGCTCAGCAACTCGGGCCAACGGCGAGGCACGCACTGCTGAGAAGTTGGTGATAATCGTGAACCTGTGGTGATGTAGATCAGGTAAGTGTTTGAACGTCGAGGTTGGCCGCCGAGAATGTGCGCCGAGCTCGAGGAAGCAAGGCGGAAACGGTGAAGGTATCGAAACTCACGGAATGCCCAGCGCAGATGCGGTGACGGAGAGGTCGTTGACCTTCGGAAGGTTAGTCGGGTAGGTGTGCTTGAGCCAGAGAAGGTAGGCGGCTGGAAGTTGGAGGGAGGGGGGAAGGGGGAGTGAACGGAGTCAGCTCCAGCTCCGAGCTCGCCGTGAAGGAATAATAAGAGAAGAGACGGACAAGAGTTAGGTCCACAGTTCCAGAAGAGGATGTCCCTGTATCGAGTGAGCGAGGCGGTCAGCGGCGAGTTCTTCGAGGGAGAAAGCGAGGGAGAAAGCGAACCAGAACGTGAGGACGTAGACCTTCCATCCCTTCAAAACGTCCTTGAAGTCTTGCAAGGTGAACGCGAGGACCTCAGAAGTGTGTCCTACACGTGCAAGCCGATCTTTGGCGAGCTGAATCTCCTCCTTGGAGATGAAGAAGGAGTGGCCTGCGAGAGGGTCGCAGAGGTCAGCGGCGAGTCGAGCGAAGGCCGAGGCGAAAGAGAAAGTAGCGGCCTACACTTGTCTGGAGTGCCAGGCCAAAGGAGGTATCCCGCGAGTCCGAGAGGGATCGAGATGATGGCTGCGAGGAGGAGGAAAGGTCAGCACCGAGCGTCGAGGAGGGAGGCGTAGGACGGGGGAGAGGGAAGAGAAAGGATAGGAGAGAGCTCACCATTGATGATGAACTGTTGTAGAGGGGAGATGAAGGGAGATGAGTTGGCGCCGTTATCCTCTTCGTTTTCTCGCAGAGAACAAGCCTTCCGCAAAGAGCAGCGCCGAACGAGCGAGCGACTCACCATCCACCTCCACGCCGCCAAACCCAGATGACCATCAAGTCCCCTCAGCGTCGCCGACTGGAGGAGTCCCGAGGTGAGGGTACCGAGGTAAAGGCCAAGGTAAAAGATTCCTCCTCGGCGAGCGATCTCGTCCTTCCTGTACCAGGAGCCGAGCACCCAATGGACTGCGGGAAAGAAGGCCGCTTCGAAACATCCGACGAGGAATCGGTAGGCGATCATCTCGCCGTAGGAGGTGGTGCGGTATTGGAGGAGGGTCATGATTCCCCAGCCGATGTCGAGGGTCGGCACGACGACGTTCATCGGAACCTGCGAGGGACAGTGGGTAAGCTGGGTAGGGATAGACATGAGGGTCATTTACTACCTTGACGAAGATCCAGATGAAAGGAAGCTGCATGACGGCGGCTCCGACGATGTCTACGATGGGCAAAGCGAGTCAGCTCGGCCGAGCAGTCGAGGCGCCGAAAACGATCCCAGCACTCACAGACGGTCTGGAACTGAACGAGTTCATTTCCGTGGAAGCCGAGCTCGTCGCTCATACCACTGACGTACTGCAGACGGTGTAGCGGGCGGTCAGCAACCGAAATCCTCGCAGAACAGCAGAAAGTCCAGCGTACGGCGTTGGAGATATTGCTCTGGTCGAGGTATTTGCACCAATACACCGCGACGGAGAAGAGAACAATGAGCAGATCGAGCTTGATTCTGCGCGAAGAGGTTTCAAGATCAGCTCGGTCGTCGTTTCTCGAGAGCAGAAAGCAGCCACTCACATCAGTCGACGCTCAGCCGGCGTGTCATACTTGGAGAACCATTGATACCAGTGTCGATCCTCCTCGTCAATGAGCTGCTGGGGCGCCTTGAGGGGTTCTACGCTCGAGCTAACAGCGGCGAGTCCTTCCTCCTTGAGTTTCTCGGACATGGCGACAAGTTTTGGAGATGGGTTGGAGGGGGAGGAAACCGTCACATCGACGCATGTTGCGCGTATCCTCCTTGCGCACTGTAGCACGCCTCGCGAGCCCTGCCTTACGAGCAGCCCAGATGGCGAAAGAATGGCGTGAACGAGCCGACGAGATGAGGAGCAGGACGAGTCGGGAACTATTCTTGTCGGCATTTTAGTGCCGTATCTTGAGTGGAGAAGGCTGCCCGTGCACCTCGGTAACAGCGAAAGAGGGAGAGAAGGGAGGATGGCGTTCGAGGGAGCGCCGAGTGCGAATATTGGAGGTCATGCCGAAGCCGGAAAGTGGAGCAAAGGCTGCAGATCAGGAGGATTGATGATCCCTGAGCGATTTGGGGGGGAGCGCCTTGCCCTGCGCCGAGGGCGAGAGTCTGCACCTCAGAGGACGTCTCCTCGTCGCTTTCGAGCTTTCGAAACGCAGGTAGGTTAGTAGAGTATGGTCTAGATGGTGCTGTGTATCATCTCCTTCGAGAGCTGCTGGCTGCTGGCGAGACGTATATTGAACGAGATTTGGCGAGAGGGAATCCTTGAGAGCGCTTCAGCTCAGCTCCTTGACCTCCTTCGCTCGTCTCACCGTCTGCTTACGAGGGTGTCGTTGCAGGACCAGTTCGTTGGATTTGTCTGCTGTACATCTACGACCTCAGTTATTGCTCCAGCCTTCGCTCTCTCGCTTGCGCCGAGCCCGCGAGCATCCCTTGAGAGCCGAATCTACAGCAAGGAGCTCGGAGTGAAAAGTAGTGCATGTTGAAGAGTACTTTGCTTACCTACAGACTCTCCAGCGACTGCCTGGAAGCAGAAGTGCCTCCTCTTTTGACGGCCTCCCGGTTCAACCTCGCGCGGATGCCTTTCTCCCTCTCCCAAGTCGCTACTTGTACCTCGTCTCTCGCCCTACAGCACCAGCAAGTACATCATGGAAGGACTAGACTTACAGGAGCTGCACTCGTTTGCTGCGACGCTTGCCATCGACGCCGGCTCTTACCTTCGAGAGCAAGCACTCGCTCGCGCTTCTCGCAACCCCGTCAACGGCCAGCACTACGACCTTGAGCTGGAGATCAAGGAGAACTCGTCGGACCTGCTCACCAAGGTCGATTTGCATTGTGAAGCGCTCATCTCGGGAGCGATTCAGAAGCGGTTCCCTGACCACAAGTGAGCTGCCTCTTTCGCTTTTAAGCCGACGGCTTTGGATCTCCCTTTGAACGAGAGCCTGCACCACATTGCGGCCGTACCCCTCCCTGCGCTCTTACGGCTCATGGAGGCCAGCAGGAGGAGCAGGCGGAGGTGACGTCCGCCCCCCGAGTCAAGCAGCACTGACCATCTCTCTGCTTTCGCCTACAGGATCATCGGAGAGGAGAGCTACTCTGCTGGACAGGACAAGCGATTCCTGCTTACTGATGTGAGTAGCGAGCCCGCTACTTGAGCGGGAGTGAAGGAGACGAGAGTGGGGTAGCGGGGTTGATCCTGTAGGAGAGTTTGAGAGCTTGAACTGACCTTCGGCTAATGCTCTACAGGACCCTACATGGATTATCGACCCCTTGGACGGTGTAGGCTTCTCCCTTCGAGCCCGCGAGTGCGCCGAGGATGCGTTCGCTGACGCTTCGGTTCTTATAGACCGTCAACTTCGTCCACCTCTTCCCGACATGCTGCGTATCAGTTGGATTCTGCGTCAAGTGGGTCGACTGTTCCGGCACCTGCTTCCGGCGGCTGACCCATCGTCTTGCAGCAAGAAGCCCGTCGCGGGAGCCATCTTCGCCCCTCTCCTGAACGGTCTGCATGCTACCAACGCCTCTGGATCCCTCTACTCGGCCGCAGAAGGCCTCGGATCATGGTCGACTCCCATCTCCTTCCCCTTTGACCCCTCCGTCCTCACTCCCCCACCGACCTCTTCCTCCGCCTCCCCGCCAGTCCCTTTCCACCACGCCGTCCCTCTCCCATATCTCGCTCCTCAGCCCATACCCGCCGATGCTCCCAAAGGTTGCCTCTTCTTGGCAGAGTGGGGCAAAGCTCGCTCGGATGCGCCCAGCAGCAACTTGACGAAGAAGGTCAACACGCTCTGGAACATGGCGGCCGAAATTGGAGGAAGGGGAGGCAAGGGAGGCATGGTGCACGGCATGAGGAGTCTCGGCAGTGCAGCGCTCGACATGGTATACGTCGCAACGGGAGCGGTGGACATCTTTTGGGAAGGTGGATGTTGGGAATGGGTAAGGGAACTCGCCCTCGAATAGCTCGGCGAGGCCTTCCGCTGACCTTGCTCCTCCGCCTTTCTTCGGTCTTGCTCTCCACACAGGACGTTTGCGCCGGTACCATCATTGTCACCGAAGCTGGAGGACGTGTCGTACCTTCTCAGCCACCCGCCTTCCTTCGCGACGGCGACGCCATCCCCGACGCCGACCTCGGCTCTCGTCTCTACCTCGCCATTCGCCCCTGTGCTTCCACCGAGAAGGAGACGGCTACCGAGGCGCAGAATAGGCTCATCAAGGAGGTGTGGAGGAGGTGCGAGAACTTGGATTATGTTAGGCCGAAGTAGAGGGACGGAGGCGTAGACGCGGTGGAATTGTAGAGTAGAGCAGGCAGCTGGAGGTGAGCTGACTGACAATCAAGCATCAAGCAGTATACTTAATGGTCTCAAGTCCCCCTTGCGCCTTTCTACGTGGCTCAAAGGCTCTCGGCTAGGCAGCATTCGCATCGAAGAGCTGCTCTCCTCGTCTCCCCCGCTTCTCGTGGCGCAGTTTGTGCTGTATGAAGTTGATGCAATGCTTGACGTTGTGTATTTACGACTGCCTCCGCTTCCAAGGCCACCACGACCCTGCTTGACCACCGTTCTTCGGCGACGACCACCCTCTCGAATCTCGTCGCGCCAGCATGAAAGCTTCTGGTGGCGCTCCTTGCACGTCCAGCGAGTGATACCGGCTTGAACTGCTTGCTCAATCGGTTAACGCATCGTTGTGGAACCCAAGAGGGACGATTAAGCTCACCTTCCCGCTCGGCGAACTTGCTCGAGCCCCAGGAGAAGCTGCTGATGCCGCCTGAAGTGAATATTTGAAGTCGGGGCATCGAAACGTAAGCTTTTGTAGCTGCTTGAGGGTCGAAGGGTGAAGTAGGCGAGCCCTGCAGCGATAAAAGTTGCGAGGAGAAAGGAGACCAGGATGAGGATCGCCGAGGGGGTCCTTGGTGAGGTTTGTATGAGTGCAGGCTCGTTCTTCTGCAACTCAGCGAGTACTAACATGCGGTTCACGCTTGCGGCCGTGATGTTGACGGTGACAATCGCGATGAGGCCGTCTGTTCTGCGAGGAGGAAGTAGGGGGTTAGGTCACAGCGCTCGATTGTGCGGCGAAGGGAGGAGAGCAAGCTTTTCCAAAGCTTACGCAACGTAGTGGTTAACTCCTTCGTATCCGGGATTGATGAGACCAGAAGCGAAGGTCGAGGTGGTGGAGTACACGACGCCGCTGGAGGGTGAGGTCGTGCCGACCGAGACGTTGGCGAGACCGACTAGCATGTCCCTGTCGAGAAGAGGAGCGGCTCAGCGAAGGGAATGTAAGCATCAAACTTTTTCTCCTCTCCTCACCTTCCGAGATCGTAGCTGTTCGATGAGGGAAGAGGGTCAGCTCGAGCAGCGACATTGCCGAACTCGGCTCACTCACCCGTTTGGCACAATATCGTGGTTCATGGTGGCGTTCATCTCGTTAGATACAGCCACAAACACAGCCCCTGTCCTTTCCTGGAACCAGTAGCTGAAGAAGGACTTGCATCAGCGCACATGAGCCGAGCGCCGAAACGTCGCCAAGAAGACTGAAGCTCACCGGACGTGACTTCCACCATTGAGCGACTCGTAGCAGGATCCCCCATTGAATACTAGCCCGTAAGCCCATCGATAGACTGCGAGCAATGCATCGCAATCAGCTGACACGCCGTAAAATCGACAACTCGACGAGAGCGAAGCAACGAACGGCCGTCTTGTTCTTCTGCAGGAGGCAGGGCGAGGTTAGCTCGGTTGTCGGCGTCAATAGTAACTGCTACCTACTGAGACCCTTTCCATCGTCTGCGAAGCCGGTCAAGTCAGCTTCCGAAGCGGCTCGGCGCAAGCAACGAGAACACTCACTCAAGTCGGCAGACTGCTTGTTGCCTGCGTGGAAGCCGAGGCATTCCTCGGCGTATCCTACCGAGCTTTTTTGGAGAGTGAGCGTCGACAATAGTAGCTGAAAGTGGCGTCTCTTACTTCAACCACTCTTCGAAGCCGTCCCTCGTCAGAACCTCGGCGCTCGACTGGGCTGACAGCTGCAGGTGGAAAGCGAGTAGGTCAGACATGCCATCAACTCCGTATTACTTGATCTCTTGACTCACCACGACGTTCAACGGCTCGCCTAGCCCGGGCGGGTAGGTGTCAATGACCGAAGTCAGCCAGGAGTTCGGCGAAGCAAAGTCCTCTTCCCATGCAGCAGAGACCGCCGTGGCGAGGTGTGCAAGCAGTAAGAGTTGTATCTTCATCTCCAAAAGCATGAACAAGGGAAGACGGAAAACGCGAGTGTTGGCCGATGTGCTGCAGGAGCCTCCGTGGAGGAAGAAGGTCGGAGAGGAGCAACGCCGGCGAAGAAGGAAGCGGTGAAAATTCCAGTTGAGCCAAGCAGATATCGTCCAGAAAGTTTTGGTCATACCCAGCAGCGAATTGAGCAGGAAGAAGCGGGCCAAACGAAACGAGGAAAGCAAACAAGGGCTCGGCGTTAGCTTCTTCGCCGAAAGAAGCTCGCGAAGAGCTTGCCAGATCTCTCGACAACATTAAACTACCGATACATTAGATGAGCTTCCTCCTCCTCCTCCAAGCCCTCCCTTTCCCGTCTCTTCCTCCTCGGCAGCTCGAAACCCTCGCCTTCGACCTCGCTCTCACTTTCCACATCACCCTTCAAAGCTTCCTGTCGCTCCCGCATGTCCGACGCCACCTTCGGATAGAGCTCACTGACTCTCCTCCAGAGTATGACCGCGGCGATGGCCGAAAAGGACATGGTAAAGGCGTAGATGAGCGCCGAGATGAGGAAGGTGTGTGAGGCCGAGTCGTGTTTGCCGAAAACGCTGGGTAGCTCGGAGGGTCAGCACCTCCCGTGAGTTCGGAGTCAAGAGTGAAAAGGCGACTCACACTCCCATGTAGACAAGCGCGACCTGCGATGGCCATTCGGGAACTCTGCGCCGAGCGAAGTAGTGTCAGGTCCTCCTCTAACCGCGCTTGAAAGGCCTGAGAGTCCCGACTCACTGTGCTAGGATAAAGATGTACCAAGGCGTTCCCGTGAGGGCTTGTAGAATGGTTGGAATGTGACCTGAGATGAACGAGACTCGGACGAAGGTGTTCGGCCAAATGCCTCCACTTCGAAGGACGAGGGCGACGGAGGCGTAGAAGGGAGATGAGGCTTCTTCTCTGCGGTCAAAAGAGAGACATGTTAGTAAAGCTTACTAACGGGCAACTTAAGAGCGATGGGAGCTGCTCAAGGAGCGAATCTTGGAAAGCCGAGAATCAAGAACTCGGACTCACTCCTTCGCCCGCTCCATGAAGGCCGCGCGGATGACCAGATATACCACGAGCTCGCCGAGGACGGTTCCAACGATAGTTATGATCGATCCTTTCTGTTGCATGTCGAGGTTAGCCGAAGGACCGAGCGAGGAAGAGGTGAATCACTGCTCACCAGCAGACCCCAAACCAAACCGATCACGAGCACGAGTAGAGGATGGCCGACCATTGGTGGGATAGCCCATATCATCTGAAGCAGGACTAGTGAGCGATCTTTCCTCCCTTCTCGACCGAACGAGCCGGAAACTCACCAGCGCAAGGACGGCGATGAAGGGCGACATCCACCACTCGAGTATCCGCGCCTTGTAGCCTGCGATGAAGTTGACGATGTGATCATGGTAGAACGAGACTGCTACAGCAGCCACGCAGGCGATGAGGGGGACGACCCAGACGCCTGGGGAAGCGGAGTGTCAGCTCGTTGTCGCGGCTCGCGCTGTAGCAGAGGACTCACCCCAAAACTTTGGCTGGAAACATCGTCGAAACCTCGCCTTCCAATCACTCGCTTTTGCCCATCTCCACACTTGCTGCACGTCGCTCGAGAAGGTCATGCAAAGGGAGGAAAGCAAGAAGACGAGGTGCGCCGAACGAGTGGGTTCAAGTCCGAGGAGGCGGGGTCGCGGTGAAGAGGAGGTTGAATGTTTCTGTAGCAGATCAGAAAACTCGCGAGACGCGAGTTAGAGATCCTGATACTCACTGCATTGCTGTACTCGATCGCCTCTCTTTACCGCCGCCGGAGTCTAATCCTTCCAAGCCTTGAACCTCAGCCTGACATACATGACGACCCAGCCTTCATCCTCGCTCCACATATCCACCTTGAGCGCATCGCAGACCTCGTCGATAACCTCCTGCTTCTCGGTAGGCGAGAGATGGTCGAGGAAGGCAAAGCCGAAGGTTTCGAGCCAGCCCGAGAGGCCGGTTGGGAGGGGAGTGATGCGGGGTACGAGCTCTGTGGCGGAGTAGAGAGTTAGGTTAAAGGTAGACGAGAGATATACGGCGAGAGGGGGTGCAAGGAGGAAGGGGGAGAGGAAAAGGGAGGTTCGGCGAAGACGAGATCAGTGAAAGCTCTCAAAGGGGCTCATCAAATAACACGGCGTCTCACCACAGGACTCGACCCTAAATCCAGCCTTCTCCAAGACCCTCTTCTGCTCGGTGGGAGTAGGAAAGTACCACGGATCGAGCTTCTCGACCTCATGCCCCCTTCTCTTGAGCACCTGATGCAACGTCGACCTCACTCCCACCATATTCAACGCTCCTCCCATCTCACTAACGAACCTCCCACCCTTCTTCAACACTCCGTATGCGCCCTTGGCCACCTCCTTGGGTTCTCGCTTCATCCAATGCATCGCAGCCGAGGAGAAGACGGCGTCGAACGCTCCTTGGTGCTCGGCGGGGAGGGTGGAGAGGTCGTGTCCATCGCGCTCGATGAGGGTGAGGTTGTCACCTGCAGAAGAGGCGGCTGCGTTGGCTTTGGCTTTGGCGAGGAGGTTGGCCGAGAGGTCGACACCGACGATGGAGGCTACTTGTGGGGCGATTTCGAGGGTCAACTCGCCAGAACCGCATCCTAGATCGAGGATGTGATCCTGTGGTGCAGGTAAGGGGACTGACATTAGCGAGCGACGACGGAGCAAGGCGGCGGCAGAGACGCACCGTGGGCTTAGGATCCAAGAGCTGAACTACAGCGTTGGTGAATGCCTTGGAGTAGACGAAGGAAGCGTTGTTGTTGTACTTGCCCGCGCTCCACTGGTCGTTGGCGGGCGTAGAGCTGGAAGCGGAGGCCATCTTTGGGTGAGTCGAAGGTGGGGGGAAGAGAGGAGGGTAGAGTGAAGTGTAGGAAGCAGAGCAGCGAGAGATCCCTCTATAGTCCTTTCGAGAGAGCCGTGGTGTAGCGAGCCGAGTGGTCGAAGATCAACCGCCGACAAGACCGGCCGACGCTCTCCCCTTCCGAACGCTCCTTAAGCCCGCCGAGCGGCAGGGAGGGCCAGATTGAGCAGGCAGACTCAACGGCGGCTTCTCGGTCGGACATAGGCTACAAGAGCAACAAGATGAAATAGATACAACTCGGCCGAAGTACAACCCTCCACTACTCCACCCTGGCAGCATCCACGGCAACCTTCGTCGCTCCCTCGGCGGCCGTACTGAGCTTCGGCACCTCCTGCGGACGTGAAAGGAGGGTCAGCAAGAGCATCGAAAAGTATAGAAATCAACTCCTCACCTTCAACAACGTGTCGATGGCCCTCTTGCCCTTGGCAAAGTCCTCCTGAGCCTCCTCTGGCGACGGTCCATCGTCGACTGTGTCGAGAGATCGGGTCAGTGGGGGCCGAGAGATGATGGGAAGTACTCTTCAGCTCACGCTTTGTACCGCCAACACTCTTCCTGCCTCTCGGTGCAGGCTTCTCGCGCTGATGCTCCTCGAGGAAGACCACCTTGGCCGCCTCGAGCTGTTCCAATCGCTCTCGATCCGCGCTGATGATCTCGGCGACGGCCTGTGATACGATTCAGATCGTCAGAAAGGTAGCGAGGGGGATCATGGAGGGAGACCCACCCCAGCAGCCAGCTCGGGCTCTTCGACTCGCTTGCGAATGTTCTCCTCGCGAGCGTCGAACAGCTCGTTCTGGTAGGTCAGGACGCGCTGATGAAGGTCCTCCGAGAAGGGTTGAGTTTGGACGTTGCCTGTGATGTGCCGAGCGTCAGCGGCGCGAGCGAGAAGGAAGGGAGGAGCGAGACTCACTGCCGCTCTTCTTGAGGTCCTTGTACTTCGAGTAGGGCACACCGGCGATGGTGCAGTTGGAGAGTACGATCGGACCCATCTTTTCGAAGAATTGCTGTTGCAGAGGGAGGGGTACGGAGGTCAGCAGCGTGTTGTTTGAGGGGAGCGATCCGAAGTGGGAGGCCAGCAAGCGCTGCCCTACTGCTTGGGCAAGCAGCAGTAATATGCAGCTCATTGCTCGGACTCTATACTGCTCCCTCTGACCGTCAAGCCCTCCCTGCACCTCTCGCTCGCCGAACGCGCTTCACTCAACGGTGCTCCTCCTGCTCCCGATCTGCCTCGGTCTTCGTACAGAGCAGCTCCAGCTCACCTTGAGTACAATGTCCTCCACCTTCCTCCTATCCACGCCCTTGCCCTTGCCCTTTGCGCCGCCCATCCCATCCGCTTCCCACTTGGCTCCGACGCGTCGAAGCAAGTCCTCCCTCAACCGAGCAAAGATGGCTAGCAGCTCCTCTTCTGTATCGAATGCGAGTGGTGGAATGTCGTCTGCTGAAGTGTCTGGCGAAGGAGACCGTGGGACGGCGCGAGGTGGCATTGTCGGATCGTCGAGCGGGTCTCTCAGAGAGCTGTGCGAGTTGAAGAGTTGGGAGAGGGCTGAGAGAGGTCTGAGAGAGTGCAGGAGCAAAGCGCCGAGGTTAACTTGAGCTGTAAGGCGATACGGTGCAGACGAGGTGATACGGCAGAGGTCAAGCAACGAGCTGCCCTCTGAGGTCTCCTTTCGCTCAGCTCCGCCCCTTCGCACTTGATTTCCTCCGAAACCGTCTCTTTTCAGCCTGGCGCTGCCGCCTGAACGTCTTTTTGCTTCCTACTTTGACTTGCTCTGCTCTTTCGTCTTCGACTCTGCACCTCATCACGCTTCTGCCGAACCGCTCGAGCTTGATCGCCGCACCTCTCCTCTCCTCTCGACCTTCACTCTTCTTACCCATCTCCGGCTCGCCTTTGCGGCGTTCAATTGGTCGCTGTAGCATGTTGAGCACCACCTGAGTCCGCTCTCATCACTTTACCCTCTTGCCGGGCGCCCACGCGCTTTCTCGCTCGGTGTCCATTTTGGTCGACAACGACGTCGCAGCACTCCAACCGGGGCCACTCTTTTCCAGACGACGTTGCCCCAGCTCTGATCCCTCTCTTGCTCCCTCCCATTCGCTCTCCCCTCATCCTGCACCCCAGCCAACCCCGACCGAACCCTTCCAGCAGCAGCCATGAACGAGAAACGAGATCTGCACGAGGATGAGGAGTCGCCATCGCACACTCCACCTCTCCAAATCGCTCAACAACAAGAGAAGGTCGTCCCCTCTGCCGACTACATCGAAAACTACGCAGGCAAGGCTGGTTTCTCGCACAATCTCGCCGCCGTCGCTCAGGCTCAGGGCTTCAAGCCAGAGGATGGTCGCTTGGTCGTCGACCCGGCAGAGGCGAGGATTGAGTACGGTGAAGAGGTGCGTCTGCTCTCCAGTCCATTTTGTCGCCGCTGGGGAGCTCGAAAGCTGACCGATCGATCCTCTCTCCCCTCGGTCGCAGATTGCTAGCAAGCTGAAGCTCAACAAGAGCGGTACCAAGGTGCTTTGGCCTCAGCCTTCCGACTCGCCTGATGATCCTCAGAACTGGAGTCCTAGGAAGAAGAACATCCAGCTTCTCATCCTGAGTGGGTTTCTCGCTTCGGCCGAACTTCGATTCGCAAGCGCTGACTCACCTTCCTCTCAACAGCCATGGCTTCATTCGTCCCCGATTTTGCTTCTGGACTCGGCATCGCTGGTCTTTTCGGCCTCGCGGAGACCTTCAACACCGTGAGCTCGGCTTTCGTCTCGCTCCGTCTTCGGCGCTCGAGCTAATCTCTTCCTCCTCGTACAGACGACCGAGGAGATAAACAACATATCGAGTAACTGGAGTATATTCTGTCTCGGCCCAGGAGGCATCATCGCCGTCATGCTCATCAAGCGCTATGGCCGTCTTCCCATCCTCTTCTGGTCTCAATTCATCGGCCTCGGCTTTCTCATCGGCTGCGCCGTGGCGCCTAACCTTCATACATTCGCTGCTATGCGTATTCTGAACGCTCTCTTCTCTACTGCGCCTCAGTGCGCTGGTCTCTTCACGGTGAGTGGCAAGAGCGGCGCCGAAACGATCGCCGAGCTGACCTCCCTCTGCCTCATAGGTCTGCGATCTCTTCCCCTTCCATCTCCAAGCTCGCAAGCTTAATCTTTGGACTATGGGATTCATCATCTCGTGAGCATCACCTTTCCTCCCTCTTCCTCTCTCGCCGTCTCTCCCTCGTCGCCGAGCTTCTCTTTCGGCATCGAGCTGACTTCTCCCCTCACAGCCCCTTCATCTCACCCTTCCTCCTCGGATTCATGGTCGCCTCTTCCACCTGGCGCAACGTTTACTGGGTCGGCGTAGCCTACGTGATCCTCGTGGTGGTTCTCATCACCCTGTTTATGGAAGAGACAATGTACGACCGGGACGTTGTTCCCTTTCCCGAGCGCCCAACGCAGGGCTTGAGGTATCGCATCGAGACCCTCCTCGGCGTCACGGGAGTCAAGATGGCGAAGTACCGCTGCTCGTGGGCCGAGTCCGTCTCGTCCGTTTTCGACCTCGTTTGGCGCCCACATATGCTTCTCATGCTGATCTGTAAGTTCATCTCGCTTTTAATTGCCTCTGAGGCGTCGTCTGACTTCTTACTCGCCCGGTAGACGTCGGCGTTACTTTCGGATTCGGAATCGTGAGTCTTCGGGATCGCTCGCTCGTTGATATGTCGCCCGTACTGACCAAGTTGGTGACGAAAGGGTATCAACGTGACTACTGCTGTGTTCACGGGTAGCCCTCCTCCCGTCGGGTACGGCTTCTCGGCATACGGTGAGCTCCGTCTCTTTCTCTCGCCCGCCGTTCGGCGCTGACCTTCTCGCCCGCCCAACAGGTACCGCCGCCTGCTACGGCATCCCCATCGTCGCCGTCATCATTGGGGAGCTCGTCGGTCGCTACCTAAACGATGCCGTCGCCGACAGGCTCATCAAGCGCAACTCGGGAGTCTTCCTCGCCGAATTCCGTCTCTGGACTTGCTACGTCGCCATCCCCTTCTTCGTGGCTGGTTTCGTGTTGATTGGGTTCGTACTTCGTTTCCTGTATCCTCGTCGGTTTGCTGATCTCGTCTATCTTATTCAGCGCCGGCTTTCAGTACAAGCTTTCGGTCGCCGCGCTCGTCTTCGGCTGGGGTATGGCCGAATTCGCCATTCTCATCAACACCGTGAGCGTATACAACTACCTCAACAACTGCTTCCCTACACGACAAGGAGAGGTGTCTGCTTTGGTCAACTTCGCGTGAGTATTTCGTGTACTTTGAGCTGCCAGCGCCAAAGCCGGAAAGACAGTCGCCCAGCCTGTCGTCTCGCAGACCGAAGCTAACCTCCCTCTTCCTTATCATCTACAGCCGCACGATGGGAGGATTTGCTGTACCCTACTACCAGGTTCCCTACGCTGAGAAGGTTGGCCCGCTCGCCGTGTAAGTTGCTCTCGCCATTCGAGCGCCCGCCTCCATCGCCGAGCTCGAACTGACTCTTCTTCGCCCTTCTAGATTCGGCCTGGAAGCAGGAATCGCCGCCGGTCTCTTCATCCTCATCATCCCCTTCCTTCAGCTCAAGGGCGCCTCCCTCAGGCATCGCTTCTCCATTCATCATTCGTGAACGGGCGCCGAGGGTTCCGAGTTTCGACTAGATATCATCTCAATACGATACACTTTAGGTTGCGAGGGTTGCAGGTGGTAGTGGACTTGAGTTTGGGTAATGCAGGGTATCATCAGTGCGGCTTGCGGTGGGAGAGCAAGCGAGGGCGAAAAGGAAGCCTGAGCGAAACTTCTCGAGCTGCTCGAAGTCAGTGTCTCTCGGTCTTCGAGTAGTCAGGTGATATGAGAATTGCTGCTTTATGATGCACGCACGTTCTCAGCTGGTTTTGCTCGAGCTGGCAGCAAAACTTGCTTTCCGCCGAGGTAGCGCTTTTCTTTCTGGCAGTACTGGAAGTGTGCTCTCTGTTGCTCTTGCACACCTTGAAAACTTGTTTCGAGTTGATCTACAGCTTGACGGAGGCGGAATGGAGGGCAAAACAGAGAACAAGCTCGACTGAGCTTCCGAGATGGGCCTGCCAGTCTGAGTCAGAAGATTTTTCGACAGGCTTGACCTGCTCTCGGTCTGTAGAGGGGGAGAACGCGTGCTGACTGGCAAGTCATGCATTCACATCAGCAAAAAGAGACGCAATGTTACAGCGGAAGCCACGGCGGCTCGCCGAGCGGCGGGAAGCCTTCTACGGTACGGAGGTGCCAGATAGCAAAAGTGAGAAGGCCACGGCGGCTCGCCGAGCGGCGGGAAGCCTTCTACGGTACGGAGGTGCCAGATAGCAAAAGTGAGAAGAGTGGGGTTCGAACCCACGCCCATTTCTGGACCACGACCTGAACGTGGCGCCTTAGACCACTCGGCCATCTTCCCCAAAATCGCTTTTCTCGATCCGGCTCTGTGGCTGCCTTTTACCCCCCTTCCTAAGCCCCAGGATGACCTCCTACCGCTTCGGGACCGACTGCATCGGATTCGCTTGCCATGTCTTGTTCTATCTATCTGGACGCGATCGTCTATCTACGCCTCATCTTCGCCGTACACACTCCCCGCCGTAGTTCGGCGAAAGCTCAACAGCTAGATAACCTCGAAGCTCGACCTGTAGTCCACTTTGATGGTATCTGGTATTTTTGTGGAAACAAGTAAAGTTTTCTTGGTTGGATCCTGCTACTCCCCTGCCGCCTGGCACCTTGCTCGCATGTGCAGGACCAGTTTTGTGCGTCAAGGGTTCGCCGAGCGGCAAACATTACTTCGAAACCTAATTGCAATGGCAGCTCTGCTGCCCATACCGGTTCAGAGTGTTTGAAAAATGCTTTCGGAGGTCCTGTTTAATGCTCAAACGCATGTCTGCGAAGGTAGATGTCGTTCGGCGCCCTCCCTTCTTCGGCGATCCTCTAACGAGGTCTCAAGCTTAAGCCCTGCAGTCTGCGTGCTCTGTAGCGCGGTTTATTAGATAGGGCGACTTTCAGTTGCCTTTGCATGAGCGATTGTAAGCGTCAAGGCGGTCAAATCAGCTCGAGCAGTAACGGTTCCAGTCCGAGTCCCTTCAGCTTCGGCCCCGGTGGCGGCTTCCATCAGGTCAACAGGTGAAATGGGTGTCTTGAATAGTGCTATTATGTTGAACTTGGTGTTCGATTGGCTCTCGGGGAGCTGCAGGCTTTCTGCACCTCTTAACGGATGTTCAAGTTGCTGCCTTGCTCCGGCTCCGTAAGCCCTTCGGGTCGAAAGATCGAGCCTCGGCGCTCTCCTGCACCTGCCGCGCAGAAGTGAGTCTTGTGGAATTTGTACCGTGGAGATCGCTCTGCCTTCGGAAGGGCCGCTTTGACAGCTTTCGCCGAACTTGCCGCCTTCACCGAGCTCGTCTCCCTTTACCGCCAGTTCCCTTTCCCCGACTGCTCTCGCGGGCTCGGGTCCATCTACGGTGGTCGTATTCTCGCTCAATTTGGGAGCTGTGCTGCCTCCAACCGTACTCCCTCCTACGTCTCTGAGATTTCGTGAGTCCTTTCGCTCCTCGCCGTCTTTGCCGAGCTCCTGGCTAATTGTCCCCCTTCGACAGCCCTCCCGCTATTCGTGGACAGCTCGTCTGCATGTACGAAATCGGATGGCAAATCGGAGCACTCGTCGGCTTCTGGATCAACTATGTAGGTCGCTTCGAACAAACACCGAACGAGCTCGGCGCTGACTTTACCGCTCCTCCAGGGTGTCACCAAGCACATCGCCAAGGGCCACGTCCATTGGTTGATCCCTTTCGCCGTTCAGCTTATCCCAGGTGGTATCTTCGCCCTGGGAATCCCCTTCTTCATCAAAGAAAGTCCTCGCTGGCTCATCACTCGCGGTCGTCGTGAGGAGGCCATCAAGATCCTCTGCACCATTCGTGGACTCTCGGCCGACGACGCCTACCTTATCGAGGAGATCAACGCCATCGACATCCAATTTGAGCACGACCGCACCGCCGTCCGAGAGGGCTTCTGGGCTCCCTTCAAGCAGGTCTTCGGCCGTTGGCTTCTTTCCAACGTCTCTCGATCTGTACAAGTCTATCTATGTGGCAGGATGGAACTGGTGGTAAACATAGTCCTGGGGGGCGGTTTGGTGGCTGGCAGGGACCAAACCTCCCTTTCTTGGGCTCCTTGCGAAGACGAGAGCGCCGAGCCGCCTCGAGCGCTGCTAGCGAAGTCGCTTTTGAGCGCTTGCTCCCAGCTTCCTCTTGGCTCACAGGGAGTGATATGAGGTACTTTGACACCTCCAGTAACGCTTGCACGCTCCAAACACCCTCCGCGTTTGCCCCGCGCCGTCGAGCCTTGGAACCTCCGCCGAGCCTTCCCCCCCTGCTTGCTTGCTCAGCTCTGTTCTCTGTCTCTTCCTTGTCGAGGCGAAGGATACTCCACCCTTGTATAGCTGTGAATGTTTGGAGTCGGCTCTTCAGCTTCCGTTTGCCTGTTCAAAGCCTGTCTTGCCGACGATGTCTCCGCCGAGCTATCGCCGAGCCCTCCCTGCCCCTCCTTCATGCACTCTCCTTAGCTTTTGAATGGAAGCAGCGCTACGGTCGCCTCTCTATCGGACGTGACATTCTCAACGAACCTGTAAAAGTGCAGGTCGGCGTGCTCGAGCTTCCAGCCGCCCTCTGCGCTTTTGAGCTGTTCGGCGCCGCTCGCGCTGCTTGGCGCCGATCTTTCGCTTTTCACTGCGCAGACTACTATACTCCCCTTCCCTGACATCGTCAATTCAATCCGAATCCTCGGAACCAACACTCCGCTCTCCTGGAGAGGGCCAGCTTGGACCTCACTCACTCCGAGTCGCCGAGCTTTCGCCGAACCACGGCGGGGAGTGTGTACAGCGAAGATGAGCAGTAGAGGGGACGATCGTTTCCAAATAGATAGAAAAAGACATGGTGAAGCCGATGCAGTCGGTCCCGAAGCGGTAGGAGGTCATCCTGGGGCTCAAGGAGGGGGGTAGAAGGCAGCCACAAAGCCGAATCGAGAAAAGCGATTTTGGGGAAGACGTAGAGTGGTCTAAGGCGCCACGTTCAGGTCGTGGTCCAGAAATGGGCGTGGGTTCGAACCCACTCTTCCTGCTTGCCATCTGTGCTTACTCCCGGCTTTGGCGATGGCTTTCGGCGCGGCGAGGAGGGAGATGGCTCGAGAGACTTCGTTTGCAAGCTCTGCTTCTTGAGACGGTGTTCAAGCATGTTTTACAAGATTAAGCGGTGATTAGTTATCTACCCCGACATGCCTCTAGGCCTTGCCCTCCCTCTACGCCTCACCCTCCCTGTACTTCGCCCACCCCCTCCCCTCCCTCTCCCCACCCCACCGCCTCACCTCCTCCCTCTCCAACCCCACATTCCTCAACACCCCCTCCATCACTCCCCTCCCCACCCGAAAGCCCGGATCCACCTCCCGTGCCAGGCGCTCAAAATGAAGGAGCGCGTAAGCTTCGGCGTCGTGCGCGTAGAGGGAGAAGGTGAGAGGACGGAGGGAGGAGGGTGAGGTGGGAGAGCGGGTGTAGGAGTGCCAGAGGACTTGTTGCTGTTTTTGTCGTTGGTGGAGGAGGAGAGTCAGCAAAGAGAAGGAGAGGGAGAGCCGAGCGAGCGAAAGCGCACCTCATGCCCCAATTTCTGCGCCTCCACGACCCTCGGTCTTCTCATCATCTCGTACACCTCCAATGCAAGACCAACGGAAGAAAGAGCCCCACCAGCCAGAGCGAGACAGATGGCGAGGGTAGCGCCGTCTTCGATGGCTTGCGAACCGCCTTGGAAGGAGGTGGGCTGTTGTAGGGAGAGAGAGGTCAGCGCGGAAGAGTAGGGGAGAGGAGAGGGGGAGAACGGACTTGGAGAGCATGGACTGCGTCGCCTACGCAGACGATCTGCGTGTACGAGGGGGAGGGTCAGCGATCGTCGACCGAGCGCAACGCCGAGCCGAGCAAGTGCCGAATGCTCAAACTCACCTTCCCACCCTCGCTAATCCACTCCGCTGCTGGCGTCCTATCGCACAACAACCTATCAGCTCCCTTCTCCTCACTCCTACCTACAAAGGAGCAGAGCACTTACTCATCCATAATATCCCAATGAAGCGCGGTCCCAAACATTCCCACCGCCTTCACGAGGGCAGGATCCCAATTTTTGATGATGTGGAGGACGTCGCGGATGGGCTTGCGGTCGCGGTAGTTGAGGGAGGAGGTGGAGTGAGGGTCGCGGTGCGTTATGGTCTAGAGAGAGGTTGGCGGAGGAGGGGCAGGAGCGGGTAGCGAGGGCGAGAGGGAGAGGCGAAGAGGCAAGCGTTGACCAGAAGGAAGTGAGAAGAGAAGAAAAGGAAGAAGAGAGTAAGGAGAGGGAAGAGGAGGAAGGTCAGCGCACGCCGTCATCGTCCAACGAAGCAAGTCCAAGCCGAGCCGAAGCGAACGAAGCGAAGACTCACGAAAGCGATCTGACGTCCTCGATCTAACGGGTAGATAGCAGCATGCACATCGTCTCCGAGCCAAGTCCTAATATTGCCATCGAGTAGATCTGTAGCAGGGGAAGATCAAACGACGGGGGTCAGCTTCGTTTCGGCTCGGCGCTTTCCCTCCCCGACGCAAAAAAGAGCGAGAACGAGAGCCAAAGACTTACGAGCACACCCAGGATCCGCTTTTACAGTATCACTCTTCATCGCTCCCCTGTAGATTGAGTACCCGCTCTTCTGCGTTGGGGTTGGTGGACCACGATGAGCGGCGAGCAGTTCTCGAGCGGTGGAATGGACGCCGTCGGCTATGATGATGACCTGTGTGCGCGCGAGAGGATGAGGAGTAAGGCGAGTGATGGGGTGAGGCGAGGAGAAGGGTCAGCGGTGCTGAGAGGAAGCTCCAGCTCGACCTCCGCTCAACTCACATCACCCCTCACGACCTCCCCCCCTCTAAGCACCACCGCCGGCTCCTCCTCGGCATCCCAATACCCCACCACCTCGCTCTCATACCTAATATCAACGCCCAACATCCTTGCCTCCACGCCCAAGGAGCCGAGGAATTGAGGTCGTGATCCTTGAAGGAGGGGGGCGCCGTAGATGGCTTGACTGTGCGGGGGTCGGGCGGGGGGTCAGCTCTGTGAGGAGAGAGGGAGAGATAAAAGAGGACGCACAACCCCCGTACATCCTCCCTCCACACCCTCCCTCCTTTTTCATCCAATATCTCCCACCCACCCCCCGACGCCGAGTCCGAGCCAGAACTCCGTTCCCACATCTCCCTCCCCACGCCCCAACGATCCAATATCCTCGCTGCGTTAGAGCCGAAAGTGATGGAATCACCATGTTTGGAGAGACCGGTGGAGCGCTCGATGAGGGTTACGGAGTAGGATTGGCGGGAGAGGGCGATGGCTGCTGAGAGACCAGCTGGGAGGCGGGAGGGGGTTAGCGCGAGGCAGAGACAGCGAGGGAGAGGGTGAATGTACCGAAACCGGTGCCGATGACCACGGCGCGTAGGTGGTCGGACGTGCGTAGGTGGGAGAAGGCGAAGGTCGTTGAGTCGGAGGTGAAGTACGAGTCCGAGGAGGAGGTGGGGAGGTGGAATGTCCGGTCGGGGGGTGGTGTGAGAGGGTCGACGGGGAGTTTGATCTGTTTGGTTCGTATCACGGCGAGGGGTCAGCTTCTTTCCCATCTCCCTTCCCCATCACCCGACCGACCGACGACCGCTCCGCCCTTCGCAGCCTCAGCAAGAGCAAAGAACTCACCAACCTGGGACTACACCCCCCTCCCAACGTAGCGCTACTAGTAGGCGAAGTCGCGTTGGAGCTACTCGGGCTCCTGCTGGGCGTCAAGAGCCCTCCTCCTCCTTCGGCCGAGGGTGAGCGATGGGAATGGACGACCCGGGAGGTGGTCGTGCTATGGACTTTGGCGCCGGAGAAGAAGCCCATCCTGTTTCGGTGCTAGTGGAGTGGGCGATGGGAGGCTAGAAACAGCGCAGGGAGGGAGAAAGGAGAAGGAGAGCGCGACTCGGGAGCCGACCTCATCCTCGCCTCGCCAACTTTGCTCGCTCGCTCGCTCTTTCTCTTCACCCAGACGATCTTTTTCCACCAAACTCCTGTCGCATTGCCCTTCGCGATGTTCTCCGACGAGCCTCGCAGAACGAACGAGGCGAGAGAAAGGACGGGAAGGGTGGTGAAGCGGTGGGTAGGGAAGGAGGAGGTGGCTGAGAGGAGAGCAGGAGAAAGGAGACGGAGAAGAGAGTTTGTTCCCCCCTCTGCACAGGCGAACGATGGGAGGAAGGCAGCGGGCGTTCGGCGGAGGGCGAGCGAGGTTGGAGGAAGGAGCGAGCTGGGCGGTGAGAGAGGGTGCTGTAGTGTAGCCGAGCAGAGTTACCGAGCTGAGAGATCTTTGAAGATGATCTGTAGTGAACCAAGTCGATTCAAGCAGTGAGAGGCAGGAGAACAAGCAGCGAGCTTGGAGAGGGTCGCTGGTTGCTCTCCGCCCGTTTCGTTTCGCATCCGACCGTCGACTAAGGAATGGCGTCTATTCGCTTCTGCGGCGAATGGTAAGCTTTCTCCTACTGCTCAGCTCTATCGACCTACAGCTCACCCCTCTGCTCTCTGTACAGCAACAACCTCCTCTACCCAAAGGTGCTCCCTCCCTCTCTCTCGCTCTCTCGCTTCTTCCCTCTCAAGCAGCAGCTACTAACGAGTATAATGTACTACAGGAGGACAAAGCGAACCACGTGTTACTCTATGCCTGCCGCAATTGCAACTTTATCGAGGAGACTACCAACCCTTGTGTCTTCAAGCATGACTTGTTGGTCGTGTCAAAGTGCGTCTGGCTTTGCTGCTTTACTCGATCGAAGAAGGGGATGATGAAGTACAGAAGAGGAGAGAGAGAAGAGGAGGGAGCTGTTGAGGTGCAGAGGGGCAAGGACGAGGTGGCGAGCGAGACGCGTTGGAGGAGGTCGCTGCTGCTGCTGCTCGAGGAGGGGATGCGCTGGCTCATCTAGCAGTTACAAGCTGTTGGGGACAAGTGCTGCAATCGCCCTCGAGGAACCACCCACCGTCTCTCGTCCAACTCCCTCCGCTCCTTCAACCTCTTGCTGACCCTCCCTCTCGCCGCTCCTTCCCCACTATAGAGAGACAGCAGGAGTAACTCAAGACCTCGAGACGGATCCAACACTGGTACGTCCTGCTCTGCTCGACGACGAGCTGTAGAGCATTACCCGTTTCGTTCGCTCTTCGCTGATTGCTGACCGCTGCTCCTCCATGCCCCGCCGCTCTGCTCGCACCAACAGCCACGGTCAAATATCGAGTGTCCACGATGGTACGTCTACTATCCCTCGTTATATGACGGCGAGCCCGTCGCAGAGCATGGCGAGAGCGCCGAAGGATCCATCGCCGAGCTAACCTCCCCTTTCCTCTTCCTCCAACAGCCAACACAAGGAGTGAGCTCCCCGCTCTCGTACCCAGCCTCAAAACGTGTATGCTGACCTCTTACCTCTCTGCTGTAGAGCCGTCTTCTTCCAAGGCCAAGCCAAGCGCATCGACACGAAAATGGTTCTCTTCTTCGTTTGCACTTCGTTCGTCTTGCTCCTCCCTTCTTTTCCACTCCCCTCCTTACCAAAGCGTCAACAATCGGCTTGCTGACCCCACCGTACGCCATGACAGATGTCACAAGACGTTCCAAGACCCCGTCTTGGCCGAGCGAAGAGGTCAGGCTTGAGGCGGAGACGGAGAATGGACGGGGGTGAGCAGGGAAGGGAAGGGGAGGTTCCGATGATTCGTTTTCGTGTAACAACACTGTGCAATTAGTGTGCGATGGCTTGGCTTGAGGTGTTTGGCGAGTCGGGCGAGGCGAAGGAGCGCCGAGCGTTGCGCCGAGGTTTGGGAGAAGAGGGAGAAGAGCTGTTGGTACACGGCGGTAGTAGTTGAGCCGAGTTGCACGCCTACAGACTCTGCTAGCCCAGCCCAAGCCGTACCCACCTCTCGCGCGTAAGGTTGGCAAGGATCGCCCTCCCTTCGCGCGCCGAGCTAAAGAAGGCTCTCACACTCGGGAGCCGACGTGGGTCTCCCTCTTCCCCTTCTCTTCGTTCGTTCCAATCGCTCTGCTACGGTACAGATCCCCGTCCAATTCGCCTACAGCACTACAGCAACCCACCCAGACTCCTCCCCTTCGTCACCGCCCTCGATCTCTCATCGAACTCAAGCCCTTCGCGCGGCGCACCCTCACCCTCTCTCGTTCTCCTTCGCCTCAAACTCGAAGACTCGGCTCTTCACCTCGGCATCGACACTTGGGACGACTTGACACGACCTTGGAGCAGATTCGGATCTCTGTACACGACTACTAGCAGGTAACGAGTGAGTTGCTTTGCTCTCCTGCAGGCAAGGAGGAGGAGCAGCAGCGCGTCGAAGCGGAGAGTCCGGGAGGGTCACATTCCTGTAACCTAGCACCAGCAGCCTTACAGCCACGGAGCAAGGAGGAGGTGTATCGAATTACAACTCTTCCCGGTCTCACTACAGCTCAACAGCTTTGGACGATCCTCGAGCTGACCCCATCCTCGTCTCTCTGTTTTGCTCCCCCTCCGCTCGCCTCGTCTCAACCGCAGATCTTCTCGCTTCGTTGGGAGCCCCAGTTTGAGCCCGGTATAAGGGATTGCACTAGTAGCTCTCTCATCCAGGTGAGCTTTCATCCTTCCCCTTGCACAGGCGACGAACGAACGACTGCAGTGAGCGAGGGTTCGCGCGCGCTCAAGCTCGGAGCGTCCGAGTGACGAGCCCAGTCGTATGGGAACGGGAAGCAGGGGTAGGGCAACAGACTGAGCTGACTCCTTGGCGTCTGTTACAGCTTTCCAACTCGTCTACACCTCCCCTCCCTCTCCTCAACACCGCCCTCAACTCAGCTCAGCATGTCCTATCCACCCACCTCCCGCGACGGGCGCCCAATCTCCCCCGTCGGCCGTTCCTCAGCGGACATGTACTCCTCTGTACCCGTCCACGAATCGACCTATGAGGACTACTCGCCCAACCCGGATAACTCTTACCCCGAGCGGATCGCTCCCTCGCGTTCGATGGGCTCGTTTGGGCTGGATAACGATCCTTACGCACGCTATGGTGAGGAGGGAGGGGCGAGTGGAAGGGGAAGTTTGGCCAATCTGAGTGAGGGAGAGATGGATGGGCAGAGTCAGTTGGGGTTGCATGCGAGGGGACGGTCGGCTTCCGGCTTGGGGGGTTATGGAAGTGGGTACGATAAGGAGGGGGAGAACTCGCCTCCTGGGAGTAATGGTGCTAGGAGGAGAGGAGCAGCCGCTGGAGGAGCTGGTGGTGGAGGAGGGTTCTGGTCTCGCCTCTCGAGCCGAGCAAAGAAGTTCCTCATCCTCGGTTCAATCATCGCCATCATCGTCATCGCCATCGCAGTAGCCGTTCCCGCCGCCATCGTTACCAAGAACAACAATTCCAAGAATAACGCCGCTGATTCGAATGGTGGCAGTTCGACCAGGAGCGTGGTAGAGAGTGCCCCGAGTGGTGTGCCGACGGGAGGGACCAATACTGATTGGAAGACGGCTGCTGTTGGGGGTGATGGGAGTACCGTTTATATGGAGGATGGCACGTCCTTTATTTACAATAACTCGTTCGGTGGGTCCCTTTTTTCGTCTTCTTCTCGCGTTCACCGAGCCGTGCTGACGTCTCGCTTCTCGCTTCTCCCTCCTCCACCTATGTCTCCCTCCTCTTCCTCCTCTCCTCCACTCTCACTCTTCACCTCCTCCCTCGCCCTCGCCCTCTCCCTCCCTCCCTCGAACCACAAACGACAAACAGGCGGTTTCTGGAACTCGATCCCCTTCAACGATTCGGCCAAATGCCAAGGCGACATGCCCGCTCTTAACGAGCCGTGGGATTACAGCAAGAATTTGATCTCGGGCGTTAATCTCGGAGGGTGAGTTTGTTTTTGCTTTCCATCTCGCTTGCCTCTCTCGCTCTTCATCGTCCGAGCGGCTAGGCGGTCGCTGACCCTTTCTCCTCCTCCTCACCCCCCACCCTTCTCACCCCCCGCCCTCCTCTCTCGCCCACCCATCAACAAACACCCAAACAGATGGCTCGTCACTGAACCCTTCATCGTCCCCGGCCTCTACGAACCTTTCAACCCTCTCGGCGGGGACGTCAATTTCAACGCTACCGTCGTCGACGAGTGGACTCTTTGTGAGTCGTTAGGAGACAACATGACGAACGTGTTGACAGAGCATTATGAGACTTTTATCGTGAGTGCTTCTCAGGTCTTTTTGGCTCGAGGGGAGTAGGGAGGAACGAGGAAAGAGAAAGGGAGGAGCTCGCTGACGCTCGGCTTTCGCCTCGCCCCCCCGCGATTTACAGACCGAGAAGGATTTCGCCGAGATTGCAGCGGCGGGACTTAACTGGGTTCGAATCCCCATCGGCTGGTGGCTTATCGAAGTCTGGGATGGAGAGCCCTTCCTCGCTAACGTTGGATGGAGCTGTATGTTCTTCCTCTCTCCTCTTCGCCCTCTTCTCCCTCCTCCTCCTCTCACTACGACGCTGACCTCCCCTCTCCCTCTTCATTCGCACAGACTTCCTCAAAGCCATCACCTGGGCGCGCAAATACGGTCTCCGCATCAACCTCGACCTACACGCCATCCCCGGCTCTCAAAACGGCTACAACCACAGCGGCAAACTCGGGTCCATCAACTTCCTCAACGGAGTAATGGGAATCGCCAACGCCCAACGAACCCTCTCTTATATTCGTACCCTCGCCGAGTTCATCTCCCAGGATGAGTACAAGAATGTTATCCCCATGTTCTCGATCCTTAATGAGCCTTATGCTGCTACTATTGAGGTCGATACTTTGAGGCATTTGTACGTTCCCTACCTCCCTCCCCTCTCCCTCTCGCTCGCTCGGCACTGACCCCTCTCCCGCCGAAAAAAACAGCTACTACGAGACCTACAACATGATCCGCGACATCACGGGCATTGGCGAGGGTAACGGACCCTTCATTACCTTCCATGATGGATTCACGGGAACCCCCGTGAGGAACGTCACTTCGGGTGGATGGCTCGGTTTCATGCCGGGGATGGATCGTGTGGCGTTGGATACCCATCCTTATCTTTGCTTCTCCGAGCCGAATAATGATGGGATCACGTATCAGGCGGCTAAGGTGAGCTTTTTCGCGCTTCTGAGGGAGGGCGGTGGGAGAGCCGAGGGGAGCGCTGACGGTGTCGGCTCGATTTGAAACAGCCCTGCTCCTACTGGGCTGAGAGCATGAACACCACGGCTCAGCAGTTCGGTTATTACATGGCCGGAGAGTGGTCGCTCGCCTGTGAGTCGTCGTTCTCCCTTCCGCTCTCGATTTTCTCGCCGAAGCTGACCTCTCCCTCGCCGATCAACCAGTCAACGATTGCGGCAAATGGCTCAACAATGTCGGAAATGGACAGCGTTACGAGGGTACTTACTACATCCCTGGTAACACCACCGCCCCTGCGTTTGCCAGGCTCGGCGATTGCGAGCCTTGGACCGTGAGTCGTCGTTCGCTCGAACTTGGGAGGGATGCGAGGCTGACCGCTTGTTACGCTACAGAATTACCCCGCCTACAACCAGTCGACGATCGATGGCCTTAAGCTCGTCGCTAGTGGTCACATGGATGCTTTCCGCGTGAGTTTCGAGCGACGTCGAGCGCCGAAGCCGAGACGTGACGAGCGCTGACTTCCTTCCGCTCGCGTTTACAGTCCTGGTTCTTCTGGACCTGGAAGACCGGCTACTCTGAGCAACTCGGCATGATCGCCAACCCCGTCTGGAACTACCAGTGCGCCTTCCTTCCTCCTTTCACTCTCGCTCCTCTCGCTGACTCTCTTCTTTCGCACACAGACTCGGACTCGAGAAGGGCTGGATCCCCGAGAACCCTCGCACCATCGTTGGTATCTGCACCTCCCTCATCTCCGAGAACGGCTTCACCGTCGCCATGTCGGAGAATCCGGCTCCAACCCTCTCACCCTGGATGACGGGCGGCTCAGGCGCTGGAACCCTACTCGACGAGGCGATGGTCACTTCCTTCTCGGCTTGGCCTCCTACCGCCCTTCAAGGAACGACTACCGAATTCCTCCCGACCTACACCCCGACTGGGAGCGCGATTACGATGCCTACGCCCACGGTTACGAGTTACCCGAGTGGTTACTCGTCGAGCGCGAATGTTGGGGATGGATGGTTCAACCCTAGTGATACCGCCGGGCAGATGACGCCTGTAGCGGGATGCACTTACCCCGATCCTTGGAGTGGAGCTGGAGCGGCTGGTGAGTCTTGCTTTGCTTCCCCGTTCTCGAGCGCCGATAGCTGAACGCCCTCACTCCCTTCTATCTACAGTCCCCACATCCGTCTGCACCGGCTCAGCCGACGCTCGCATGAAGATGAAGAAGCGCTCCCCTTCGCCTTCGCCTACCACCCCTTCCAGCGTTTACGCTACCATCACCGCTCAACCTCGGCCTACAGCTAGCAGGCAGTGAACCCTTCTACCACCACCATTATCTCTCTCTTCTTTATACTCACGACACCCCCACGAACAATAGACACTACATTACCGGACTTTTGGCCCCCCTCCCCTCCCCTCCCCTCCCCCTCCCTCCATCTTTGTTCATGATTCCTCCCCCTCTCCCATCTCTCTTTACCCACGAAGCTTTGACAATGCATATATCTCTTTAGACATTTCATTTTGAGCGCGGAGAGCGAGAGCAGAGAGCAAGCGAGGTTCATGCCAAACCATCACCGAACGAAGGCGACGAGCAGCTCGGCGCTCCCGCTGAGGTTTCATCGAATGAACAAGCGCGTGAGGATACGATAACAATATATGATGCATTGGATGAAAGTATGTACGTCGGCGCTCGCCGTTCTTGGTGCTCCTCGACCGCCGAGCTCGCTCAGTCCGAGTCGTCTGAATCGAGGTCGTCCGAGTCATCAGTGTCGCCGTAACCTTCTTGGGGAGGAGCTGAGAGTGTGAAAAGCGACGCGAGGTCAGTGCAAAGCCTCAACGAACGCGGGAGGGAGAAGCGTACCGTAAAACGTCGGCGGCGAGCGCTCCTCAAAATCGGATTCCTCCTCTTCTTCCTCCTCGTCGACGGCAGCAGCAGCTGGCAGCTCGACTCGGGCTCTTTTGCGCGACGGTTGATCCTGTACCGTACACCAGGGAGCGGGGTCAGCGAGCTGGAGAGAGAACGTAGGAAACGAATGCTCGGCGCACCTCTTCTTCCTCCTCTTCATCGTCGTCGTCGCCGTCGGAGGGTCCGTCGATTTGTTCTGTAGAGAGTGAAAGTGAATGAGGCTTTTCAAGGGTCAAAGACGATGCCATGCGGCTCACCTTCGGCGTTCGGATCCTCGTCTTCGTCGTCCAGCTCATCCTCTGAATCGCCTCCTCCGCCGCCACCCTTCCCACCTTTCCCTCCTCCTTTTCCTCCACCTCCTCCACGACTTGGCGTAGGATCCTCGTCGTCCTCTGCGATGGGAAGCGAGAGATCAGCAAGCGCGATTGGCGCGAAGGGTTCATGGGAGCTGTTGAGCAGCGAGACCGGCTAGGAAAGCAGGGGAGTGTGTTACAGAAGATCTTGAGACCCGTCTGAGCTCGAACTGTTCTCTACAGTCCTCCCACCACCCACCAACATCTAGCCTTTGTTGTCGGCTCCCGCTCGCTCGCTTCTCAGCTCGAAAAACAGCCGACTCACCTTCATCTCCTTCATCGCCGTCGCCTCCTAGTCCTTCCTCATCCTCCTCTTCCCCCTCATCTGTGTCCTCGTCGCCCAGATCCTCTTCGCCGTCGTCCTCGCCGGCGTCGACTAGTGGGGCACTCGCGGTGCTCGGTCGATGAGAGGGGAAGGGAGGGTTGACGTGGTGTGCAAGATGATTAGAAGAAGCTGCTGGTGCTACGAGAGTCATGTTGAACAGAGTCGAGATGAGCGGAGGAGGCGAAGGAGGCGAGGGCTCGGGCGCTCCCAAGGGGTTGCCTCTCGCCAATCCTCGTCCAAGGCTGCCTCGTCGTCACTCAACCTCGCTAAGCTCAACCTGTACGCTATCAGCTTTACTCTCCTGCTACACGAGACCAGCACGCAGCTTCCCGCCAAATCAAGCCCCTCGAAAGAGCCCCACTGCTCTCCATCTCGAACCGGAGCTGATCTGCACTCGATCAGGCCGAAGAGAGCTCGCCTTTCGCCCAGAACTACAGTCATCCTTCTTTCGCCCCTTCTACCGCCGAGGAGAAGTCCCTTCGTGCTCGCCTTCGGCGCTCCTTCGAACGCCATCCTCCTTCTCTGCGCTCTTTCGCTGGCTTCGGTGGAGCATTACCCATGAAAAGGGAGAGACAAGAGGGAAGAGCACGAGTTATCTAGACCTCGAGAGGCTTACGGCTCTCCTGAGGAAACCTCCAATTCGGGGGGTTGACACCATCCTCACGCCATCGTTCTCCGCCGAGTTCGCCAGTCGTTCTCTGTAGGGCGTGCTCATGCCTAGGCGGATCAGCCTCGCCAAGAGAATGTGCTACATCACCTCCTCCCGAAGTCGCCCCTCTGCTCTTTCTCTCACACACAGCAGCCATGGCATCGAAGCAGCAAGAGGAGGGACTCAAGAGCGCTTCGGACTCGGACGTCGCTCTTCTCAAGTCGCCCCAGCAGCTTATCGACGAAGAGGAGAGACGCTGGTATCAATGGTTCTCCAAGACGGACACCCCCGCTGAGCGTCGTCTCATGTGAGTTGACTTGAACGCAAGGGAAGAGCGCCGAGCTGACTCTGCTCCCTCTCTCAAGCGTCAAACTTGATCTTCTCATAGTTCTCTTCAGCGTGGCCTGCTACTGGGTCAAATACTTGGATCAGACTAACATTTCCAACGCCGTGGGTCTTCGTTTCCCTGCCTCGAGCCCGCCGATCCCTTCTCCGCCCTCTCCCTCTATCCTCGCTGACCTTCCGCCGCCTCCTATAGTACGTCAGCGGTATGAGCAAAGAGCTAGGATTCCACGGCAACGAGCTTGTGCAGTTTCAGACCGTCTGTGAGTGCTACTGAGCTTCCACCGACAGCGAGCGCCGAGCTGACCTTCGCCAATTCCACAGACATCGTCGGAGCCGCCGTCATGCAGCTTCCTTTCATCTGGATCTTCGTCAAGGTGAGAACTAAGCCTCATGCCTATCTCTACCCATCTTACCCACTCTCCCTCGCAGGTTCCCATGAACGTCGTCGTCCCATCGCTCGACATCCTTTGGGGCATCGTCACGCTTCTGCAGTTCCGCACCACCTCCTACGGCGAGATGATCGCCTACCGCTTCCTCGTCGGATGTTTCGAAGCAGCCTTCTTTCCCGCAGTCCATTGGGTGCTCGGTTCGTGGTATAGGAAGGACGAAATCGCTCGCCGAGGAGGGATCTTCTACCTCGGCCTCAACCTCGGAACTCTCACCTCGGGACTCCTCCAATCGGCGACGCTAAGGGGACTTGACGGTCATCTTGGCCTGGCGGCCTGGCGGTGGATGGTGAGTTCTTCGCCGTCTCGAGCGCCGGCTCGGCGCTGACCTTTCCCCGTCTCGCAGTTCATCGTCAACGGTTCGCCTTCCCTCCGACCTTCTCTCGTTCTGACTGACTCTTCACCCCCACAGCCATCATCACCATCCCTCTCGGTATCCTCGGCTTCTTCGTCTGGCCCGGAACGCCCGACAAGTGTGAGCCTTTCGACTCCTTCTCCATCGCCGGCATTCACTGACGCCCACCATCTACAGGCCACTCCTTCTTCCTATCCAAAGAAGAAGTCGAGCTCGCCAAGGCTCGTCTCTTGCGCGTGGGGCACACGAGCGCCGTCCACAGCTTCACGTTCGCCGATTTCAAAGCCGTCTTGCGAGGTTGGAAGGTCTGGGTGCTCAGCTTCTGGTGCGTCGGTCGTTCAGCCTCAGCGAACATGTCGCTGACGTGGAGCTACTATGCAGGGATGTCCTGTTCTGGAACACAGGCCCTAATGGAGGTGAGCTCGCCTTCTCTTTCGCCTGGCTCGGCGATTGGGAGCAGGCTGATTGACCATCCTTCGTTCGCTACTACGTACAGCCGCCTACCTACTTTGGCTCAAGTCAATCTACCCTACCAACCTTCCCAAGGTCAATGAGCTCTCCGTTACGGCTCCCGCCATCGGTATCGCGTGAGTAATCCGCATCGCGCTCGGTCGCCTCTCTTCCTCGTCGCGGTTCGTGGTCGCTGACCCTCCTACTCCTCGTTTCAGATACGTGCTTGGCGTCAACTTTGCCAGTGTACGCTCTTTTTACCGTCTCTCTTCCTCAGTCGTCCTTCTCGGCGCAAGGGCTGACCCCTTCTCCCTTCAATAGGACTTGATTCGCTCGCCTCGCATCTCCATCAGCTTCTGCAACACCGCTCTTTTGATCGGAATTCTCATCCTGGTACGTGCTTTGCTCGTTCTTCCCCTCCTCGCAATTTTGACCGACCCCACCTGCTCAAACAGGCCTCGGGAACAGGCAATCATGCCGCTCGCTTCGTCGGCTACAACCTCTTACCCTTCTCTTATTCTCAATCGTCCTCACTATACGGATGGAGTAACGCTATCCTTCGTCGTGACCCGAAGGAGCGCGTCATCGTGTACGTTCGTCCATCGTCCTCATCGCCGAGCAGCTCGCTGACCCTCTTCCGCTGCTGCAGCCTCATCGTCATGAACACGCTCGCTCAAGCATCCACCGCCTTCATCGGTCTTCTCACCTACCCTACCGTCGGTGAGTCTCCTCCCCAAATCTCCCTTCTCCTCGCCCGAGCTGACCGTCTCTCCTTCCTCTCATCGCAGAGGCTCCCCGCTTCAAAAAGGGATTCATCTTCTCCGCCGTCATCACATTCTCTCAGATCTGTTTCACTCAAGTTGTCGCATGGTTTGCGACTCGCGAGGAACACCGGAACGCCGAGCTCGATAGGCTTGCTTCGGCGCAGAGTGAGAGGTCGAGCACCTCGAGCTTAAAGGATGAAGGCTTGGGGTCGCCGAGGGCAGCAGATACTCTGTCTGTGGTGGAGAGGAGGGACTGAAGTTGAGGCTTGGGTCGTTGCGCGAGGGTGAATGGGGCGCCGAAACGGAGAAGGGGAGCGCCAAACGAGGAGCAAAATTCAAGCTTAGGAAGTATCAAGTCGGTGTATCAGGGTGTGTTTGCGATGTCAATTCCGATTCTTGTGTCAAGCAGCAGGAAGCCAAGGAGCGAGGAGCCTCCGTCGAGGAAGCAAGCCGCGCCGAACAGCTCCCATCGCCGAGCTCGCACTCGCCTCGATCTCAGGTAGTTCGATACTCAGCTCCCTATTGCAGCTCCTCGAAAAAGTTGACATCTGTCTTTTCCACTGTGCCCGAGTTGCGAAGAGCGAGATAGGCCTGTAGAAGGAGTGGGTGAGCGAGCTGACTTTCTGAACGCCTTCGCCGAGACGGCCGGTTCAGAAGGAGAAGCGAGGCCCACCTCGCCAGCGCGGTGAAGAGTGAGAGCATCTCTTGAGACGTATCTGTGAAGGGTGGGGGAGTCAGTGAGGGCGTCGAAGGGATGGCAAGACGGCCGAGACAGCGCCGAACTCCTCGATGACGGTGAAGATGTTGCTCTGGTCTCCAGCACCTCGAGCGGCTCGGTAGCTGCAGAAGAGAAGGTCGGTATTCGAGCACTCAAGCGCAGCTGCACCGTCTCACTCACGTTAGACAGCTCGGTTCGTCATTCGACTCTTTGACTACGGCTTTCAGCAGCGTTTCCAGCTCTTCTTCTTGCCCAGCGACGGCAGTCACTTTGGCGACAATCATGAATTTGCCCTTGATGTCCTCGCTGTCGTGGAGAAGAGCGTTATCGGCGCTGGAAGGGCAGAGAGAGGGCGAGCAGCTCACTGAGGCATGAGTGTGATGGGCGCCATAGCGAGCAGAGTGGTAGTCAAGTGTAGATGAGAAGGAGCGGTAGCTGCAGTGAAGCAGAAGTAGGGGAGACGAAGAAGGAAAGACGTCGCGCTCCACGCTCGCGTCCCCCCCACGCCCGCTCGAAATTAAGGATTAGAAAAAGTTGCTTACTCTCGGGCTTGGATGCTTACTCGAATTAAAGGAAGAACGAACAGCGCCGGTCGCTCTCGACTTTCGAGCGGGGGCTCCCTCCCTCTCTCTGCTTCCCCATTCGCTCCGCTTCTCTCCACAAAGCAACCACTACTAGTGACTTGCGTCTACTACAGACTGCCAGTGAGTGCGCTGCCTCAGCTGTCTCCTTCTCCCCTTCCACTCGACGCCAGCCCTCTCAGAATCCCTGGCCGCGGCAACGAGCTGACCTCGTCGTCGCTCTGCAGACATGCCTATCGCTCAAGAGTACTTTGACAAGCCCGCCAAGACCTACCTCTTCGGCAGTGAGTCCAACCCCTAGCTTCCCTGTCGAGCTACAGCTCACGATTCGCCCCCACAGCTCCTCTCAAGCGCACCTACGCCCCCTTCCTCCACAACACCATCACCAGGCTCGCTGGCGTCCCTCGCAACTACAGCAAGTTTGAGTCTAATGATATCGAGGCTTTCCTGAAGCTCGTCAACGACCCAGAGTGCGGAGGTTCGGCCGTTACGAGTGCGTTGCTTCCTCATCTCCCCTTTCCGAGCTCTCTCGCTAATCTTGAGCTTCTTGCAGTGCCCAACAAGGTCGAGATCTGCAAGCACGTCCACGAGCTTACCGAGGACGGGGGACTCATCGGAGCCTGCAACACCGTCATCATCAAGAAGGGACCTAAAGGAGAGAGGATTCTCGTTGGACACAACACCGACTCTGTTGGAGTGCTCGAGTCGCTTCGCAAGGCTGATGACTCGCACATCAAGTCGGGCAAGACTCGCCCCGGTATGATCTTTGGCGCTGGAGGAGCTAGCAGGTGAGACTCGAGGAGGGGGAGGACCGCTCGAAAGACGAGTCCGGGGCTGTAGAGCCACCGCTGACACTTTACATCGTTCTATAGGGCTGCCGTCTACGCCATGAACCGCTGGATGAACTGCAACCCCATCTACGTCGCCAACCGCGACGATGGAGAGGTGGAGGCTCTCATCGCCGACTACAAGAAGAACGCCTCACCCGACTTCAACCCTACCATGATCCACATCAAGACTCCCGAGCAGGTTGCCGAGCTCGAGGCACCTGGTGTGTACTCTGATCGCTCTCCTCGAGTAAGCGCTGACTCGGCGCTTCTCCCTTGCGCAGCCTACATCGTCAGCGCTGTTCCCGCTTTCCCTCCCGTCTCCGAGGGCGAGAAGAACGCTCGTGCTATCATCGAGGCCATCTTCAACAAGCCCGAGAAAGGTGTCATCCTCGAGAGTAAGTTTCGGCGCTGTCTTTTCGTCTTCGGCGTCCTTTCGCTGACTCGGGTTCCTTCCTTAGTGTGCTACTTCCCTCACCCCTGGACAGAGCTCGCTCAGATTGCTCAAGATGCTGGATGGAACGTCGTCACCGGAGAGCAGGCCATGATCTGTACGTTTCAATCCTCGTCTCGGCGGCTCCTCCTCCGGCCTCTCCTCCCTGCTGTCAAGCTCCCTACTGACCCTCACCGCGCTCACAGGGCAAGGAATCGAGCAGCAGAAGCTGTGGCTCAACATTGAGGAGAAGGACCTGCCGCTGCCCGAGATCTTTGAGTCGGTTCGCAAGCAGCTCGAGGACGACGCCAAGACCGGCAACGAGCCTCCAGAGCAGTAATTTAGATGTCATGTGGAGTCTTAAGGTTCAAAACTGCATTGTATCATATCGCAACCTCGGCTTAATTATCGTTTGACAGGCTTGAGAGGCTCAAAAGGGCGAGCACAGAGGTTCGGCGATGGCTCTCTTGAGGTTTCGAAAGGCGAGAAGCGGTCCAGCGCGATCTGCGAGCCAACAGTCTGCATTCTAGATTCGTGTACGATCCTGTGCGAGAGCGGCGTCTCTAGAAGCAGCCCCAGTTCTGTAGGGCGTCAAAGAAGGGCTTTCTCGGCGCTCGGTGTTGTCTTTCTGCACGTCTCTCGGTAGGCGGGAGATTGTGCTTCCCCTCTACCGAATTCTCGTTGATGATTTGCTGTCGATGGCCCAGGAAGAGAGTTTAGATGCAGCTCGGCTGCGAAAAGGCTTGCCTTCGCTCGAGGGCTTCGACGCCTCGCTGGGCAACCTTGTCTTCGACCTCATCGCCTCGCACTCATCCAGCAGTATCAGAAGGGTACTGAGCTACAGCTACGACCAACCTACACCACTACCTGCTCTCTGCTTCCTGCCCAACATGACGCTCGATCTCACGAGGCGCGACTTCTACCTCTTCGGCTACCCCATCTCGCACTCGTGAGTCGCTACAGGAACACCAGCAGTAGGAGAGGACCAACATTCACCTGCTCCATCACAGGGCATCACCAGCCATGCACAATGGTATCTTCGCAGACCTCGAACTGCCTCATCGCTACGAGCTGCACGATACGAAGACCATCGACGACCCCGACTCACAAATGCTTCAACTAATTCGCTCTCCTACATTCGGAGGTGCTGCTGTTACTATGTACGTCCCTCCAGAAGCTCGCCAGCTCCCTCCCAGCTGACCTCGTCGCTTCGCAGGCCACTCAAGGTGGCCGCCATGCCTCACGTCGATATCCTCTCACCCGACGCTAAAGAAATCGGCTCCATCAACACCATCATCGTCGACTCCATCTCCCCCGAAACGGGCAAGCCTGTCCTCCTCGGCCGAAATACCGACTGGGAGGGGATTCGCAATCCTCTGCTACTTGCGCTGCCGGAGGAGAAGCAGAGGGAGGAGTTACCACTGGAAGGGAGATGGGCGTTCATTATCGGTGGAGGAGGGACGACGAGGGCGGCGGTTTATGCGCTGGGGAAGCTCGGGATTGAGAGGATTTGGTTGATCAATCGGGATCCTCAAGAGACGGAGGAGATTATTAAGCAGTTTCCACAGTGAGTAGAAGAGCTGCTCACTCTCAGTACCGCCGGCTGTGGAGCGATTCAGCTTCGGCGACGTGCGGAGCGATTCGGCGCTCGGCGATGGCGCTGAGCTCTTAGGCCCTCTTTGCTGACCTTTCTTGCGCGCAGATACGACCTCCAAGCACTCAACACTCTTGATCAATGGACACCCGAATGCGAGGAGAAGGTAGCATGCGGCGTGGGAGCTATCCCGAGCTTCGAGCCAGCGACCGATGCCGAGCGAAACGTGTATGCGCTGGCGCGGAAGGTGTTTGGGAGCAGGAATGAGAGTGGAGAGGAGAGGCTGTTCTTGGAGATGTGCTATAAGGTGCGTTGGAGCGAGCCTGGCTTCTTCGACGAGCTCGAGAGCTGACCTTGCTCCTCCTCGCCCTCTTCCTTCTTTACTCAACTCTTCCACCTACCTCTTCTCGCTCGCCTTCCATCAACAAACTTGGTTCTGCCGAATAGCCTCGCAAAACTCCACTATACAACATCGCCGGGTCATTAGGCTGGCTTCCGATCGGCGGTGAGTCGGCCGAGCTACTATACTCTCGCTCTGACCGAAGCTGATCTCGCTGTTTTTCCCCCGTACAGGTGTGGAAGCGATGTTGGAGCAAGGGTTCGCTCAATCACGAGCGTGGCTGCTGCGCTCAGCCGCTTCGCCATGGGGTGGCAAGCGAGCCGAGCTCGGCGTTGAGATTGAGGAGGCGGCGAGGGAGAGGGTGAGGAGCATGGATGACATCAAGTCGACGTCCAAGTAATTAAATCCATTCTTAAGGATCTTGGGAGGACTACAACCTAGCGAATGAGCTTCCGTCGAGCCCTTGAAGACCGTCTGCGAAGCGAGTTCACGGCTTGCTCTCCTGCGCTTCACTCGTCTTCTGTTTCGACACGGCTCGAGGATGGCATGAGCCGCCAGCTACTTCGCCCAACTACAGCTCTGCGCTCTGCATCAACACGCTCATTCATCTTCGACCTTCCTGCTGCTAAACCCGCTGCTCGACGGCGTCCTGCTGAGGCAGATCCAGCAGCCAGCGATGTGTACCGTGCGTTTTGACGAGCTACAGTTGGCGAGTATCAGCTTACTCGACTCTACGCTACAGTCAAAATGCTCTCATCACCGTTAAGGCGCTGTATCCTCACGCAGAAAGTCTTGCCCAAAGGTGCGTGCGGCTCGTCGCTCTCAGACGGGACTGAGCTGATCTTCGCTGCTTCCGAACAGACCTCATGGTACAACTCAAGCTCGCACGCCTCCCTTCTCAGTCTACCGAGCCGCCTCGCCTCCTCCTCACGCCCTCGTCTCTCCTTCACCCTCGCTTCGCTCCTCCCATGGCGGGCAAGGGAGCGCATGTCATGTGCTCAAAGGATGCGCTCGACGCACTAGCTCGGAAAGGTGAGTCCTGTTGCTCTACAACCCACGAACGAGAAGCTCACCTCGCTCTCCACAGGCTCGTACAAGCGCATCTCCTCGAGCGCCTCATTACCGCCGATTACGGCCCTCAAGATCCAGTCGCAGCTCGCTCGCAGGGTCGTGCAGGAAGCTATCATGTTTGGCGAGCGTGTACGGAGTCGGCCGGTGGTGGTGGAGGAAGGGAAGCTGAGGCCGTGCCCGGTTAGGCGACTGAGCGGCCTCGCCGAGCTCTCGAAGGATGGCCCAGAGCAAGAAACCGCGGGAGACATGACTTTGGTCGCTGTCGTGGATCTCACCGAGCCGGAAGCCACCACTGAGGACGGTCCACTGTCGACTCTCTTCCCCTCCGACTCCTCGGCGCCCTCCGTCCCCGTCTACCACCTCGCCCACTGCTTCAAAAGCGCAGTCCTCCCGCCCAATCCATCCACGACAAACTTCGACGAACCCTCATCACCGCCCTCCGACCTCATCAGCTCCCTTCGCACGCCCTTCGACGACCTCATCGCTCTCTTCGCCAAACGAGCGGCTCGAGATTCACCTGCATCGACCACCGCTCAGCCGAGTGACGAGCAGCCGCTGGACTCCTCGTCGCCGATCTACGCCATCTACAGTCCGACATCATCGCTCGAGCCAACAGCGGCCGAGGATGTCGTGCCGTTGCTGATCGCGCTGTGGAGATGTAGGTTATGGAGCGGGGAGGGATGGGCAGCAGAGGGAGATAAGGAGCAGTAGAGTGTATAGAGTTGTGTATTAGAGCGACATGAACCCGTTTTGACGATGCGGAGAGGTTGCTCGGCGCTGTCTGACTTCTCTCTTCCTCTCATTCGCGGCGAACGGTCGGCGAGGGAGATGTGTACCGCTTATGCTGGGTTACAAAAATGCGTACTGCGACTAATCTACAAAGTGCGAGTGTCTCTTTAGGTCTTATCTAGAGCTTGTGCTGCTTGGCTGCGAAAGGGGAAAGCGAGAGGAAGCGAGCGGTCAGCAAAGCTCGACTGAAGGGTGGGCAATCGAGAGCGGGACTCACGTTCTGTTGCGACTCGAGCGAAAGCGTCTGCCATGGCCGCCTTGAGTCCCTTCATCGCCCTCGAAGCGTGCTGCTCGGGCACCTTCTCGTCCTTGTCCGAGAGGCTGTCGTTGAAGACCTCGAGCGACCAGGGACCGGCGTATCCAGTGCGCACGACGGCATCCGAGAACTTGTCGACGGGAAGGTAGGCGCCGAGCTCCTTCTCGAGGGGGAAGAGGCGGTTGCCGCGAGACCAAGGGCGAATTCGAGGGATGCAGGGGTCTTCGGGAGGGGTCATGGGAGGCGACATGAAGCGACCGTCGGCGACTTGGTAGAAGAAAATCTTGTTGCCCGGTACGCGCTCGACCAGCTCCTTCATGTTGGCCTCGAGCTTGGCGTCGACGTCGGCGGAGAGGGTGCCCGAAGGCGAGTAGGGGTCGGCCCATTCGAGGGCGAGGGTGTTGAACGAGTCGAGGCAGATTCCGAGGTTCGGTCGGTTGGCCTTCTCGACTACCTCCCAGGCATCCTGCCAGCGTTGGCGGTGAGCGCCGAACGAAAGGCCTTCGTACATGACCCGAATGGGAGGGTCGTAGGTCGCTGCTTCGTCGGCGAGCCATGCCAGGTCTCGTGCGCATCGGTCGAGGTCGCCCGAGGTCTTTGGTGCAGGAGTAGAGGTGGTGCAGCAGAGGATGAGGGTGGTGCCGAGGATGGGGAGGATGTCGAGGATTCCCTTTGCGAAGGCTCGGGACTGGCGAGTGTCCTCCTCGTCGACGAATCCCTCAAAGTTCCTCAAAGGCTGCCAGCAGCTAATCTCCATGCCAAACGACTGGACGAGCGTGGCGAGCGCTGCAGCGGCAAACCGCGAAGTCGAATCGCCATCTTGAGTTGAAGGAGGGAGGCCATGGACTTGGGCGTAGGAATCGCGGAAGGCCCACCAGTCAAGGTCGAACAACTCGATGTTGTGGAAGCCAGCCTTGGAGGCGGCCTCGAGCTTGGCCGGCAGCGAGTGGTGCTCGAAAGAACCGAGCGAGAGGGACGCGATCCCAAGGGAGGGCATGACGGAGGGCGAGGGGCAAAGGAAAGGGAGGTGCTGGGGCTGAAAAGGTGCAGGAAGTAGAAGTCGATTCGTGAACAGATGTGCTGGGCGAGTCCGGTAAAGTCGAAGGCAGACGCCGACCCTTCTTGCTGCCCAAGAGCATCTCGCCTAGGCGGGCAAAAGGATCAGAGCGGCGACGCAGCGTTTCTCATCCGAGCCTCCTTTCGTCGACGACGAGCGCCGAGGTTGTAATGTAGCTTCTGATGTACTACAGACGCGAGCTCGAACCTGTAGCAATATACAGAGACCAACACCTTGCTGCTGCTTTGAAGTTACGAGCCTGCAGGCGAGAGAGAGCCCTTCGGCGATGGTCAGCTGGCGCGCTCCTTACGGAACCCAGAGCGCTTCTGGCTGCCTTTGAGCGTTCTCCCATTCGCCAGGTTACCGTCTTAAATCGATCTTACGGCCTGGAGCAGCCTTCAGTGGATTCTGCAGCGTTGCAGAGGGAGGAGAACCAAGGCCGAGGCCTCTTCCGCCGAGTTCTTCCTTTTTTCTGGCGTGGCTCCCCTCAAAGTCGTCTCGTTGCGGGACCGGGGCACCTGAGCCATCACCTGGGGCCCTAAACATATAACTGGCCAGGCCTCTGCTCCACAAGTTCTTCCCCTCGTCCTTGGCTGGCGACTGAAAAGCCCGCCTTCCCCTCTCTCTCTCCTTCTCTTCATTCACACCACCACAACCTCACCCGCTCCTCCCTTCGCTCGCTTCGCACTTTCCTCTCGACTTCTCTCCTCTACCTCAAGAAGCCTCAGCCACCATGGTTGGACTCAAGCGCGTCGAGGGTGAGTTGGCCTTTCCTTGCTCCATCAGCGTTTCCTCGCTCCCGGTAGCACAGTTGACTGACATGCTCTTTCCCTACAGACCGCCCCACTCCTGCAGCGGTCTACAACTGGCGTGTATGTAAGTGTTGAGCCCCAGCAAACAACCGAAGAGTCAAACGAGGGGCAGAAGAGGCGCCACCGAGGGCCCCCGCTCAGCGCTTCGCCCTTCGCTTCCTCGACGACCCAGCAACAGTCTTCTCACACATTCTTCCTCTGCTGCTCTACAGACTCATGCGCCATCGTTGCTGCTACCGCTGCCATCGTGAGTTTTCTTCCTGAGCTGCCCCCCACCCCTTCGCCGGCCCAAGTGCCTTGTCGATTGGACTTTGTCGCCGGTGGGCTGACCTTGGTTTTTTCGCCTTTTCCTTGCCATCGTGTAGATGATTGGATACGATTCCGCCTTCATCGGAACCTCCATCGCCCTGCCCTCGTTCAAGGAGGAGTTCAGGCTCACCAATGCCACCATCACGAACGCTCAATTCTCCTTCATCTCGACCAACATCGTCTCGACCTACCAAGCTGGATGCTTCTTCGGCGCTCTCATCGGTTACCCCGTCGGCCAGCTCCTTGGTCGCAAGAACGGACTTCTCTCCTCGGCCCTCATCTTCTGCCTCGGCGCTGGAATCATGCTCGCTGCCAATGGCTCTCGCGGACTAGGACCCATCTACGGCGGACGTATCCTCGCTGGAGTTGGTATTGGTGCTGCCTCCAACCTTACTCCCCTCTACATCTCTGAGATCTCGTGGGTCCCTTTGCTCCTCGTCGTCTTCGCCGAGCTCCTCGCTGACCGTTCGCCTTCGACAGCCCTCCCGCTATTCGTGGTCAGCTCGTCGGCATGTACGAAATCGGATGGCAAATCGGAGGACTTGTCGGCTTCTGGATCAACTATGTACGTGGCTTCGAACGAGCGTCGAAAGAGCTCGGCGCTGACTTTACCGCTCCTCCAGGGTGTCACCAAGCACATCCCCAAGGGCCACGTCCAGTGGTTGATCCCTTTCGCAGTTCAGCTTATCCCCGGTGGTATCTTCGCCCTCGGAATCCCCTTTTTCATCCACGAGAGTCCTCGCTGGCTCATCACTCGCGGTCGTCGCGAGGAAGCCATCAAGAACCTCTGCATCATCCGTGGACTCTCGGCCGACGACGCTTACCTCATTGAGGAGATCAACGCCATCGACATCCAGGTCGAGCATGACCGCACCGCCGTCGGAGAGGGCTTTTGGGCTCCCTTCAAGCAGGTTTTCGGCCGCTGGCACCTGTTTAAGCGTCTCTTGATCTGCACTAGTCTGTTCATGTGGCAAAACGGCACTGGTATCAATGCCATCAACTGTACGTGACTTTTCAACCGCCCTCGGAGCCATTTTTGGCTGCTCGGCGCTGCTCGGCGCTGACCTTTCCGCTTTCCTCCTCGCAGACTACTCGCCTACCATCTTCAAGTCGATCGGAATCACTGGAACCAACACCTCGCTCTTCACTACCGGTATCTTCGGTGTCATCAAGACCATCGGCGCTCTTATCTGGTGCTTCCTCATCATTGACCACTTCGGACGTCGCGGCATCCTCCTCGTCGGCTCGGTCGGTGGTGCTATCGGCATGTATGTTATTGCTGGTGAGTTGTTTGATACCTCTTCTCCTTTCTGGAGCCGCGCCTGACCCTGTTCTCTCCTTCCAGGCTACATCAAGATCGCCGACCCTGCCAATAACCCTACTACCACCCTTCCTCCCGGAGGAATCATGGCCATGGCCTTCTTCTACGTTTGGACTATCTTCTACGCCATCTCCTGGAACGGGTGAGCGCTCTCGTACAGACCCCTTCGCCTCCGCCTCAGAAAGCTGACTTTCGCTCTCGGTCTCCTTCTCCTTTTCCAGAACTCCGTGGGTCGTTTGCTCCGAGGTCTTCCCCGGAGGAGTCCGTACCGTTACGCAGATGCTTGCTGCTGCCTCCAACTGGCTCTGGGTGAGTTCCAGCCTCCTACATCGCTCGAGAACGAGTCGCAGCCTTCTACCTCGCTCGGGAACGATTGCTACTGCTTCTACATCGCTCGGGACCGATTGCTGACCTTCGTATCTATCGTCTTACAGAACTTTGTCATCTCGCGCGCGACACCGTACATGTTCAGCTCCATGGGATACGGCGTCTACCTGTTCTTCGCGTCAATGATGGTGCTCAGTATTCCGTTCGTCGGTAAGTGCTAGGTTACCATCCATCGTCGAGCTCGCGCTGACTCCTCCCGCACAGTCTTCCTCCTTCCCGAGACCAAGAACATTCCTCTTGAGGAGATGGACCGCCTCTGGAACGAGTCCAACACCTGGAACGCTAACAAGATCGTCATGGCCGAGCTCCAGCGCGAGCACGAGGCTGTCCCCGGCGCTCCTCGGTACCTCCACCAGGACAAGCCCGCCGGCGACGAGGAGCGCTTCGAGCGCTCGTCCTCCGAGATCAAGGCTTAGGATGCTCCGCCGTAAAGAGCAGGTTGTATTAGCATAGGGATTCCCGGCGCGAGCAAGGCCTTTCTAGTTGCTGAGGGACCGAAGCTTAGCATTGTAACTTGTATTTCGCATTTCATATCACGTTTCAGCCTCCAGCGCAGCCAGCGCCGAGCCGAGTTCCCTGCGCGCTGCCATCCTCAACAAGCCCCAGCCGATGACTGGGAGAGCAAGTTTTGAGTATTCGCAATCGCCCCGACCCTCGTGCACCCCAACCCTTCCTCTTCGAGAGAAACGCCAGCGCCTCGCCGAAGCTCAACTTCTCGGCGGAGGGCCCAGCACGGAAAAGGGTCCAAGGCCGCCTCAAAGGTCTACAGTAATACACAAAAACTCTTTAAATGATCACTCAGCTCCCCAGCGACCATGATCGAACGAATCGGTACAGTGAACCGAGCGCTAATATCGAGTAAGCCCAGCTTCTTACTCCCTTTTCCGCCGAAGTCGACGCGCTTGGTTCGCGCCCCTTCTTGCCTCTCGCCTCTTCGTCGCTCTTCGTCTGCCCGCCTTCAACATCAACTCGGAAGCCTCGAGCGGCTTGGCTCCACGCGCTACAGGCTCACAGGCTCTCCCTTTTGCACCTCTCCTCGATTCCTCCCTTCCCTCGTTCGCCGCCTCGTCTCGCTTTCCCATCATGGCTCCTCACACGATCTCGACGGACAAGATCCCTTCAGCAGACGCCAAGGTACGTATTCTGCTGCTCTGCAGTACAGAGCGCCACTGACGACGAGGTTGCGCGTGTTTTGACGAGCAGGTCGCTTCTTCGACCTCGTACGAGATTGCCATCATCGGCGCAGGCATCCTCGGCTCTGTACTCGCCTACTCGCTCGCAGAATCAGGTCGCTCCGTCCTCCTGGTCGAGCGAGACCTTTCGGAGCCGGATCGCATCGTCGGCGAGCTGCTGCAGCCCGGAGGGTGCGTCGCGCTCAAGAAGCTGGGGATCGACGACACGCTGCAGGGTATCGACGCGGTGCCGTGTGAGGGATACAAGGTCTTTTGGGGTCAGCAAGAGGTGGCCATTCCTTACCCTCAGGAAGACATCGGCATGGGATGGAGCGAGGGAGGAGTCGGCGCCGACGGTCGCAAGCAGGAAGGAAGGAGCTTTCACCACGGTCGGTTCATTCAGAACCTGAGGAAGAAGGCAGCAAGCTCAGCTGGCGTCACGCTCGTCGAAGCCACCGTCAACGATCTGCTTCGCGACGACCTCTCGGGCGGCGTGCTCGGGCTAACCGCCACTCCCAAATCCTCCTCCACCAACCCGGACCCATCTCCTCTCGCCTACCGCGCTCACCTCACCATCATCGTCGACGGCTGCATGTCCAAGTTCCGCCGTCAACTCCTCCCCACCCACGTCTCCCCTCTCGTTCGCTCTCACTTTGTCGGTCTCGTCCTGGAAGATGCGGACCTCCCCGCTCCTCACCACGGCCATGTCATTCTCGGCAAGGCCGACCCTTCCTCACCACCCTCATCAACGCCCAACACCATCGGTCCCGTGCTCGTTTATCAGCTCGCGACGCACGAGACTCGCATGCTCATCGACGTTCGTGGTTCCAAGGCGCCGTCGACCGCTCAACTCGCTCCCTACCTCCGTGACAACGTCACCCACGTTCTTCCTACCTCCATCGTCCCCTCCTTCCACCAGGCTCTCGACAAGTCCACCTCGGGCGACAAGAACTACCGCCTCCGAAGCATGCCCAACTCGTTCCTCCCTCCCTACCCTCAAGGCCGCGACGTGCAGGGTGCTTTCCTCGCCGGTGACTCGCTCAACATGCGCCATCCTCTCACCGGCGGAGGAATGACTGTCGCCTTCAACGATGCCGTCCTCCTCACTGGCATGCTCGGCGGAGACAAGCAAGTCGGCGAGATCAAGGCCGATTCGCGTGGACCGGTGGATCTGCAGAGCTGGCTGGATGTTAGTGAGAGGCTGGAGGAGTGGCATTGGGAGCGCAAGGCCGTCGCTAGTTGCATCAACGTCCTCGCCATGGCCCTCTACTCGCTCTTCGGCGCCGATGGTCAGTCTCGGCGTCGCTCGTTCGCTCTCTTCTTTCGCTGATCTTCGGCTTTCACAGATGAAAACCTCGAGGTGCTCAAGACGGGATGCTTCAAGTATTTCGAGCTCGGGGGCGAATGCATTGCCGGTCCCGTCTCCCTCCTCTCAGCGTGAGTTCATGTTTCTTGCTCGCTTTGGCGCTGACGATGCTAACTCCTCCTCTCTTCCCGTACAGCCTCCGTCCCTCCCCCTTCTACCTCTTCTACCACTTCTTCCGCGTCGCCTTCTACTCGATCTGGATTCTGTTCACCGAGCCCGTTCGCACGGCCGAGCACCCGAAAGGTCGCAAGCCCCAGGTGTGGGAGTACCCCGCGCTGACGGTGAAGAGCGTGCAGGTGTTCTGGACGGCATGCGTTGTGTTGCTGCCGGTGCTTTGGAGCGAGGGGCAGATGTGAGCTGGTCGCCGAGGGATAGAAGAGAGTAGTAGATCGTTCTAGATACCCCTAATTGCATTTCGTTCGTATTCCCATTTTCTTGGCTGTCATTGGCCGAGAGCAGCGAACGGAGAGCAGCAAAGTCGAGACGATTGAAGCCGAGTTCGCAGCTCTCCACTCGGGCTCGTCGTCGTCGTCGGGGAGTCAATAAAGGTACAACACGCTTTCGTCTACATCGAACTCCTCCACCTCAAGCTGCCAGCGCCCTTCCTACAACCTCCTTGAGGTCCTCAGGCAATCCACCGACGAGATCCCTTGCGACGACGGCTTGTCCCTCGGCGGTCATCTTAATCCACGTCTTTCGAACGATGTTGACCATCTTGTCGGCGTCGGCGATCTTCTCTGAAAAGTCGACAAATTGAAGAGAGAGGAAGACGAGGCAGATGGCGTCCTCAAAGAGGTGCATCTCGGGGTCTGCGAAAGTCGAAGGGTCAGCGAGCGGACGGCGAAGAGGCTAATCGAAGCTCACCCTTGAGAGGGTCAGGAAGGGGAGGTCGGGCGAGGGTCTTCTTGAGCAGCAGATCCCTCACGCGAGCGAAAAGCTCGGCGTCTTCTGCTTGCGAGTAGCCAGCTTCGGCCATGAGTTCGTGAGCGACGTCCGAGTGATGGATGTTGAGCTTGTGCCTCCAAGTCTTGTAGCCCGTCAGTCCCATTGGGTACTCGCTACGAGGTCTAGCTCGCGATCTCGTCAGCTCTGTAGGTCTGCAACGCTCCAAGAGACTCACTTCTCCCATCTGTCGCCAGGATGAGGGAAGGGTCAGCGAGAAACGACGATACAGAGCAGGGAAGAACTCACCGACGAATGTGCTGAGAATTAGCAGCAATCAAAAGCGCCTCACTCGGTCCCTGGTTGAGTACAGGGTTGGCGGAAGACGAAGAGAGCTGTCGAACATAGGCGTCGAGCTTCGAATGGTAGAGCGACGATTGTCCCTCAGGGTCGAGAGCGTGGGCTGCAGCAAAGAGAGCGAGCACTCGCTCGAATCGAGCTGTTGGAGTGAACGAGGGAGTCGGAAGCGATGTCATCGAGATGGGCCAGCGAGAGGAAGGAACCCAAGGAGCGCATTTCGAAGGCGAGCTCGACTTCGCTGAAGGGGGCGAAGGACCGAGATGCATGGGCGGGAAGAGCAAGTACATCTTGGTACAACAGCTTGCTCTACCTACTCATCGCTGTTGAAAGGCAGCTCCTGCTTGCTTCGCACCCCTTTCGCCGAGCTTTCTCCCTTCGTGCCAGCGAAGCACGCTCCAATGTGCACAAGTTACAAATCCAACAACATGATGATGATGAAGCGCGCAATACTTCCTCCTGCTCCCTCATCCTCCTCCTATCCTCTCCCTCTAGGACGCTCCACCACCCGCCGATCCCTCCCCAGCGCCGAAGCCCAACTCCCCCCTCCCAATCCACCGACTAAGCAAATCCGTCGGCTGCTGCTGAGGGAGGGTAGCATGAGGGGAGAACGACGGTTCGGGTGGTGGTGGCGGCCAGTTCATCACCATCGCCGCTTCGGCTCCCGCTGACGAACCGTCCGCTCCTCCCATCTGTACCGACGCTCCGGCTCCTCCTCCTCCGACTCCTGCAGGTGCGCCATTCGTACCCGCCGGCATACCGTAAGCGAATCCCGCCTCTCCCTCTACCGGCAAGGGAAGGGGCGCCTCCCTCTGCGCCTCTCCGGTGCCAGCAGGGGGATTAGGAATCGCGGGCAATCCCCAGCCTCCGGCGAGTTCTCCCCCACCGGAAACGAGTCCCAAAGAGACGAGTAAGTCGGATTGATCCCAAGAGCCGAAATCGAGGATGGTGGATGGGTTGGCTGAGGGTCCGAGGTCGGAGGAGTAGTTTAGGAAGGCTTGGAAGGGCTCGCTTGCGCCTGCTGGGGAGGGAGAGGGGGGGAGGAGGGAGGTGGAGGTGGTGGGTGTGGGGTGGATGCCTGTGGATTGGATCGAGAGAGGGGGGGCGTTAGTAGAAGACGAGGTGGCGGAAGCGAGCGCGAGGAAGAGCGCACCTCGAACGAGCCCGAGTTCCCTCCTATGGTCATCGACCTTTCCTCTCAGTGCATCGAAGCTAGTCTTGCCGATAGGGAAGACCATAGCGAGCTCCTCGTAGGCTCTTAGAGGCGCATCATGTTGCTGGGGCGTGTAGTCGGCGGAGAGGAAGAGGGAGCGAGAGAGGCCATGGAGGACGCCTTCGACGGTGGGTAGGGAACGGAGGAAGGTGAAGAGGTCGCGGTATTGGGAGATTAGGTGGGCGAGGAGGGAGAGGGCTTGCGGTACGGGGTCGAAGGAGGAGGAGAAGGAGCTGGGAAGCGAGAAGGGCGGCGGCGGTCAGCTCGAAGACGACGGGGAAAGGGAGATAGCAAGAGAAGAAAGAACTCACCTATGCGGCGTAAGTCTAAGATAAAGCATAAACAGCACCAAATGCAACTCAATAGTATGCCTCGACCTCTCCTCCACTTTCTCCACCCCCCTCATCTGCTCACTCAACCTCAAATCGGTGGGTAAATCCTGCTCCCAAGCCTGCAAACTATTAACCAACTCCTGTCTCTCCTGTTCTCCCACTGCCAACCCTTGCCCATTCCCACGTCGAGGACAAACTCCCCACCGAAGGATCGAGAGTCCGATAGCGCAGAGGGAGGACATCTTGCTAAACGTCGACAACGCGCAGGAGCGTACAGCATGACTCTGCCCTCCTCCTCCTGCTCGTCCCGACTCCGGTAACCCATGTTGCGACCTCAAGACAGCAGCACTCTTATCACTTCTCCAAAGTTCAAAGTTCTCCGCCCCGTCAATGGGTGGGAGAGGGATGTCGTAATCTTCTAGAACGATGATTGGTGGTCGATGAAGACGGAGGGAGAGCAGAGTGTGGAGGATTAGAGTTGAGTGGAACGTTTTGAGACGGATGGAGTCGGGGTCGGGGAGGGAGGTGGGGAGACTGATGTGGAGGGAGAGGTTGATGGAGAGGGCGATGGAGAGACCTTATTGTTAGAGAGAGGAAAGAAGCGTCAGCTCCGAGCTTCTCTACTGCCCCACGACGAGCTCCAAGACCGAACTCACAGCTCAAAGCCCAAGCCCTACTAAGCTCTCCCATTCCCCAATCGCACAACGCCAACAGCACACAAGCCTGCACCGTCTCCAATCTAGCCTCATGCATCGAATGATAAAGATGTTGCCTGCCCGCCTCCGCGAATACCTCGGCCGAGTGAGTGAGTTTGGCGGAGGTGGGAGGAAGGTAGGGGACGACTGAGGCGTAGACGGCGAGGAATAGCTCGGGGGGGAGCGTCGAGGCCGCTACTGAGACGTGAGCGTTTTGCGTGGGGAGATGCGCCGACCAGCGGAAGAAACGGGATTTATCCTGCGCAGGAGAGAAGGGGAGGGGAGGTTAGCTCGGAGGTGAAGCGTGGTTTAGAAGCAGCAGAGGGAACGCACGAGCATGGGATATGATGGATGAACGATTTGGTTAAAGTAGAGGTCGAGCAATTGGTTGCGGATGGCCTCTGGTGGGAGACTGGGAATCGTCGGCGCCGAGCTTGAAGGATTGCTTCCACTGCGAAGGGGAAGGGGGAGGGAGGGTCAGGTCCTGTAACTTCCCGCCGAGAGATCAAAAAAAGACTCACTTTTGTACCCTCCGATTCCTCCCATCATCCAACACGACTCCCTCCATCTGATTCGACCCAGTCGACGTCAATCCCAATCCATTCCCCGTGACTCCCTCAATCTCCATCGCTCTTCCACCTCCCGCAAAAGCATTACTACCATTCATCCCACCATACGACGAAGCATAAAACTCCTGATGATCGGGTACAGCAGCGCTAGCGAGCGTCTGAAGAGCAGCATGATCCGTTCCGCCGAAGTAGGGCATGCTTCCTCCTCCTCCTCCTCCTCCTCCTCCCTGCTGTGGCGGTGGCGGAGGGGGAGGTTGCGAGTGCGTCGAGGAGGAGCCTAGTACGGGTCGCTGTCCCCCCATGGCGAGGAGGGTGGGAGTAGTGCTAGATCCTGAGCCTCCGACGGCGGAGAGAGCGGAGGGGCTCATACCATTTGCGCTGAGCGCGGGAGGACTCCATGGGTCTTTGATGCTCATTCGGTCTTCGACGGACATGGCGCTACTACTTGCGTGAGCGTGAGGGGCTGGAGGTGCAGCGGGAGGTGGTGGTGGTGGTGGTGGATGAGGAGTCTTGTCGAGCGAGTCGGCGGGAGAGGTTGGCGAGCCTTTTAAGAGAGGGTGCGATTCGAGTTGGTTGGGAAGGGTCGAGGAGTTGAAGGCGGTCGTTTGTTCGGAGGCGCTCGTCGTGCAGGTTGGGGAGAAGAAGGTCTCGCAGACGGTGAGCGTCGGGGGATGGACGAGGATTAGGTGACCCTGGGAGCGAGCGAAAGCAGGTAGAGTTAGTACGCCGTTCGAAGAGGATACTACTGGTCTTGACTCGATCCTCAACACCTCCCTCGCTGCTCTGCACACCCTTCGAGACTTGCTCCTCCTCAGAGCCCAACCTCCTCCGGTCGGCGCTCCTTCTCGGCGCTCCAGCAGCCAGCAGAGCGACGCTCCATCGTCTTGGTGTAGGTCAAACTACCTCCCAGGCCTAGCGCATCGTGCGCTCCCCTCCCCATCAACTCCAGACGCGGGGACCCTCCCCACAACGCGCTCTCTCTTCCTCGCTGAAGCAGTCGAGAGTCCAACTCAAGGGAACAAGACACTCACTAGTAGTCGTTCGAAAGCAGAGATCTTTTCTGCGAGGTTTTTGGCGTAACCAGCTTGAGGACCGCGCTTCTTGCTAGGACGAGTGAAGGTGCAGCCCGCGGCTGTCCCTGCTTCGGTGCAGATCCTACAGGGAGCGCCTAGCTCTGCGTCGGGGTAGGCTTCACATTTGACTCGTCGCTTTCGACATCTGTGAGGAGGTTAGTGAGCTACAGAAGGAGGTGAATGAGCTCGGCGGAGGCTTACTGGTCGCACTGTTGAGCAAGAATCGGGTGTGAGCATGCGGTGGTTGCAGCAGAATCAAAGAGATGTATCAACGTACAGCTTTTGTTACACGTTGACGCTTGTTGGGTGGACCTCCATCCCCTGCAGGCGAATCGCCGTCCATTTGAGCGCTGTCGAGTCGAGTCGAAGCGAAAGCGAGGAGGAGGAGCAAGTCGAAAGGCGGGGGCCGAGTCGAGCTTCGAATCCCAAGTCGGCTCAAGACTCTGCTTGTTACTATTCACCTCGTCTCTACTTGCTCTACTCGGCTACAGGGCTCCCCTGACTGGGCAGCAGCACACAGCTTCGCCCATCTTTCGCCCAGGCCGTCTAGACCTCTCCCTTGGGGCCCCCCTCAACCAGCGCCTCTCTTCCTTCTCCCTCTCACTCGTATTCAGCCCATTGGAACACCTACAGAACAGCAACAGCTAGCAGCAACCACTCGCTCAGCCTGAGCTACACCCTCCCTTCGTCCAACAGGCAGCCTTAGGCGCCTCACGACATGGTTCACCCGCCTCTGTACGATCCCGATGCCACAGTCGCTCTCATCGGCATGCGTAAGTACCTTCACTACTTCTACCGGAGCTAGGAGGTACCTGCTACCGACCTGCATCCTTCTTCGCACCTCTCGAGAAGCGGCGAGATCGCTCTCCCAGTTCCGGAGCGAAGCGCTTTCGCGGGAGGGAAGCGGGTGGCGCACAAGTGAAATGTTGCAGGTCTTCAGGTCTGCTATGATTTAACTGGATGAGCCGGAATGACGAGGAGCAGCTCGCAACCGAATCGCCTTGTCAACATCGAGCTGACCTCTCTTCGCAGGCGGCGTGGGCAAGACTACACTCGGTCTCATCGCTGCAACCTCCCTACGACGTTCCTTCATCGACGCCGACTCGGCCTTCCAAACCCTCCACGGTCCCATCTCCGCCTTCGTTAACAGTGCGTCGTCTCGGGCTCGCTTCTAGCCGTTTCTCGCTTGCTCACCTCTCGAATCCGCGTACAGATAAAGGATGGGCCGCTTTTCGAGATGCAGAGTCTATCATCCTTCGCAAACTCTTCGCTGAGCATCCCAAGGGCGTAGTCATCGCTTGTGGAGGAGGTGTCGTCGAGCGCGAGGAGAACCGCGAGCTGCTCAAGCAGTTCCGAGACGATGGGCATCCGATTGTGCATGTCGTTCGCGACAAGGAGGAGACTATACGTTACTTGGTCGACGAGGCAGCGAGGTGAGTCTTGCTCTTTCCCTCTTCGACGACTCCCCGGCTGAGTTCCTCACTCCCTTCGCAGGCCTGCCTGGGGCGAGGAAATCCGCCATGTCTGGGCTCGACGCACCCCCTTCTTCGAATCCCTCTGCACCCACACCATCGTCTCCCTCACGGCCTACCCACCACCCTCCTCGCCTCAATTCCTCATGAAGCACGTCGAAACGGCCTTCGTTCGGCTCCTTCGATCCATCTTCGGTCTCGCCTCATCTCACGTCCCTCTCATCCCTGGACCTCGACCACCACCCGTCGCTGGACCGAGTTCGGGAGAGTATGGAGGCTACGGAGCTAGCGAAAGTGAGCTCGGAAGGGGAGCAAAAGGTCCGAGAACCCTCTTTGTCGCTTTCAACTTTCCCGACCTTCGCATCATTAGCGGCGAGACGATTAGGAAGGTGGCGGGAGGAGTAGACGTGATTGAGTTGAGGGTCGACACTTTTGTTCAGTCGATGGCGGAGACACCGCCGGATTCGAGGAGAGGTTCGCCCGACGTCGCTGGCAAGGCCGTTACGAGGACGATTCCCAGCCCTCATTTCGTCGCTCTTTGCTTCGGTCACCTACGGAGATGCTCGCCACTTCCCATCCTCTACACCGTTCGAACGACCACCCAAGGAGGAGTCTTCCCCGACCCCTACACCGAGCATCCCGAGTTGATGGAGGAGTACCTCGCTCTCGTTGAGCTGGGCTTCAAGCTCGGTTCCGAGTACATCGACCTCGAGCTCGGACTACCGGACGAGGAGATCAAACGACTACTGCAACTTCGAGGAGCGGCGACTCAATGCCTCGGCGCAGCGCACGATGTCATCGAGGGCGTTTGGAGGTGGAATTCGCAAGAGGTGATGGACAAGTACCTTCGAGCCGCCAACCTCGGATTCGACATCATCAAGCTCGTCAGTCGACCCGCTCAATTCTCGTCCAACCTCGAACTCCTCAAGTTCCGCGAGCGAGTCACCGAACTCTCCCGCAATGGCACCGTACCAAGAACGATCCCTCTCCTCGCCATCAACATTGGTAAAGGAGGTCAAATCTCTCGGTACCTCAACCCCGTCTTCACACCCGTCACCCACCCCCTCCTCCCCGGCGTCGCCGCTCCCGGTCAACTCACCTACGCTCAAACTCAACAAGCCCTCTTCCTCTCGGGCCTCATCCTCGAAAAAACCTTCTTCGTCCCCTGCTCCTCCGTCGCCGACACCTTCTCTCGAGAAGCTCACTCCCTCGGCCTTCCCTACACCTTTATCGTGGAGGATCGCCTACCGATGCGCGACATTGAACCCAACTTCGGTGGCGCTTTCCTCGGTCGTTCCAACGCTCTTCCTACCTCCTCCATCACCAACAGTACGGACGACATCCTCCCTCCCGCCCGCAGCTCCGGTTGGATAGACCTCGTCGTTCCCCGATGCACCGAACCAGATTCTTACGACACTCCTCCCGTTCCCGTCGGTAACGCCTACAAGCATACCAATGTTCGAGTACTAGCTCTCGCGGAGATTATCACTCAGAACCTCAGTCCCATCAATGCCGTTGGGGTACATACTTCGGCCTTACTCGTCGGACTCGGAGCCAAGGATCGGGCGGAGGTGTTAGAGGCGCTTTCCCTCGTCGGAGCTCGTTGGGTATTCCTCTACGCCTGCGAGGAGGATCCCCATCCCCCTCCCACCGCCGCCGCCTCCCCCTCCCTCTCCCACCCAACCCCTCATCACCCCCCTTCCACCAGCACCTCCGCCCCCGCCCCCTCGCGCGCTCAAACACCTCAACACCTCCCCTACCCCCTCCACGCACCGCTCACCACCACCCGTATCACCTCCTTCTCCTCACCACAGCTCTACGCTCGAAGACCACCTACTATCATCATCTCCTCGGATGGAGCGCCGGCTTTCCCTGAGGCGCTCTTTGTGTCCCCGACCGGGGGGTGCGCGATGGATCTTAGTGGCAGTGGCAGTGGGGGAAGCGGAGGAGGAGGAGGAGGGAAGGGAGAGCTGTGGAAGGCGATTGAGGGAGCGGTTGTTGGAGTAGGGATGGGAATGGGGAGAAGGAGAGAGGGTTGGCAGATGTTGGGGCCGAGGGAGGTGCTCGGGGAGGTGGAGAGACAGGCGTTCAAGGCGTTGACGGGGAGGAGGATGGGTTGAGCTTTTGGGAGCGCAGGGGAGAGAGCAGGAGTACGAGAAGGAGTAACGAGTTCGGCGCGGCGAAGGCTGGTGTTGCGGAGAGGTTGTGTAGCCAGGATGTACCTGTTTTGAGAGATGTAGTAGCATATTACGTACCAACCCGTCTACTCTTCGAACCCTCAGCGAGATACTCCGCCCCGACCTTCCCTCAAAGCTCCAAGCGAGGCGAATCGAGCCTCTTCATCTCTCCCTCCTTCCACAACTCGACCATGTCCGACAACACCTCTTCTCCGAGCACAGGTACTTCTAGAAGACCAGTGAGGTCTACTCGCACTCAGAACGGTGCTGCACGCTCCTCGGCGAGAGCTGTAGCGAGGGTCAAGAAGGGAGGGACGAGTAAGCGTGGAGAGTCGGGCGAGCAGAGCGAGGATGAGGGTGAGTGAGGCGATTGGGGAGGAAGAGGGTTACTTGCAAGCGGTACTGACGCTGTATACATCCGTACAGAACCTCGTCCTCCTCCCAAGAAGGCTCGCAAGAGTAAGGGAAAGAAAAAGGTCAAGATCCAGCCCCAGGGAGCGAGTCCGTTGCTCTCTTTCCCTACGGACCTGCTGTACGAGGTGAGTGATACCTCACACTCAGTGGAGGCAGCGACGCCGGGGGAGGAGACGCTCTGGAGCGGCGGCGAACTGACTCTCCTCTTCTTCCCTCCCTCGCCTCTTGCGCGCCGCCCTCCCCAGACCTGCAACTACCTCGACCCCCCAACCCTCCTCTCCCTCTCTCAAACCTGCAAAACCCTCAACCAGTACCTCACCTCCAAAGCTTCCAAGCCCGTCTGGTCCGTCGCTCGTCGCGCTGTTGGACTTCCCAAGCTCCGAACCGGGATTCCAGAGTTCTTTTACGCTTTCCTCGTTTTTGGGAAGGGATGTCAGGTGAGTTGGAGTGGGAGTGGGAGCGGGAGGAGGGGGAGAGCTGATTTCCTCTGTTTGATAGCTTTGCGCGAGTAGGAAGGAGTCGGAGTTCGAGCATAACCTTCAAGTTCGCCTTTGCTTGCCGTGCTTGAAGAAGAAGTGAGTATGATGGGATTTGACCGAGGGATTAGCACTAAATTGCTTCGTCCTCACCAATAGCCTCGTCCTCGAGAGCGAGGCTCAAGAAATGGCCTTGGAGGAAGGAGCGCCGTTGCATGCTTGGACATTTGATTGCCTTCCTTCGACTCCCTGTGAATTCAAGCGCGGCGTAAAGACCTAGGTTCAAATCTGATACATCTATTTGCAGACTCTGCCAACGGCAACCAGCGTCGTGACGATCTTGGTGGGCAGCGCCGCTTCGCCGAGCGTTGAGCGTTAAGAGCTAACCCCCGTATCTCATCTTGCAGTCTACTACTACCTTCCCGACGTCGCTCTGATGAGTGAAGCGCTTCAAAATCTTGAGGAGAAGGATTTGAAGAAGGAGGATGCTCAAGCCGAGGACGAGGGAATGATCGCCGAGCCGACCGAACCCACCAACGACGTTTCGCTGAGTAGCTTCATCGTCGACAAGAGTGCGCACGCCCTCAAGTTTGTCAAGGTTGGTCTAACTCTGTTGACTCGTCGTATTGGGGGCGATTGCTCACCTCGACTTCATCTCGGCGCAGGATGCCAAGACTGTCTTTGCCTGGCAGTCGAACTTGCTTGACGAGGACCTCGCTGCTGAGAAGGCGCTTGGAGAAAAGTATTTCGAAGAGTGAGATATTCTTTCTCTACTTCTCCCCGAGTCGTGCTGACCCCTTTTCTTCGCTTTCCAGGATCAAAGCGAAGGTCGTCAGTCTCGGCTACCTTGCTCAAGAGTGAGCCTATTCGCTCCCTTCGGTTCATCTACCCAGAACTAACCTCTTTTCCTCTGTACCAGTTTCGATAGCTGCTACATTTCGCCGCACACTCGCGAGATGCTTTCCCAGCCCAAGCGCTCGACCGACTGGGGTGCGCCGAGATCGCTTTCCTCTAACTATACCTACGCCTCGCTCACCCTCTTCTCTTCATTCTTGACACAGAGTGGACGACCAAGATCTGGCCCGCTTTGCGCGGATCCGTCGAAGCGACCAAAGCCGCCCGCTTGCAGCGCGAGCTCGCCGAACGCCAACAGCAGCGCAGGGAGGCCATTCGCCCCTTCTACCAGCAGCTCATGAGCACCCAAAGCCGCTTCAAGGACGATGTGCTACCCAACTTACCTAGCCTTTTCAACATGCCCTCGATGAAGCTGTTCTGGGAGTCGGATACCGCCGTACTCGATTCGGCGAGTTGGAACACCGCTCTTCCCGCCATCCTCAACGATATGGCGACCGCGCTCAAGATCATCAAGTACCGCTGCTACCATGTCATCGTCAGTCACCCGCTTCCCTGGTGGTCCGACGTCAACCTCGACGACGTCCCGCCCGAAGAGACCATGGACCGAGTTCTCGACCTCGCGACCAGCATCATCAGCTCCGTCGGCCGCAGCGGGTGCACCCTGCCCTACCCTCAATACGTCAAGTACTGCAGAAATGACACTGCTAAGTACCACCCGCGTCGCGACTCGGTCGATTGGAGCAAGACGGTTTCGACTTTCCTCGACTCGGCGGGAATGGATCGCTCGACGACTCACGAGCAGCTGAGGGCCCTCGGCGCGGTGTTTGGATGCGGGCGCGATACTTGCCAAGCTTCTTCGGATTTGACCTGGGACGAGGTGGTGAGTCTGCGTCTCTCGCGTTTCGGGCTCTTCTTCGCTGAACTGACTTTCCTTCGTCCTTCGCAGATTTCGCACGCGAGCAGCTCGATCCACAGCTCCGGGCAGTACCTCAGAACTAACCGCGTCCATTACCACCCCCCTACTCGCATGGTCATCACCATCGAGGCTTCGGCGCAGAAGGATGGCAAGGTCGACGTCTCGGCGAAGGGTGGCTGAGGGCGTGAAGATGAAGGAGCGCGCTTGCTTGTCCTCGCTTTCGTTTCTGAGTCGAAATTTTGTGATATGTCGCTTTGCTGTGCTCGAGGCTCGACAACCGAAGGAGGTGAGAGTAGCCGAGAGCAAAACCGAGAGGCGAGAGCAAAACCGAAAGGCGAAAGCACGACGTTTCTGCGAAGAGCAAACCGCTATCGTTACAAACACGGACCTGCACTGAACCTCTACGCCGCAGCCGAAGCTTCCAACTGAGCCGCCTTGGCCTTGAGCTTTGCGAATCCGCCGGCCTTGATGATCCTGCGAACGCCGAGGGCAAGTCAGCTTCCCATCCAGCTCAAAAGGAGGAACGAGAGCGACTGACATGCGCTTGATCTCTCCCGAAGTCTTTTGCCAAACGTTGGCCTTGCGGTCACGAGCCATCTTGTCGAGATCCTCGCCGTACTTGGCGACGAGCGAGACGAGCCAGTCGCCCTCGAACTCGGAGGTGTGGCGGATGACCTTGCGCTGGCTGGCGGCGAGGTGCTCGAGTTCTGGTGGGAGAGTAAAAGGTCAGCGTAGCTCCCTATCTCCAAAGGAGGAGGCCGAAACTCACCACGAACGACGTCGGTCTTCGCCTCGACCGATCTCCGCACTCCACCAAAGATGGGGATACCCTGCCCTGTTTTCCTTGGGCCAAGAATCTCCTCCTCCTCAAAAACGACACCCTCATTGCTCCAATCCTTCATCGGCTCTCCCCAAGGCTTCGGCTCCTCCTCATCCTCCTCATCGCTCTCATCATCGTCGTCCTCCTCATCACTATCCCTCTCCACTCGCTCCTTCACCTCCTCCTCCACCTCTTGTCCATCATCTCCTCCCAACACAATCTTGATGACCTTGCCGTTCTCATCACGAATGATTCGTCCGAGTCCCTTTTGAAGAGTCGCCGAACCGGCGGCGGGTGCAGGCTCGGCCTTGGAAGTCGAAGCCATGGGTACGTCCTCGTCCTCGTCCTCATCGTCATCCTCGTCCTCATCGTCATCCTCGTCGCTAGCTCCCTCGAGGTCGGCCATAGTAGCGGCGGTGGCAGAGCGAACGGCGTAAGGCAGAGCCTCGACGGGCTCGATTCCTCCAGCTTGACGGGGGTTCAACTTGGGCAAAAGTCCAAGCTTGGCGTAACTGTAATGCAGCAGCACGGTCAGCTTAGTTCACTATGAAGTGGTTGAGCTCGTTTGCGGTTTTCGAAGAGAGCGAGTTCCTCACTTTTGGCGAACGGTCTTGCTGTATAACAGGGAGGACTGGGGTCAGCTTGGAGCGTAGTAAGATGAGATAGAAGTACGCACGTCCTATCCCAGTTCTCAACGAGCACCTCAGGGCCCTTGACGACGACCTTGTGCTTGTTCTTGAGCGACTGCTTGCTTGTCTTGACCTTTGCCGTTCCAGAGCGGGACTTGCGACGTTGACGGGGGTTGGCCATGCTAGTAGTGTACTAGAGGTGATGAACTGTTAGCTGCTGCAGAGCTTGAGCCGATTGAAGAGAACTCACGAGCGAGCTTGTTGTGGTCGAGCGAGAAGCCTCAAATTCCTTCGCGGCGACCAGGTCGAGCGCCGAGATGCCCTTGCCTCGCCTGAGAGGTTGTTGGTCTACAGAAGAGGAGTCGGATTCATTTCTTCTACTTTCCGCCCCACCGAACCTTGCAGCCCTCCAACTCTCGGCGACTGGTCTTCGCAGGCCTCCTCCGAAGAGCTGGCAGCAGCAGCTGTCCCGGAGCAGATGATACTGCTGGACGGGCGGCGAAAGCTTTATATGGAAGATCGGCTGACGCTGGTGCTCCTCGAGACCGCAAAGTGGCCCCTTCTTTGAGATCCCCCCGCTCGGCGCTGCTTGGGCGCTCGCTTTACCTTCATCCTGCTCCCTCCCCGACGGTCTAGAGAGCTGTACCCATCGATGCGCACTTTGAAACAGCTTTTTGTAGACTTTGGGCTAGCGAGAGGAATACTGGTGGACTTTCACAGTCGTGGATCCAGCGCAGAAAGAAACTCTCGAATCGCCGAGCCTCCGGTTCTGCAGCCTCACCGACGAGCTAGGGATTCAGCGTGCTCACATTAATTGAGAAACTTAGCTCTATTGGTGATCCTGCGGCGAACAAGTCAAACTAAGCAGTCCTTGCACCGTAAGCTCGACTTCAAGGCAGAAGAGCTCGGCGAAGAGCTTTCTGGTGCTGTCACTCACCGCGGGTACAGCTTGACTCGCGGGAGGGTCAGCTCAATGCAGAAAGCTTTGTTGCCCGCCGACCCTTACTCTCTCATCTACTATCGGGCGTCAAGATGAGAAACAAGCGATGACTTCGGCGATCCTTTAAGTTCAAATGAGCGGCAGAGTCAAAGACTGTCTACGAAGGGGGTACGGCTGGCTATTCACCGGGCGCTGTAAAATGTGTTACGCATCCCGAATCTTTTTGTAGAGCTCTACGACGTCCCATCTTCGCGGCAGCGAAGGATCGGCGCTGCAAGAGTGAACCTTCTGCGCCGAGTTGAAGCGCAGAGCTCCCCCTGCCGTTGCCTGAGATCTGCTGTACTAAGGTCATACCTGGCAATGAGCTACAATCTTCGCCGTCCAAACCCCAAGATCGACTCGTTGTTGCTCCCGCAACTGAAAGCCGAGAGCCAACGACCTGAACCGAGAATGATCGACGGGTGAGAATGTTTCTGTAGCGGAGCAGGGAGGCGCTAAAAATGTTGTGCTGCAGATCAAGTAGACCAGCTTGCAGTCGTGGCCGAATTCCAAAATCCACTCGACTTCAACATCGTGTGTCTCAAGGCTCGAACGTGCCCGCGAGAGCTAGCAAGCTTGGAAGTAACCACGAAGCAGTGAAGGTCAGCTCGTCGCGGAAAACGGCCAGCAGCGACTCAATCAACTACAGCAACAGCAGGTGTACATCAACCACCACCTCCGACTAATCTACCAGCAGGCACTTCCCCCGTCTCAAGGGTCAAGGCAGCTCGCTCGCTTGACCGTCTCGCTCGCGTCCACGACTAGAAGTGAGTTTCATTCGGTTGTAGTTACTGTAGCAGTACTACTAGGCTGCTCTACATCCTTATAAGGAGCAGAGCAGCTCAAGTCGACTTGGCCGGGCTGTCCTTGGGTGAGGAGAAGGGGAGCACAAGAGGGCAGCAAAGGGGGAGCTCAGGAGGAGGAGTGCTGCTCGTGCTGTTCTCGTACAGTACGATGAGCACGTCAGCGACTGCTGGCCTGTAGAGCTACATCTCCTCTAGTCGCTCTCTAGGCCAGAGCTGCGACGCACCTCGCGCGCTGGACGGGCTTAGCTCGCTCGTCGAGGGCACGTACGGGAGCAGCGATGGGCAGAGTCAGTGCATCAGAGTACAGCGCTACTACCCAGCAGCTCTCTGCCGGTCCTCTCGAGGCATCTTCGAGTCCATGGGCAGGCTAGCATCCCGACTCGGTTCAGGCGCTGCTTCGGCCAACTCGACGCTTCCAACTCGTTCGTCGTCAAGAGCTGACGCGTTCCCTCCTTCTTGCGCTTCTACCACTCGACTACAGGACTCAACTCCTTAGCAACCAACACCCTCCCGCACCGTACAGCGACCCGACTAGACCGGTCGTCGTTCGTTCGCTTCCCTCTCCCTTTCCCCCCTCGCTCGTCCGCCACGGCAATGTCCACACCGACCTTCGCTCCCGGACTTACGACACACCTTCCAACCCATCTTACCCATCATCAGGCCTCGCACCTGCCGTCTAAACCTCCAGCGCGACCGGCAGCCGCATCAGCGACGTCAACAACCTCAGCTCCCGCCTTCGCTTCAACCACGGCTTCCTCACCTCGGTCGGCCTCCTCCTCATCCTCTTCCATCGAATCCCGCTCGCCGGCCTCCTCCGCACTGACGAACTCGTCCATCTTCTCCAACGGAGGTGGCTTCAGTCAGACGAGCCAACCTGCCAGCGCAGCCACCACCGCCTCGCCCGGTAGCTTCAAAGCCAGCGATAGCAGCGTAGGGGGTGGCGCACCCATGGAAGAAGATCCACCGGCGGATGGAATGCGCACCGAGGAGGAGCAGGAGCGCGGTCGAAGTCAGGGAAGGCGTCGCAGCGGGAGTGGCTCGAGGGAGCTCGCAGAGCTCTCGGTGCAGGAGAACGGCAGCGCAGGAGAAGAGGCGGATGCGAGTGCAAATACTGCTGCTCCCAGCGGTGGAGTAGCGGGCAAGACTCGTCGAGCTTCCACGCTGAGCTCGAGCTCGTCCTCGGCTCAACGCTTCGGCGAGGAGGGCAGCTGGCCGTCGGGCATGACCGAAGCAGTAGGAAAGGGGGGCAGGAGGAAGGCCGCTAGGATGGGCAGCTTTCGCAGGGAAGAGGAGCAGGGGGACGGCATGGCGGTCGAAGATGATGGCGATACGGCGGATTCGGAGCGCGACGATCATGAGGAACAGGACGGCTCTCAAGAGCGAGATTCCAACCCTTCTTCCCATTCGACCACCTCCTCCACCAATCCCGAAGCGGCCAACTCACGCCCGCCGATATCGCGCAACACCTCGTCCAATCCCGCTGCCGCCAACCTCCCCTCCTCGCAATCTTACCGCCCCGACCCAACCCCACCTCTCTCCCCTCCTCCACCTCAGAACCAACGACCTCACGTCGACCTCGTCTCGTACCCTTCCGCCGACCTTCTTCGCCTCCTCGCCTCCCTCCTCGAGCAGATCGCCCACACCAACGACACGCTTCGTCAGCGCCAGCGGACCGCCAGCGCTTCTCGCGCAGGCTCAGGCGCCAACTCGCCGACTGCAGGAGTGCCGGGCACCGCCAGCTTCACGAGCGAGGAAACCCACGCAGCTTTCCAAAGCGGAAGGTTCGACGCCGCGCCTTTGAACTCGCCCGCCAGTCCGCAATACAGGCAAGAGGGAGAGGAGGACGACCCGATGGAGGTGATGCCCGTTACGCCTGGCGTTGACCTCTTGAGAGAAGTGGGCGCGGGAGGCGGCGTCGAGGGCTTCATGCCGAGTCTTGGAGGTTCGCACACGCCCATGCCGCTCGCTCGACGAAGAGGGAGCAGCTTCCTGCATTCGAGGAGGGAGGATGGATCGACACCCGTCATCAGTAGGAGGAGCTCGGCGACGACGAGCGTTGCCCCCAGCCTCGGTCAGGTGGCGTCGACTGCCGCTCGCTCGGGAGGATCGACTTCGGGCTCGTCAACTCCCGCCGCCCCTCTGGCTTCCACCAGCGCCTCTTCAACTCCTCCTTCCTCCGAACCTCCTCTCACCTCCCTTCTCACCGCCTCCTCCAACGCCCTCTCCTCCCCCTCGGCGACCCTTTGCTTCCACGCTCGCAACGTCCCCGCCATCTCGATCGAAGCCTACCTCCTCCGTATCCTCAAGTACTGTCCAACAACCAACGAGGTGTTCCTCTCCCTCCTCGTCTACTTTGATCGGATGGCGAGGGTGGGATTGGAGGCGCAAAAGATTGGACTCGGCAAGGGCAAGGAGGCAGCGGGCAAGAAGGACGAGGACGGCACGAGCAAGCTGTTCGCCATCGATAGCTTCAACATTCATCGACTGGTGATTGCTGGAGTTACGGTCGCCAGCAAGTTCTTCAGCGACGTCTTTTACACCAACTCGCGTTACGCCAAGGTGAGCTCTTGCGCTTCCCCTCGCCGAGCGTTCGCTAACCTCTTCTGCAACAGGTCGGCGGACTTCCTCTTCACGAGCTGAATCAACTCGAACTCCAATTCCTCCTCCTCAACGACTTCCGACTCGTCATCCCCGTCGCCGAGCTCCAAAACTACGCCGACCAGCTCATCCTCTTCTGGGTCGGCCGCAACCCTCAAACGGGACTCTCGACTCACCCTCATCCCGCTACTACCGCCTCGACTTCAACCACCACGGCGCCGACTCCAGCAGTGGCACAGAAGACCACGCCGGCCTCGGCTCTTTCGCAGACGGCTCCCGCCCCTTCCACCTCCGCCCAAGCCGCCGTGCACCCTACTCCCCCCGTCGCGACTTCTGCACCTCTCACCTCCTCCTCCATCGCCGCGCACCACTCGCAAGGTTCCTTCTTCCCTCCTTCCTCCACCTCGACATCCACCGCCTCTTTCGGCACATCCACTCCTCGCGCCTCGTCTCGACCTCGCTCGATTCGGTCTCAACCTTCGAGCTCGGGCACCAGCGTTACGAGCACTATCACGCCTGGGACGCCTAGTACGCCGAGGAGGGATGATGGGGATAGCTCGGATGAGGAGTGGGGGAGGCAGCATGCTGCTAAGGGTAGCGAAGGGGAGGATGGGGACGGCGCGAGGAGCAGGAGAACGAGTGCAGGAGAGGATGGCGCGGTAGCGATGGAAGAGGATTGAGTGGGAGGTGTTGCTTTTTCTTTTTGGGGGACGGGTTGTATGTATCGAGTTGGGGTTCGGTGGTGGATTCTTTGGGCTTGAGCAGCACGAGGAGAGGTGGCTGCTCTGTGTAGCGAGTGCAGGAGAGTGACAGAGGGGGTAATGATATTTCGAGGCGCGCCTAGGCGTCCTTTTTTGACCTTTCAACTTCGGTAGAGCGAGCGAGAGGGAGGAGGAGAAGCGAGAGGCGAGAACGAGCAGACTTCGCCGAGCAAAGGCGACATTGCTTCGCATGGGTTTCTTCAACTCACCGGCCACAAAGATGCGTTACCATGTATAGGATCGTAACTCCGTCTTGTCCGCTCTGCTCAACGTGCCGCTCACCGGAGGCCGAAAAGACAGCGCCGAGAGAGAGAGGAGCAGGCGGCGGTCTGCCGCCTCGACGCGACCGGACAGCGCCACGGCTCCATATGTACTTAGAGTGACAGCGTGAGTCCTTCTCTCTTCCTCTCTACACTCTTCCGACGTTCATGTCCAGCGGCAGCCTGCTCGCCGAGTACCTGTCGCAGCTCGCTCTCGCTTCTCCGTCGCCTCCCTCACCATCCTCGCTCGTCTCTCCTTCTTCCTGTGTGGGTTCGAGTTCAGACGGCACATTGAGTAGGTCATCTTCCACTTCGGTGCAGCTTGCCCTCCTCCCACCTCGCGCCGCTGAACTTGGGCCCTCCTCCTTCGGCGCAGCTTCCTCTCCACTGTTCGCAGAAGGAGCCGCCGAGGAAGACCTGCTCGCTGCTCAGATGGTGACCAGAGTGCTTCACCAACTTCAAGCAACTTCACGCTGTGGGTTAATCTCGCTGCTTCTTGACTCTCGGCGCAAAGTGGCGAGAGGTTCAGCGGAGCTCGGCGCTGACTTGACTTTTCTCGGCTTGTAACCCCGGATCGAGCAGTATAGCAAGATGGAGAGAGACTTCTCAACTCCAACCTGAATGGGATTTGCTCACGAGGAGAGGCCGCCAGCGAAAGAAACGGCGATGGCGAGCTGGGATTTCGGCTCTCTCTGACCGGCGCCTGAGAACGCGAGCTGTTGACCTACAGCAGCGTTGGGATATCAGTTTCTCCCTCTCCTTGCCTGCTGCAGCCTTGGGCCCTTGCACGCGCAACAAGACAAGACGTCGATGCCCCACCTTGTCGGTTGAAGGGGGCGTCGAGTTCGCCGGGCCCCCTCCTTTCGCCTTTGACCATTCGCTAGCGTGCTTTTTGACTCTGCGCTCTTTGCTCGCTCTCGAATCAACTACTTAGCTACAGCTCAACCACCAGCACACGACTCGCCAATCTCAAGCTTGGCAACAGCGGAGCTCCCCTCCCCCAAGTCGAATCTCTCCGCTTTCGAGAGACGTCACAGCTCTTTCTCGACCAAACAACAGTTCCAATTGGACTCGCGCTGCCCTCAGCGATAGCTAGCAACAGCAGCAGCACCATCTATTCACCAACATCTCCCTCCATGGCCGCGTCGACTGCCACCAAGAACGGCGGAGGAGGAGGAGGCAGCGCCGCGGGAAGGGCGCCGAACGCGAGCGATGCCAACGTCCTCAAGCGCTTGCGCAAGGATGAGAACGACATCTCGGTGACCGGAGACAAAGACGAGGATGGACCGGATGGAGCAGGAGCAGCGAAGAAGAAGGGAGGGAGCCTCAAGATCAAGGAGGAGGACGTTTCTGGCGCAGATGCTGCTAGGACGGGGAGGGCGTGTTTGGCCTGCAGGAAGCTCAAGGTGAGTTCTTACTACTCTTACCGTCGATTGGACGTTCCATTCTCTCGAGCAGCGGTGCTGACTGTCGCTCAATCCACTCCCAGACCAAATGCGAGGAGGCGGACAGCGTTCCGTGCAAGCGCTGTCGCCTTGGTGGACACGAGTGTATCTTCGTTGAGTCCAAACGTGGAAAACGGCCAGCTAGGTGCGTAGTCCTCGCCTGTCAGTATGATGGCGCCGAAGCTGACTCCCTTTCGCCGAGCAGGAAGGCCACCGATGCGACGCTCGCAGAAAAGTTCCGCAACGTCGAGAAGACCCTCTCAGTCCTCCTCCAGTCGATGAGCACCGGCGCCCCTCCCGACCCTTCAGCTCTCGCTCAGCTCCAGCAGTCGCTCGCCGAAGGCACTCAAAGCCTCGCCGCTGAGCCCAAGTCGGCCTCTTCTCGCGACTTGAGGAGTCCCGACAGCGGTAGCGACCAGCACTCGACCAACAAACGCGCTCGTCGCGAGAGCAGCGATCCTCGAGGTCCTTCGCCGACCTCGCCTTTCCTCGGCAGCAGCGTCAATCTTTCGCCCTCCACTGCACCTCCCACCGGTCGGCTTCCCCAACTCACTCTCGAGCATACCCCTCATCTTCTCAACAACGTCTCTCTCCCGGCCCCCGGCCCTTCCGGCGGAGGAGGACTGGGCATGCTCGCCGAGGCTTCTCTTGCGGCTCAGATTGACGGCAGGACGTCGATGAAGGGGTTGGATCCTTCCTTCAATCTCTCGCGCGTTACGGAAGCCTTGGAAGAGAAGAGCGGAGGTGCTGGCGAGGAGACGAGTACGCCTCCCTTGCTCTCGAAGGGAATCGTCTCGCCCGAGCTTGCCGTTCAGCTCTTCAAGTTGTGAGTCACGCGGGAGGATCTTTTTTGTGTCCGCTCTCGCTGATCCCTTTTCAACCACCACAGCTACTTTGAGTGGTGCTATATCCACGTACCTTTTCTCGACCCCGAGCTCGACACGGCGACCTCTGTCTGCTCTCGCTCGTCCTTCCTCTTCACCGTCATCTGTGGTGAGTCTTTCGCTCCTCCTTCGCGTAGCTCACGTGCTGACTCTTTGGATGTAACAGCCGTCGCCTCTCGTTTCCACACCGACGATCGTAACCTCCACATCGCCTGTTACGATGAAGCTCACGAGGCCTTCCTCGATATGGTTCGCACGGGTCAGAGGAGCATCGAGAACTGTCAAGGAGCGCTCATCCTGACGGCTTGGGGAAGGTGAGTTTTCTCTGCTTACCCTGCGATTCTTCCGAGCGCTGAGAGCGATCCTTCTCGCAGTGCACCGAAGGCGGCCGAGGATCGACCTCAACGAGCCTCGTTGTACTTTGGAATGGTGAGCTCCCTCCTTCCGCCAGAAAACGCCGAGCTTCACTTATTCTCCCTCACTTCTGCAGGCTGTTCGCATGGCACTCGAGCTCGGTCTCTTTCGCGCCCCGGCGTGGGTTGACCAGCATCTCGCGGCGGGCAACGCGGGCAAAGCTGCTCCGTGGGCTAACATCAAGGGTGTATCCGAGGCAGAGCAGCGCGATGCTCTGAACCGAGAGCGCACTTGGCTTCTCGTCTTCGTCATCGATCGACAGTGAGCCGTTCTCGCGGTTGCTCAAGACGAACGCCGAGAGCTGACTTTCCCTCCTTGTCGCCCAGTATCTCCGCCGTGATGGGTCGGCCGTACCAGGTGCACGAGACCAAACCGCTTCTTCTGCCTCTGCACCCGCTCAGCCTTCCCTTCGATCTCGGTGAGCCCTTCGCGCTCTCCTCGACTTCTCGCCGAACTCACGCTTCGCTTCACGCAGGTCTCATCGCCCACGCCGAGCTGCAACTCATCAACGGACAAGTCATGGACACTTTTCGCGAGCGTATATATGGACTCGCGTCCAACAGCGATGAGATGCCTTCGCCTGTCGTCATGAAGGTGAGTCGTCGCTTCCTTTCGCGGACCTCAACCGAAGACTGACCCCTCCTGCCGCCAGATCTTCAACTCTCGTATGGACGAGTGGAAACAGCGATGGTGTCCCGTGCCCGGAGAGCCCATCGCCAACATCCTCCTCTTTTACTTCCGTGAGTTGATTCGAGGGAGCCGAGGGCGACAGCGCCGAGCAACGCCCCAGCGGCTCTCGAGGTCTTCGAACAATGACTGACTCTAGAATACTACAGACTCGGCCAAGCTCTTCCTCAACACCATTCCTCTCCACACCATGCTTCGCAGCGGCGACGTCTCGGACGATCCCGAGTGTGTCTCTACTTGCCTAGACGCGGCGACGAACCTTCTCGACCTCGGACACGAGTATGCCAAGCTCGGAGTTCTCGCCCACTGTCCCGACGTCAACTTCCTCCTCATGCTCTACGCCGCCGTTTTCCTCGTCAAGCTCAAGGTCAGCAACACTCGCTTCGCCGAACTCGTCAACTCCGAGGATCTCGAGCGGCTTCTCTCGCAAGCCATCCAGGACAGTCAAGCCGCTACCTTCACCGATCGACACGCGGCCGCTACTTCACACACCCTCCTTCGCGCCGTCCTCGCCTCTTGGAAGGCGCTCGTCCACGGAGGCTCGGGAGGTCACTCGAAAGCGGCTTCGCTTTACGGCGGCGAGCACGGATTGGGAGGAGACGGCTCGATGGAGGACACCCATTCGGCGCTGGGACTCGGGCTGCAGGGCACCCTCGCCGCCTTCCCTCAGCCTTCGGGACCCAACACCCCTGCTCCCTACCCCTTCCTCCATTCGCCCTTCTCCGCTTCTCGCCCCAACAACGGTGGTTACTTCCAAGGCTCGCACGCTCCGAGCCTCAACGGCGATGCTATGAGTCAAGCCATGGAGCCACTCGACGGCTTGGGCAACTTCCTCACCGACACTGGCTTCTGGGGCAACATCCTAGTACCGCAAGGTGCAGACGGATTCTTCTCGTGGACTGAAGGCTTGTGAGTGCTCTCTCGCGTTGCCGAGTCGCTTGCTCGAGGCCTTCTTGCTGACCTCTTTTGTTCGGCGGTTCAAAGAGACACGGCCAACGGCTTGGATCTCGACTTTGGAGCGCTCGAGGACAGTCTCGGAGTCGGTGGGAGCCATGGAGGAGTAGATGGATCTTATGCGGGTCATTGATCTCTTGCTGAAGGGAGCAAAAGGGTGGAATCTCGCCAAGCAGGTTCGGCTTTCGTGATTGATGTTTGTGTAGGGTGTAGACCACAGCTCGATATTCAGGTTTGTAGCATGTACCACCAATGATATATGATTAAGTACCGACTTGTCTCAATCGCTCGATGCTGAGAAGTGAAGCCGAAAACCGATCCTCTCTCGTCGCCGAAGAGTCAAGGGTGCGGTTCGCCGCCCAACGAAACCGTTCGCTCAGCTTGCCCCTTGCCCTCTCGCCTCGCATCAACGCCAACGGAATGCACAAAATGTAGTTATTGCTCTCGGGGAGCTAGTCAGAGTAATACAAAACGCGAACGACTGGCCTCCCCAGCTTTTTTACTGCTCGTTGACGATGATACTGGCCATTCCCATTCCGCTGCCGATGCACATACTGGTGCCGATGATCTTGGCTCCCGAGCGCTTGGCCTCGGAAAGAGCAGTGGCGATTTGACGAGCTCCAGTGGCGCCGAGGGGGTGACCGAAAGCTGCGAAGGGGGGAGGATGGTCAGCGCTCGGCTGGAGAGCAACGAGAGGGGGAGGGTGTTAATTGAGAGAAGGAAGCGAGGGAGGGAGGGAGGATCGAGTTAGGCCAGAAGAGGAAGAGAAGCTCACCGATGGCACCTCCGACGGGGTTGACCTTGGCGTAATCGAGTCCGAGAGTCTCAATCGACATGACGGCCTGGAATTAACGGAGTAAGAAAGAGTCAGCGTCGCCATCCAGAGCACGCCCAAACCCACGACGCCCGCACAGCGCGCGAACTGGAGGCGAGAGACACGAGAGCGCCGAACTCACCTGACTGGCGAAAGCCTCGTTGATCTCCCAAAGGTCGACGTCCTCCTTGGTAAGACCGGTCTTGGTGAGGACCTTGGGGATGGCGAAGGCTGGGCCGATACCCTGCAGAAGGGGAAGAGGGGAGCGCCGAGGTCAGCGCTGCTCGAAACGGCGAGAAGCGCCGAGCCGAGAAGGACCAGGAGGGAAAGACTACTCACCATCAACTTGGGCTCAACTCCAGCGACCTGGGCGGCGACGAACTTGCCGAGAATGGGGAGGCCGTGCTTCTTGGCGAAGGATCGGCGAGCGAGGAGGACGGCGGCGGCTCCATCCGAGATCTGTGGATGGCGCGGACTGGTCAGAAATCAGTCTTCAAGCAAAGACGATAACGAAGAGCTCACCTGCGAGGCGTTACCGGCGTGGGTGCTTCCGGTCTTGGAGAAGACGGGCTTCAGCTTGCCGAGGCTCTCGGCGGTAACTCCATCGCGGATGCCGTCGTCCTGGTCGACAGTGATGGTGGTCTCGTCGCCAGACTTGGGGTCGGTGATCTTGGTGGTGACGGGGACAATCTCGGCCTTAAACTTGCCGTCCTTCTGAGCCTTAGCAGCCTTCTGGAACGACTTGGCGGCAAAGTCGTCCTGCTTAGCACGCGAGACGTTGTACTTTTCCGCGACGTTCTCACCTGCGAGCGAAGAGGTCGATCGAAAGTCAGCAACGAGCGGCGAAAGGGTTGCCGAGCCGAGGGCGGGGAGAGGCAACGCACTGGTGATGCCCATGGGCAAGAGGCAGTCGGCGGCGGCTTCGCACTCGAGAACAGACTCAGACATCTGTGTAGCGGGGTATAACTCGTCAGCTCCCGCTCTCTGACGAAACGCCGAAACGCCGCCCCACCCCGGACGCAGGTTCGAACTCACCTTCTCGGGCATCACACCAGCTCCGTAGCCCATAGTCATGCTCTCGACTCCAGCTCCGATTCCACAGTCGATCTGGCCGGCGGCGATCTGTAGAGCGATGTTGTTGACGGTGGTGAGGCCGGACGAGCACTGACGGTTGAGGGTGAGGAGGGTGGAAGTGACGGGGAATCCAGCTGTGCGTGAGATTAAATCGTCAGCATGCTAGATAGCTGTATGAAAGCCCCTTCGCGACTCACCGGCGAGCTGAGCCATCCTGGCGACCGAAGCTCCTCCTCCGGGAGGCAGCACGTTGCCGACCTGGATCTCCTCGACGAGGTTGATGTCGACCTTGCCACGCTCTACAGCAGCCTTGAAGACGGCTACGAGCAAATCCTCGGGGCAGGTGTCCTGTTGATCAGCAAGCAGAGGCGGGTCAGCGTCAGCCACTTGCGGGTTGAGCGTGACCGGTCTAACTCACCTTGAATCCTCCCTTCTTTCCGCGAGTGAAGGGAGTGCGAACAGCAGAGACGATAACGACATCGTCATCGTGCTTAGCGAGCAGAGCCTCCTTGCCACCGCCAGGCGAGACGAGTTGAGAAGCGAGAGCGGAAACGCGGTTAAGAGCAGAGCTGTAGGAGGGTAGGAGAGTTAGTAGGTCTGCTGTGTAGGTGTAGCTTGATAGCACTCACGACATGGCGAGGTTGTAGTTGGAGTTGCAGCGAGTGGTCAGAAGTCAAGCCTGCTCTCCTCAGCTTTCGACGCCCCTCGCCTCGGTCGGCATCTGCAAAGGCCGGAGCCTTTCGTCGCATCTCGTGCCGGTGCAGGGAATCAGTCAGCTTCAGCGTGTCGTGGCTTGCCACCTACAGTCGAGGGCCGACCTTTTCCCCTGTACGCCGACTACTCAATTACAGCTCGAGCTTGACTTGCAGGAGGACTCGGACTGCTCGGCGATGTTACAGCGAGAATTGCTCGTGAAGTACTTCCTCGCCTCGGCAGCTAAGTACATGGCTCGCCCCTTGGACTGAGAGATTCAACTCAAGTGCGATACACAGACTAACCCTTGTGTAGGAGGAAGGAGGAGAAGCGAAAAGGAGAACGGAGGCCGGGGCCGCGAGCGCCGCGGTCGCTTCGTTGGCCAACAGCAACTCTTCGTTGGGTTGGGGATCTTCGAGCGTACTTAATCAAGCTTTGAGGATCCTACACGCCTCGCGGAGCTGTCTGTAGTGACTCTGCGAGTGCGAAGGAAGCCAGAACCAAGCTCGGCGACCTTTCGCTCGCGCTGAGGGGCTGGCCGTTTCCACGCTGCACTGGACTCCCGTTCATCAACAAGAGCACGGAAATGAGTTTGATTCATATCAACATGTCAAGCCTCGATTCAAGTGTCCCTCGGTAATGTCCGTCGTCCTTCCTCCGTCTCGCCGCTTCGGCGCGGCTCGTTTCGAATGTCCATCGTCCCTCTGTACAGTTGGAGTGGAAGGGTCGTCCCATTATCTCTTTGCCGACGTCCCATGAAGTGCAGCTGTCCGATGAAAGAGCGGGAGATGAGCGCTCAGCCCTCCTCTCGTGGCTCGGTCTAGGTCGGGCTCTAACAACCAGCTCGGCGTTGGCGGACGGCGAGAGACGAAGACGGACTTACGGCCATGCTCAAGAGTCCTCGGCTAGCTGTCGTAGAACAGAAGCCACCATTTCTGCCGCGATGAGGTCTGCTGAGGGCGAGGTGGATGGAGAGAGCAGGGGCGATGGCAGGGAGGCTGCTGTGCGAAGTGCGAAGAGGGAGTCAGCTGTGTACGAGAGCCGGCGCTTCCGAGGTGGTTGCAAGAGAGCTCACTCGAGTCGATAGAGCTGCTGGGAGAATGTGAAGGGGTGGAAGGGGTGGAAGAATCAGGCATTACGGGGGAAAAGAGCGAAGAGGAAGCGAGCGCCAACGCCGAGAGGTCTTGAGTGAGGATGCTGATGCTCGACATTATTTCGGTGCAGGTGGTGGTCGAAAGCAGAGGAAGGGATCGCTCCCATTTCATCAACACTCTTTGCGCCGAGAATGCTGCAGCCTGGCTGGGCCATGCCCGACGGGGATCCGTGCGCGGTGCGAAGAGCAGACCACTTCCCTCGGCTCGTCCATTTTTACCTTTTGTCGTCGCTTTCGACGTCCGGAGATGATGAGCTACAGACCAGCGTGGAACGATAAAGGTTGGCACAGGATCTTCAGGCGAGCAGGAAGAGCAAAGCATGGGAGAGACGTCGCTGATCGACCCCCTCGTGCGCCGAGCAGTCTTCCGAGTCGTCGTCTTCTCACGTGTGGCCCTTTCCTTTGCTTCTCACGACTTGGCTGGGTGGGAGACAGGTTAGCCGAGCCTCAAGATGAGGAGACCGCCTCGACATGGCAACCCCAAGAGCCTTTGACGGCAAGCAAAAGCTGCGCCGAGCTGGGAGCCAATCTTTCGAGTCGACCGAGATCCGAAATGGGTGGTCCAGTGAGCCCGGGAGAAGGTCCAGCACTTAATTAAAGGACTTATGGAGCGCTGCTGCACCACAGGTCTCTAGCAAACGCCTTCCAAGCAGAAGGAAGGGACGGCAGCCAAAGGTGACTTGGGAACGCCGAGAGGCGATCGAGAGCTCGCGAGCGCCCTCACCAAGTCACCTTTGACATCGAGCGCAAAAGCACCACGCTTTACGACGCCCTCTCTTCCTCGTCGCCCTCTCAACCTCCCTCAAACGGCCTCATTTCTCGCCCGAGTTGGAAGACTCGGTGCACACAATAAAATTGGAACGATACAGAGAAGATTAGCATGGCCCCTGCACAAGGATGACACATGCAGTCAGATAGGATGCACGCTCTTGGAGCGGAACGTTTTTTTGCTGCTTTTGGCAAGAAGAAGGGAGTTCGGCGCTCGCTTGCCTTCGCCGAGCAGGGCCAATCTGCTCGCGAAGAAGTCCGTCGACCTCGCTCTTGAGAAGCGTGGCGCTGAAAATCTTCTTAGCTCTGTATTTTCTGACTCTGCACAAACCCGAGACGTCTTTGGCCTCTCTACCAGCAGTCCAGAGGTTCGCGCGCAAGTCGAGTTCGGGCGAAAGTACAGCACGGCTCCAATTCAAGCATCCTTTTAGCCAGCATCTCGAAGCACTCCGGCTACTCTCAGCTCCCCCCACCATCTCTCCTCCATCCCAGAGCAAGCCTCCCGCTCCGAGTGAACGAGGGAGGGGCCAGCGATCGCCGAGCTCATTTTCGGCTACCGCGAGCAGGTGAGCGGGAGAAGGGTTCGATCCGGCCAGGGGAGTGCCGACAGCTCGCAGGAGACGGGCGGGAGGAGACGACGAGATGAGATGATGATGTGCAGATGGAAGAGAACGCTACGACAGATCCACCTGCTCCCCGCGAAGGGGCCAAGTCTCCGCTCCTTCCTTCCTCTCCCTTCGGCGATCCCGCCTCACAGGACTCACCAGCTGCAGCGTCGTCAGTAGCCGAGCAGAGCAAAGTATAGAGCGCAGGTTAATCATCTCCTCCTCACCCATTCAGCCCCAGTGGCGGAGGTCGAGCTCCCGTACCATCGCGCTTCGCTCCCTATCGTCGGCGAGCAGCTTCAATGACGTTTGTAAGGCCCTGCGCCTAGCCTTCAGCAGCTCTTCCGGTGCATCGCAGCTGAGATCGACCTTCTGGTACAGCTTCGACTGCAGCACACTATTAAAAGAGCGCGAGACGAGGGAGAAGCGAGCAAGTGAGCCGAGAGGGAGGTGAACGGCGATGTCGGCGAGCAGTTCGGGTGGGAGGGAGGTAAGCGATGTAGGAGAGCGAGGCGATGAAGCTTCCATCGTAGAGCTGTTAGAGCGACGAGAGTGATTAGCGGGTTCTGAGAGCGAAAAGGCGAGCAAGAGATCTGTACAGACTTACCTTGCAGCAGGCAGCAGTCGCAAGTAGAGTGTACTAGAAGCTATCCCGTCTCATCGAGTCGAAGCTGTAGCGACGAAGGAGGTGCAGGAAGCCAACCTTGCTCCGCGCCCAAACTCGCCCAAGTCGAGCTGCTCGCTGGTTCATCTCCTCCGCTTTCAGTCGCTTCGTCGCTCTCAAAGTAAGTGCTCAAGCTGATTACCTACAGAGCACAGTTAACCCTCTCCTGCTCCCCTACAGCCTCTCGCACTGGTCAACATGGCCTCTGAAGCAGGCGACGACTCGTTCCCTTCGCTCGCTGCTCTCTCGGCGCTGTTTCCCCTCACTTCGCCCATCCCAACCCTCCTCTCGCACCCGGCGCTACTCGACCCGGAGCATCTCACTACAGAGCACGACCTCGCTCGCAACCCAGACCAGCAACAGCGCTGGACTCAGCACATCGCAACTCTCGTCGAGCAGGTCCAGGCTTCCGAGCGTACCGCCCGAGGAAAGGCTACAAATGAGGAGCGCGCTACTCTCGGCAACAAGCTCTCCTCCCCCGAGGGCAGGTTGGGATTGCAGAAGCTCACCGACGTCTACGAGCGCGCCCTCGCTCACCAGCCCCGCTCCTTCACGCTATGGAAGCAGTACCTCGCCATGCGCTCCTCGTACGTCTTGGGCAAGGCTACCCTCCCGTTGAAGCTTGGAGCGCCCAAGAAGAAGCGCGGAGAGGACGGCCAGGGAAGGAGCATGGTCGAGTGGCTCGAGGCGGGCAGGGGAGAGATTGACGAGCTCGAGGAGGGCGAGAGGGATGTTGAAGGTAGCTGGGAAGGCGGACTTGACGGTGTAGTCGGCTGGGAGGAATGGCGAGCATTGGCTGCCGTGCATGAGCGAGCTCTCATGTGGCTTCCTTCGGTGAGTCTTCGCGCGCGCTGAATCCCTTTCGCTAGGGCCTAGCTGACGCTCTAGAATTCAACAGATGCCCCGTCTTTGGCTCTCCTACCTCTCCCTCTTCCTTCACCCTTCCTGCCCCGCCCCGCTCTCCCACACCCACGCTCGCCGCACTTTCGACCGCGCTCTTCGCTCCCTCGCTCCTTCCCTCCACGAGCGCATCTGGCGCATCTACCTCAAGTGGGCCGAGAACATTGGCGGCGAGACTGCTGTTCGTGTCTGGCGCCGTTACCTCAAGGTTTGTTGTGACTTCTCGTCGCCTTCCTCACGATCGTCAAGCTCACCCTCTCGTTTCCGCACAGGTCGACCCTACTCCTACCCACCACTACGTCACCCTGCTTCTTTCCCTTTCCCCTCCCCGCCCCCTCGAAGCCGCCAAGCTCCTTCTCAACCTCTCCCGCCGCGCCGCTGCCGGCACCTACAAATCTCCCGAGGGCAAGTCGGCCTACCACCTCCTCGGCGAGTGGTTGGAGGTCTGCGAGAAGTTCCCCGAGGAGACTGGTGTGGATGAGGAGGAGACTGCCAAGCTCCGAGCTCAGAGGGAGAAGGACGACAAGGAGAAGGCCGAGAAGGCTGCCGCTGAGGGCGACGCCAACAAGACCGCTGTCGTCCCTGCTACTCGTGGTGGAACTCGCCCTACCCCCGCTGGCAAGCCCTCGACCTCCGCCAGCCCTTACGATGCCTCAGAGGATCCCCTTTCGCCTACTCTTCTCGACGTCGAGGGAATCGTCCGTACCGAGGGACTCGCAGTCTACAAGGACCAAGCAGGACGTCTCTGGACCGGCCTCGCCACCTACTGGATCAAGCGCGGCGAGTTTGCTCTCGCTCGTCAAACGTTCGAGGAAGGAATCAGCACCGTCGTCACCCTCCGCGATTTCACCCAGATCTTCGATGCCTACGCCGAGTTCTCGGAGAGTTACATCTCAAGCTTGATGGAGGGATTGGCTGATGCCGATGAGGAGGATGTTGAGGATGATGAGAAGGAGATGGACGCGAGGATGAAGGACTTTGAGGAGTTGATGGATCGCCGTCCATTCCTCGTTAATGAGGTGCTGTTGAGGAGGAACCCGAACGATGTGCAAGAGTGGGAGAAGAGGGTCGCTTTGTTCGGCAACGACGATGAGAAGGTGAGTCCTCGCTGTCGTTGCTACTCGCTCGTCCCATCGACGCTGACCTCCCTTCCTCCCCCCATCTTTGCAGGTCGCCGAGACCTACACCACCGCCACCAAGACGATCGCACCTCGCAAGGCCACCGCTCAGTTCCACACTCTTTGGATCCATTTTGCCAAGTTCTACGAGCAAGGCGGCGTCGCAGGCGAGGCGGAGGCCGATCTTCGCAGCGCAAGGAAGATCTTTGAGAAGGCGACTCAAGTGCCGTTTAGGAAGGTCGACGAGCTGGCGGAGATTTGGTGCGAGTGGGCTGAGATGGAAGTGCGGAATGAGTGAGTTTGAGGCTAGGGCTGACGGCGATGGAGAAGGAAGCTAACTCGGCTTCCTCCTCGTGCAGGAACTACGACGAGGCCGTCAAGGTTATGCAGCGTGCGACTACCGTTCCCAAGAAGGCCGGCAGCATCAGCTTCCACGACGAGGTACGTCTTGCTGCCGCGTTCGCCTCTCCCGGCCGTCGCTGACGCTCGCTACTCTGGCCTCCAGAAACTCTCCGCGCAAGCCCGTCTCTTCAAGTCGATCAAACTGTGGTCCTTCTACGTCGACCTCGAGGAGTCCATCGGCACAGTCGAGACGACCAAGAGCGTCTACGACAAGATCTTTGAGCTCAAGATCGCTACCGCTCAGGTCGTCATCAACTACGCCAACTTCCTCGAGGAGAATGAGTACTGGGAGGAGAGCTTCAAGGTGGGTTCAAGAGCTTCGAGACGCGAAGGAGCTGAACGCTGATCCTCGCCTCGCCGAACAGGTCTACGAGCGCGGAGTCGACCTCTTCACCTACCCCATCGCTTTCGAAATCTGGAACACTTACCTATCCAAGTTCATCAAGCGCTACGTAAGCTACCCATCACCCAAGTTCCCCTTACGCCGCTGACACTCCTCACCTCAACTCACAGGGCGGCGACAAGCTCGAGCGTGCTCGCGACCTCTTCGAGCAAGCTCTCGAGGACTGCCCACCAAAGTTCGCCAAGCCGTTGTACCTCCTTTACGGACATCTTGAAGAGGAGCACGGTCTCGCTAAGCGAGCGATGAGCGTCTACGACCGCGCCACCTCGGCCGTCGAGAACCAGGATAAGATGGAGGTAGGTCGCTGCTGCTCACATTCTCCTCATATCGACGTCGCTGATCTTTTGACCGTTTACAGATGTTCACCTACTACATCGCGAAAGCGACCGCCAACTTTGGTCTCCCCGCTACTCGACCCATCTACGAGCGGGCTATCGAGTCGCTTCCCGATAAGCAGACGGCAGAGATGTGCCTTCGTTTCGCTGCTCTCGAGCGTAAGCTCGGTGAGATTGATCGTGCGAGGGCTATCTTTGCTCATGCTAGTCAGTTCTGTGACCCGAGGGTGAGTTTGCTTTTCGAGTTTCTCCTTCTCGGCGATCGTTGTCGACGAGTCGCGTTCTCGAGCTGCATACTGATGACTCTTTCGTACACTATTATTGCAGTCTAACCCCGATTTCTGGTCCACCTGGAATTCCTTCGAGATCGAGACTGGATCCGAGGACACATTCCGCGAGGTGAGCTCAATGCCTCTTACTCCACCCTAGCGCTCTACTGACCTCTACCCTTCCCCATCGCCCATCTTAGTACCTCCGCATCAAACGCGCCGTCCAAGCCGCCTTCAACACGGAAGCTTCCTACCTCTCCGCCAAGCTCTCTCAAGTACAAGCCGGAGGATCAGCCGCGCAGGAAGCCGTCAACGGGGAGGCGGAGGTCGATCCTATGTCCGCTTTGGATGCTGCTACCAACAGTGGAGCACTGGGTGGCGCGTTCGTCGCGGCGAGTAAGACCTCGGGTGTAAAGGGTAATGTTGAGAAGGAGAAGGCGCCCGAGCAGGGTAATGCCGATGAGATCGCTATGGATGATGATGACGATGATGAGTAGATTGGTTTGGGTTATTCAAAAATAGCGCAATGTAGTACGCTGGGGGTTGCGAGTAGATTTGCTTTCTCGACCGGGCGAAGCGAAATGGGTTGCGAAGGGAGAAGGCTGCTGCTCTTCATGCTCAAATCTATTCCACTGAAAACACTACCCTCCTCCTCCCCAATCACACACACTACTACTAGTTGTTGGTTGTTTTTACAGGCCAAGGATGGAGTCGAAAGAATCCTTCTTGGGGGCGGAGGAAGGGGGAGGAGCAGCGGCCTTCGCGCGAGCGGTCGAACGAGCGGCGGGGGCGAGGTACTGGTCGAGGATGGAGTCGAAGCCTGTGGAAACGACGAGGAGTTAGCTTTTGGCGGGGTTAAGATAGGCGACGGCGAGCAACTCACCAGAAACGGAGGGAGTAGGAACGTCCTTGATGATGGGCTTGGGAGCCGCAGGAGGGGTACGAAGACCGGCAGCAATCAGTGACCGGAAAGTAGGACCATCCATCTCCTTCTTGGGCGCCTCCTTGACCTGTTCAACGAAGGTGAGCTTAAGGTCCTTTCGGTCCAAAAGGCCGAGCCGAGCAGGGGCGACTCACCTGCTTCGCTGCTGCTGGCTTAGCATCGTGCTTGGGCTCCTCCTTCTCGCTTCCCCTAGGGTTGGAGATTTTGCCCAAGTGAGCGAGAACGTCTCCCTTGGTAAGAGTACCCTTGAAGCCCGTAGCCTTGATGACCGAGGTGTCCTTGACATCGTTGAGGACGAGAAGGCGGAGGACGGAGGGAAGGAGGGGTTGGGAGTGGGTAGGGTGGTGCGAGTGGGAAGGAGGGGAGGAGAAGGAGGTGGAGGAAGTGGGCTTTGGTGGCGAAGGAGCAGGGGAAGAGGATGAAGCCTTCTCGGCGGGGGCCGATTCCTCCTTTTTGGGCGAGGGGGCCGAAGACTGGGAAGGGACCTCAATGGCAGAGAGGTCGTCTCCCTCCTCGGCGAGAACTGCGATGAGCTTGCCTACAGCGACTCCAGAGGTGCCATTGTCGACCTACAACGAGGGACGCCGAGAATGCGTGTTAGTCGTCGGCTCGCTGGCAGCCCCAACGTCGCGCATACCCCGTCGCTAGCCTTGCTCAGGCTGTAGGACAGCAGGGGAGGGAAAGTAGCGCCAACTCACCAAGATCTTTCCCAAGATTCCATCATCCTGAGCCTCTACATCAATCGAAGCCTTGTCCGTCTCGATGCTCACCAAAACGTCTCCAGCGCTGAACGAGTCTCCGACCTTGAACTTCCACTCTTGAAGAGTTCCCTCGGTCATAGTAGGAGACATGGCTGGCATGAGCAGCTCTGAAGTGGCTGCTGAGGAGCGAGAAGCATGCACTGTTGGGGGGAACAAGGGTGCGGTCGGAGCAAGCGGCGCGTTCAGCTAAGGGATCGATCTTGTAGGGGATTTGTAGTGGTATGACTTACGGTGGCGGACCAATGTCCTCGACGAACGAGCGAGACGGAGAGAAGAGAGCATCGTCGGCGGAGCGGGAACCGGAGAGCACAAGTGACAAGACGAAGCGGGAGGGAGAGAGCGAAGTTGGGCGCGAAGCTCGAAACAAGGGTTGGCTTCCTACAACTCACTCGACTACAGCTTCGACTCGATAAGACGAATAGCTCCTAGTACACTCTACTTGCGAATGCTCTCTGCTACTAGGCAAGTCTGTACAGCTCTCCCCCCCTCGCTCGTCGCGCTCAGACCCGCTAATCGCTCTCGTCGCTGGAACAGCTCAACGATGGAAGCTTCGCTCGCCTCGCTCTCGATCAAGGAAGGCTCCACTACAACGCTCACCTCCCTCCCACCCGAGCTGCTCACCTCCATCGCCGCTCACCTCCCTCTCGGCTCGCTCGCTCGCTTCTCGCTCATCTTGCGCTTCGTGAGGGACGCCATTCAACCGCAGCTCTACAGGAAGGTCAGGCTCTGGTCCCGCGAGGACTCTAAGCCCAAGGAAGCTCAGTGCCAAGTCGTAAAGAGCGTGCTGAAGAGTTTGGCGACCGACCCGAAACGATGCGAGCTGATTAGGGAGCTTGACTTGCGTGAATGGCGCTGGATGGGTGAAGGAGAGATGGGATACCTCGAGAATGTGCTTAGATGTGCGAGGCGACTCAAGGCGTTGCAGCTGGTGCGTTGGATTGTGAGGTACTTGCCTTCGCCGAACTGAGCGCTGATTCTCGTCCTCTTGCGCGCAGATGAACTTCAGCACCGGAGATAACCCCTACATCTCGTTCTTCCCAAAAGTATGGGATCTCGTGCTATCCCTTCCCGAGCTCGAAGCTTTAGGATGTTGTGCAGGTCCGGTCGTCCCTCTCCAGCTCCATCGCCTAAAGTCCCTTCGCCGTTTCTTGCTCATCGACTACATCATCTACCCTCACGAAGATGGTACTCTTCCCTCCTCTCTTACCGAGTTGATGTTGGAAGCCGTCACTGGATTCACCGCTACTTGGTTCCCGCCTAAGATGCTCGGCTGCCTTGAGACTCTCGTGCTGTCATGGCTGGATGAAGAGAGTACCAAGACCGTGACAAGCATCATCCAAGTAAGTGCTCTTTCTGTCTTTGTTACCGCCTGTGCTAACTTTCATCTCACAGGCTTGGGAGGGCAAGTCGACTCTCCGAACCCTCGTCGTCGACCTTCACGTGAACAAGCCTCCGCCTAGCAACTCGACGACAGTTGCGCTCCTCACCGCAGCGCTCAAACTCGATTCCCCGACAACCTTCGAACTCCACTCGACGCCCTGGCACAGTCAAACCCCCAACAAAGCTTTCGCAGCGTTGGAGAAGCTTCTTCCTCTCGCTATCCGCCTTGAGCATCTTGTGCTTGCTATGGCCGCCAGCAGACCAGCCATGGTCACTCCGACGGACCTAGTGAGTCATTTATCCCTCTGATTTCAACATCGGACGAAGCTAACCCCCCGCGCCCGTCCCAGGCTCGCCTCGGTCTCATGCTCGAGCAGCTTCCTCATCTCGTTTCTTTCAAAACGTGAGCAACCTCCCCGCTATCCCTCCTAGCAGTCCCACGCTAATCTCTCCTTCTCTACTCTATGAAGCGACCTCGCCACCGTCTACTTCGACTTCGACTCTATCCCTCAACTCATCTCCTACATGCGATTCATCGGCGCTCCTACGCTCACTAGGCAGACTGAGAGGCTCTCTGTCGAGCAAGAAGCGACGTTGCTTTTCGGGGGACATCCTTCGTTGAAGCAGGTCATGCTGCTCGCTCAAGCGGCGAATGAGGAGGAGGAGCTCGTTGTCTTTGAGCGCCACGCCGCCGAGGAAGGTGTTGAGAAGGTTGGATTCGCGAAATGGTGGAGAGAGAAGGATGTGAGGATGGTGATTGATCAGGTGGGAGGCTGCTCGCTTGCTTGCTTGCGTTTCGCTGTTGGAATAGGATACTCCCTTCGCTTGATCTTGCTCGGCGAAGATCGAGCGTGGCTTGCCAGCGAGCGAGAGGAGGGGTGTTCGCGAGCTCGGGGGGAAAACACTCTCAGACGACGACGCGCTTGAACTTCTAATCGCCGATGCATTGTGGGAGGTTTACAAAGCTCGAGGCGCCGAGGGTGGCGGTACTCTCACTACGCAGCCAGCGTGCGCTGGAAGAAGCTTGATACGAGGGTATGCGAGCAAATCAAAGGTCCTCCCTTCTCCCGCCGGACCCTAGTCGTGCCATTGTGAAGGTTGCGGAGGTTGAAGAAGCGACTCGGGCTCGGCGACGAAGGGGTCGCCCAGGTGAAGAGCGAGAAGGACGAGGAGGGAGACATTGGTCGTATCTGCGGGGAATAGCGACATGAACATCCTGATACATTTCATTCACGCCTCGATGAACTCACCTCGATGCAGTTGAACGCGAGAAGAGGCTGGAGACGAAGTTGAACGATCCTGGCGAATGTCGGCTGGCGATGGTGGGTTTGTCGAGAAGCAGAGGATCAAGCCTTGAGTCCCTTGAGCACCGCCTGTGACGCCCAGCAACGACAAGTCAGCTCTCGCCCCACTACAGCTCATCAAACAACGCGTCCACCAGCTCACCTTCTTCGCCTTCCTAATCTCCTTCTTGCCCAACACGATCCTCTTGACCTTCTTAGCAGCCCCAGTCTTAGACCTCCTAACCACCCCCGCCTCTCCCTCAGCTACAGCGCGGCTCTCTTTAGCGAGACGTTGAAGGAAGTTGAGGTAGGCGACGTAGGCCAAGGCGTCGAAGTTGCGGGAAAGGGTGGCTGAACCGTCGGGTGACCATGCTTTCAAGAGAGAGCGAAGAGTTGAACGCGGGTAGGCCGAGATGGGAGCCATCGGGGTTAAAACGAGGTGAGCGGAGGTGGGACGTGGGAGAGCTTGGGTGGGAGAGACCAATCGCTTCTTGTGCTCCGTCTTGTCACTGCTTCTGTACTCGATTCTTCGTTTTGGCTGCTGAAGTGTTCTAGGATCCAGGTGAGTAGCTGCTGCTCTGTCTAGCTATCCTCCTACAGCTCTCCGACTCTCGCTGATCGTCCTCTCTCGCTCCCAGACGGACAGTTCGCCTCGTCTGCTTTCCCTGTCGGCTTTCGTAGTGCTGTCTAGCTTGCTGAGGTATGTTCTGCAAGTCAACAGCCTCCCACTGCTACGCTGACGCTTCTACCTACCAACAGAGCCTTCGAAACGCGCCTTCCTCTTCCTCTCGTCGGTGCTGCAGCATGAGCAAGTGGGTGCCAAGGCTCTTCGCACGCCTGAAGCTTCTCACTAATATACTCTACTACAGCTCCACCAGCAACGCCAACACGAACGGCACCCCCGACTTCCTCGCCGACCCTCTCCCTCCCCTCCCCTCCCGCACCTTCATCTGGACGACCACCACCACACCCCGCCCACTCACCCTCCCACTCGATCCCACCGAAGAGCTTCTCGGTCCACACACCTGGCTAGCCCTCTGCGTCGACTTGACGGGCGACGACGAGCCCTGTCACATAAAGTTAGCAGCCTCCACTCGATTCAGAAGGGTCTTCAAAGCCTACGCCGATCAGAAGAAACTTGATATGAATAAGTTGGAGTTCTTCCTTGAGACGGATGCGGGATTGGTCAAGCTCCAGCCGGAGACGATGCTGCTGGACTTTTACCTCGAACCGGTGTTGAGGAAGGATGACCTGATTTGCGTTAAGTGTGTTAAGGTCAACTCGACGGCGTCGAAGCTGCGTTGAGGAGGTGTAGGGATCCTCGGCTCGCCAGCATCAGACCTTTCGGCGATAGCTCGGCGGTGGGGAGCTGGAGCCGCCGAGGGGGAGGCGACCGTCGAAGTGGTGCAGGAGGATTCAGGCGCAGGTGAATCTGTACTTTTCGCTCTCGAGCGAGCCGTATGCTGACCCTCTCCCCCATCCCACAGAACTCAACGCCCGCCCTCTCCCCACCTCCTCCCTCCTCCTCAAATTTCACATCGACCTCGCACTCTCCCCTTCGATCGACAACTCGCCACCTCACCACGCTCGATCCCTCCCTCGCCCTTCGCCCTTCGCCCTTCGCCCTTCGCCCTTCGCCCTTCGCCCTTCGCCCTTCGCCCTTCGCCCTTCGCCCTCGTCCTCAGCTCCCCTTGGAGCAAGCTTCGTCGACTCGGCGATACCGAACGCCCAAGCAGCAAGCAGTGAGGCGAGAGTGGAGGGACCTTCGCGGATAGCACAGCGGGGGAGGTATCACAAAAGCACTGCATTGAAACTTGATCACTGATGTACATGGCTATGGCCTCCTTCCTCGCTCGAGCTCAAGCCGACGCCGAGCGAGCAATCTGACTCCCCTCGAGCTCGACGAGCCTCTCGAGGAGGCGTTCTGCAATCGCGAAGCAAAGCGTCAGCTATAGCTCCGCCTCGTAAGGACAAGTATCGACTCACCGTTACTCATCCTCTCCTCGGCGTTGGCCTGTTGCAGCGCCGTGACCTGGGCGTTAAGCCGACTGAGGGTATTGAGGAGAGTGCGGTTCGAGAAATTTCCCTTGAAGACGGGAGGGGAATCGGGGGCGAAGAGGAGGGAGGCGTCGATGGCTGTGAGGGTGGAGGTCAGCGATGGCGAGAAGTTGAAGCGAGAAGGCGACGGCGACGCTCACCTTGCGAGTCGGAAAGGTTGTCGACCTCGCCGTTTACTTGCTTCCAATGGCGTGATTGAGGAGGACTCTCAGGAGGAGAGACGAGACCGATGCCCAATCCCTGCACCCCAACGACGGCGGCGCGCTCGTTCTCGGCGGCGAGACTCTTTTGCTGCTCAGCTTCGAGGTCCTCGGCGAGGAGGATCTTGTCGCGCTCGAGCTGTACGATGGTATCTTGAAGGGCGATGATACTCGAGCGGTCTCTGTGAAGGAGGGTACTCAAGGTCAGCTCGCTGCCTCGGACGGAAGAGAGCAATGCAACGCCGACGTACTGCTCGCGCTCGGCCCCGTGTCGTCCCATGAGCTCCTGCACAGCGGCAAAACCTTGTTGAAGACGACCGACATTCACCTCCGACTCGATAAGCTTGGTACGAAGCGTCGAGATGAGGGCGGTAGAAGTCTTGCGCTGCAGCTCGAGTTGCTTGACTTCGGCCTCGAGCTTGTTGCAGGTCTCGAGCAACGCTTGCTTCTGGGCGTTGAACTCTTGAGCCCTTTCATCTTGAGATCCGAGAGCGGTGACGAGGTGCTCCTTCTCCCTGCGCCGATTGCAAGGGTCAGCGAGCGAAAGCCGAAACGACGAAGCAACGACTCACTCTTCCAACCTCGAACGAAGGTCCTCGACGGTGCTGCGAAGCTCTTGAACGACCATTGACTGAAGAGGATGAGGAGCCGAGGAACCGACAGCGGGGAAATGAGTATCCTGAAGCTGGGTTTCGAGTTCGAGAGCTCGGTTCTGCCACCTGTTGAGAGAAGAGGCGGTCAGCGAAGCCGCCAACTCATCGCGGGGGTTTACGCACGTCTCGAGTTCCTTCTGTTGGCTCTCCATCTTCTCCCCAGCGATAGCGAGCTCCTCTTCCAACGACCTAGCACCTTCCTCCGCCAACGAGAGCTTCTTGGCGAGCGCCGAATGACGAGCGGACAGCTCGATAGCCTGCTGAAGCTTGGTCGAGTGAGAGCGAACTTGATCTTGAAGGATCTCGTTGTCGGTACGAAGCTCGCTGATCTCCTTGTTTTTGGCGTGAAGAGCTTCCTCAGCGAAGGCGCGTTCGGCTTTCGACTCGGTGAGCTCCTTTTCGAGCAGCGAGGCTTGGCCGCGAGAGCTGTGTGGGCGCCTAAGCGTCAGCACATAGACTCTCCGAAGAACACGGCGAACAACTCACAGCTTAAGGTCGTCCGCAACGTGAGAGAGTTCTTCCTTGAGTCCAGCGACAACAGCGGCAAACTCGGCTCGCACTTTCTCCTCAGCGGTCGTCTGTACGAGGAAGATCTCGTTCGTCTTGATGCCGAGATCCCTGTCGACGGTTTCGTGCTTCTTTTCGAGCGTGCGAAGGGCTTCTTCAAGCTTGCGAATTTGGTGGTTGGCCCTGCAAGAAGAGAAAGCCGAGGATCAGGATTCAGCAACGGGCAGAATGAACAGCTCCTGCGAGAGACACGCACGGCTCGAGCCGTTTGTAGCTCTTCTTTAGCTCGAGCTCGAGCGGCTTGAGACGCTGAATGGAAGCGAGGGCGGAGTGGAGCTCGCGACGAAGCCTGACGATCTCGGCGTTGGAAGAGGAAGCGGTGTCGCCTTCGTGAGGAGCGGCGAGGAGGCCTTGAGCTCTTTGATGGAGAGTCGTGGTGAGTTCAGATTCCTACGTCAAGAATTAGAGAGCTCACCTGGAAACCTCCTCGTTGGCCTTGCAAAGCTCCTCCTTCAGTTGAGCCTGCGCCTCCCTCGACTCCTCCTTCAACTCGTCGCGCTCCTCCCTCAGCTTGATCCTCTTTTCCCTCTCCGTACCCAGCTCCTTCCTCGCGACCTCGAGCTTGCCCGCCGAGGCTGCCTTCTCACGCCGATGCTCCTCCTCGGCCTTCTTGAGCGACTCCTCGACGCGCTTCGTCTTCTCCTGCTGCTTCGACAGCTGCGAGAGCGCTTGATCGCGTTGATCCTTGCACGCATGATGAGCGAGCTGCACCTTCTCCGACTCCGACCTCAAAGCAGTGATCTCCGACTCGAGGCGAGCGCGCTCCATCAAGTAGGCTTCCTCCGCCACCTCGGCGGCGTCGGCTTCTTCCTCGTGGTCATTCTCTTCCTGCATCTTATTCACATGCTCCTTAAAGAGCTTCTCCTGGAGCGACTGCATCTCCTGGCGATGTGCCGCGTCCTTGTCGCTCATGGCCTTGCGAATCGCCTCCTCCTTCTCCTCGTTGGCAGCGTCGAGTTTGCGCTGAGCGATCCGCGAGTTGCGAGTTGCCTCGCGTGCTTCGAATTTGTATCGCTCGTTGGCTTGCTGCAGCTTCTTGAGTTGCGCGTTGAGGTCGGCTGGCGTGGTCGAAGTCGAGGGGTTCGAGCTGGCGGTGAGCTTCGGTGAGACGCCTTGGGAGGCCAGGGAGGGCTGTACCGACCCCATGCTGGTGTGCTGTACGTCGATGACCTTGTTACTGGTCGTCCAGAAGTCGAGAGACGAGAGGCGAGTTGTGGTCGGAGGGCAAGCAGCGAGAGGAGCGAGTCGAGCTCAAATGCGGGCGAAGAGGAGATCGTGCTGCGGGCTGATGAAGTGCAGAACGAAGTCTGCAAGCTATGAATTGTAGGTTATAACTCTTCTTCTAATTGTCTTTCGCGAGTCCAAGCTCTCCTTTGCTCACCTCGGCGCTCGCAAGGTTGAACGTCTTGATCGCCGAGCTACTATTCGACTCGAATCGACCAATGGATCTACTAAAAGCACGCGTATATTGCTTGCAGATTAAGCCCTTACTTATCCTTCTTTTGCTGAGTCTTCATCGAAGCTCCCCGTCTCGCCCGAGCCGCTCGAGTCGGGCATCCTCTCCGTCGCCGTAGACTGCTCGTTGCCCATCTGCCGTGGGTCTAGGAAGTAGGAATCGTGAGGTGGTAGATGCTGTTGAATGGGATGGCCGCTGTGCGCCGATGCAAGTTGCGAATCTTGGTCGTAGGGGGAGAAGGTCGTGGGACCGGGGACGTTGATGGAAGGGCGATGCTGATAGAGGGAGTTGAGGGGAGATGGTGGTGGTGGAAACGGAACACCTGCGGAATGAAGAAGTAGTGTAAGCGCTCGTCTTTCTTCGAGACGAAGAGGCAAAACGGTTCACCTGCTACCTGCACTGAAGACCATCGAGCTTGCTCGGTGGTAAGCTCGCGGAGGCGCGGCGCGGCTTGAGGGGTGAACCAATGGGCGATCTCGAGCGTTCTTCGAAGCCTGATAGTGACGAAGGTGAGCTGAATCTCGAGAGCGATGTCAGTCACCGCTCACCAGCCGACTTCTTCGAGCGTCGCCTCGTAACTCGGCACCAGCGGTCCTCCGGGCGTTCCGACGCGCTGGCAGACGACTACAGTCCAGTTGTTGAGTACGTCGAGAGTTTGAAGTAGATGGAAGACCATGTGCTTGTCGGAGCAGGTCATGTAGAGCTGTAGGAAGGCGGGAGCGGGATCAGTCGCTGCTTGGCGAAGAGGAAAACGAAGGCATTTCGTACGTTTGCACAGAATCTGCGACGGCGAAGAGTCAGTGATCGGCACACAAGCTTCGGAACCACAAAGCGAGAAGCTCACGCCGCCAGCTTCAAGCACATCCGCACCCGCAACGTCGACTCGTGCTTCACCCTCCCAAAGTCGCCTTGAGGATCGTAAACGGCGCCAAGCCCTTCGAGGTGGTTATGTAGGTGAAGTACGAGCTCGATAAGGGATGAGTCTTGCCGCACGGTGATGAGGATGAGGTGTTCCACGGCGAGGAGATTGTCCTCGGTGTTGTTGGAGAGATGGGAGGAGAGGTTGACGGCGATCTGCTGAAGGCGCTGGATGGAGGCGTGAGTCTCGTCGACCAAATTGTAAAGTTGTCGAACAACGTTGTGGAAGTTGAGCATGTCGTGCCGTTGATCTGTTCGAGGGAGGAGGGGGTGCCGAGAACGGCGGGCGAAGGTCAGTTCCTCCTCCAAACGCAATAGAACTCGGGAGCAGAAGAAACCCACCGTAGACGAGTGCAGAAAAGCTACGATAGCAGCTTGTGACCCATGTTGAGATGGTCTCCAGCGCGACGTTGAGGGTGTTGAGCTCGAGGTGCTGGCCGTTAAGCAGAGAGTCCAATACGAAGCCCAAGCGAGTCGCATTGAGGTCGGGAAGGGCTACCCCGAGAGGAGCGAGACGTTCTTGTGCCATAGCGTCGCTGAACAGCAGTCGCGCCCCGCAACGGGGCGCCAACAATGCGTCTACCGCCTGTGCGAGGACGCCGAGGTCAGTCGTCTGAGCGCCATGACATAGCCTGCGAATCGGAGGGGACACTCACGAAAAGGGAACGCCCCAAAAGCCTCGCCATTTCCTCGCTCCGATCCCCTGGCTTGAGGTCCATCCTCAGGTCCTCCCACAGGCCGAGGGCATTTCGTACGAAGAAGCGCGCCTGCGTCTGTCTCCGCTCTTCGTATTCCAGCAGCTCCGCCAACGCCGAGAGGGCTCGAGCATTCTCCCATGTCGTTTCCTGCATTATGCCCGGCCAAGCGAGATCGCAGGCCCGTTTCTCGAGCGCGAGGCATGCCGTTTCCCGTCTTGCGCCAGCGGTGAGGAGAGCGTCCGGCGAGGCTGAAGGATCGTCGAGAGAGAGGGAGGGTACGCCGATGATAGCCTATGAACGCAGAGTCGGTCAGAGAGGCAGCAGAGAAAGAGCACGAGCAAGCAAGCGGACGCACCGAGTGAGGAGATGATCGAGCGCCGAGGGAGCAGAGGACGGCGACAGCGAGCTGGGAATGATGAGAACGGTCAGCGTTACTTTTTTTAATAGCTGGATAGAGTGTGCGCACCTGATCTACGGGATCCAAGGCGTGGAGCGTGCTCTTCAAGCGCGCCGTCTCGCTAGCGAGGAGCTGTAGGGCTGGGGTCTTTGAGCAGCAAATGCTTGCGCTTGCTGTGGGAAGTGGTGGCGAGGCGAGGATCAGTAGAGTACTCGTCTATGAAGCGCGAAGCTACTCACAATAATCCATCAACGACACGGCAAGCGAATCCGCCAGGCCTTGCGAACCGAGTCGATGGTCGACGCTCTGCATGCCAATATCGGCTCTCCTGCTCATCTCGGCGACCAGAAACCGCGCCAATGCAGCGAGTTGATCCGTCGTAGGGGTAGGAAATACGGCATCATAGACGAGTTGGGGTGCTGAAGTGGGGGGAGCAGGGGAGGGGGAAGCACCGAAGCTTGCCGCGGAGGGAGAATGAACGCTGGAGGCTTGAGCTTGCTGCTGGGTAGCTTTAAGCTGTCTTTGAACCGAAGCTGCGAAGGGCGAGGTCAGCGATGAAGGCGCGAGGGGAGAGCGAGCCTCGCGAAGCGTCGCCGCATCCTGCTCACCAAGTTTCTGCTCCAATTCGACGACCCTGCTCCTCGGTTCGTCCGCCTTCTTGATTTCCCTACAGCGAAGAATGCTCCTGTCAGCTATGTACCTCTAAAATCCCTTACATGCCCGACGGCATGCCAACGCGCCCTCCGCCGCGCCCTCCAAAGCAGCTCAAAACTCACCAAGTCGTGGTCGGAGGGTACACGCAGCTCTGCTGGCCTTTCGCACACCTTAAGCAAGTCGACCAAGCTCGGTCGCAGCGCACCCGGCGAGCTCTGCAGCGGTCGCAAGAGCGATCGGCGAGGAAAGCGTCTGGTGAATGCTGCTGCTGAATAGCGGCTCGCTCCGTTGCGCTGAGGGAACCGGAAGCTAAAGGAATGTGGTTGCTGCTGTTGCCACTGGAATCGCCGCTGTTCCCGTGGTGCGAGCTCGAATGATCTTGCGAAGGAGGAGGCGACGCCGCCGTCTGAGCTGGGGAAGCTGGGGACGAGGCTGGCGGAAGCCTGTAGGGCGTAAAGAGTGGAATAGCGGGTGGGCGATCCCCCATCCCCGAGCTGGCGTGCGCGATGAGCTGGGAGAGAGCGAAAGAGCAGGCGGTCGACTTTGGGCCCGACAAGATAATCGGATCCCCGCTCGCGAAGTTCTCCAAAATTTGACCTCGCTACGCGAAAGGCGAACAAAGCGAGGCTACGTACCATGCTACAAACACTTCCGAGATTCACACCGATTTGTCGGCGCGAAGTCTTTCACCGAAGCCTTTTTCGCGCCGCCGCTCGAGTGAATGCGAAAGCGCCTGATCTTACACGACAACGGAGGCTACGACACGGGATAAGACTAAGCTATAGACTCCTCTACAGGGGACTCGGTAGCAGGAGCGGCTACAACGACGGGAGGGGTGACCTCGGCGGGCTGGGGTCGGCGGAACTTCTCGAGCTTGGAGGTCGAGGAGGCCGAAGTGGGTTTGGCGGCGACGTTCTCCTTCTCGGGGACCTGCAGGCGAGGGCAAGCAGTCAGCAAAGTCACGTAGGTCTGGCGAAGGACTGCGAAAGCTCACCTGCGCCTCTTGAGTCTCGACCTGAGTTTCGGCGACCTCGTCCTCATCCTCCTCCGGAATCACCTCGGTGCTCCCACTCTCCGACCTCCTCGGCTGGGGAAGCTGAGTATCTTGCGACTCGACTCCTTGCGACTCCTCAAACTCGTCGCCCTCCCTCGGCAGCTCCTTCTGCGTTCCGCCGAGTCCAGCCGTCGATCCGTTGGGCTTGAGGAAGGACTTGAGGCCGGCGATGGAGGACGTCTTCTCTACCTCCTTGCCCTTTCCTTTGCTCTTGCTAGCGTCGTCGCCGTCCTCCTCGTCAGCGGCCATCGACTTGCGCTTCTTGGTCTTCTTCTCGGGCTTCTCGGCGGGAGCGGGAGGAGGTAGGCCGAAGAGGGTGGTTTGGCGGGAGCCAGGCTCGCCGGTGGTGACGGGAGCGTTCTTGGATGAGCCAGAGGGGCGAGCAGCCTTCGATTTGGCTGTGGATAAAAGAGATCAGCGAAGGTTCGGACGATGAGCGAGCGAGGCAAGCTTACTCTTCGGCGCTTCCTTGCCCTCGACACGGTTGAAGAAGCTGCCGGTGCGTTGAACATCGTTGGTCTTGCCTCCCTTCTTGCTAGCGAAAGGTCCGGCGGGCGACGAAGAGACGGGGTTGGCTTTGGCTGACGCCGCCTTTGCGAAAGGGTTGACCGCTGGTAACGCGAAACCAGAGTCAGCTTCTTTTCGAGCGAAAAGAACGGCGAAAGAGATAACACACCCTTCTTTGGTGGCGGTGCCATCTCTTCCGGCTCCTCCTGCATCAAATCCTCGCTCATACTCCGCGACCTCGACCTCGACCTCGACATTGACCTGGCCCTCTTCGGCGACCGCTCCTCATCATCCTCTCCTTGCCAATCCGCATTCTCATCCACATCCATATCCACATCCATAGACTCGTCCATCTCCAATCCATCACTTTCCTCAAATCCCGAGTCGACCCTAACTTTCCCAGCCGAGTTGATCGACTTGCGAGCCGACTTGCTCGTCGAGGCGGGCGTCGATTGACCTCTCGCGCTGCCAAAGACCGAGGTTCCGCGAGGAGTGAAGGCCGACGAGGAGGGACTATTCATCGAAGCGCCTCCTCCGAAGAGGTTGGACCTCCTTCCTCCCTCACCGGGACGAGGGGGAGCGATGATGGTCCTGTCGTCGACGAGGTGCGCCCACTTGCCACCGCGCTTGTTCTCGTCCTCGAACTTGCGGATGCCCGTCTTGGCCTCCTCGACGAGTTGGATCCGCTCCTCGAGTCCAGGGAGGTTGAAGAAGCGCGCGATCTTGGCGGCAGCGGCGATGGAGGCGGGTTGAGTGAGAAGAAGGGCGGCGTCGAGAGCCGTCTCGAGTCGCTCAGACTTGCAGGCCGTTTGGATGATGACGAGAAGCTGCTTGTCGGAATCGAGCTCTTGGCGGGCGAGAGTAGCCTTGAGGACGTGGTCGGTAGGGTCGGCGCCATCGCGACGGTGCGAGATGAAGAGCGACTCGCGAAGGTATCTAGGAGGGAGGAGAAGGTGAGCACGGGGTAGATGCCAGAGCGACAAAATCCACCTACTTCTCCTCAAGTTGGCCTTGACCCTGCACATCGAGTCGGAGGAGCGGCAGCTGGAGGTCGAGCTCTTGGAAGAGAGGGGTGGGGAAGTGAGGATGCCTCTCCTCTCCCTGTGAACGAGTACCAAGGTGAGCATGTCACTAGACACTTCGAGCGAGCACAAGCTCTCACCTTCAAGATGATGACATGGGCGTGCTGGTCGGTAAGGCCGACGGGCCAGTAAGACTCCTGCTTGCCTTCGCGACGAGCGAGGGTGTTGGTGTCGAGCGCGGGGACCCAGCGAGCTTGGCGAGGACGACGAGAGCGATCCAGGAGGGAGAAGACGCCGTTGGAGTCGTACATGGCGGGGATCTGAGGGGAAAGAAACGGGTCAGCGTGAAAGCTGGGGGGCTCGGCGGAAGAGCACTCACCTGCTCGTCGGTGAAGCCAATCCATCTGAGCGAAGCGCCCTTGATGAGTGGCAGCTTGCCCTGCTGAACGACCTCGTACGAATCGGTGTCGATGAGTGCGTACTCGAGGTTCTGCCTGCCATCGACGACTCCTCCAACTCCTCGGTAGACGACGAGAGCCCAATCCTTGCCGGCCGCCATCGAGATGACCTCCTCGCCGAGGTTCCAAAGGTACTTTTGGAGTCCACTGCCGCTGAGGAAGCGAACGTAGCCCTTGTCGGTGGCGACGAGAACGGTTCCGGTGCCGGCGATGCCCATCTCTTGCTCGTCGGGAGGGGGAGCGAGACCGCCAACAGCGATGACGAGGGCGTTCTCGCCAGAGGGAAGGCTGTACTGCCACTCCTGCGAGGCGGTCCAAGTCTCGAACGAGCGGTAGTGGACGAGGGAAGGGGAGTCGGCGGTTCCACGGCAAGCGAATCCAGCGCCGAGCTCGCCTGTGGAGATGGAGAAGAAGGTGAGTGCTGCTTTCGCGCAGAGGGTGAGGAGTGGAGAGTGTTCTCACCGAGAGCACCGAGGGTGAACTTGAACGTGTCGTTGAAGTGAGTGCCCGCCTGAGCGCTTCGGTCGTGGAACTCGATCGTGACGAGGTTCTGATCCTCGCGCTCGACGACGTGGATGAGACCGAGCATGTTGAAGGCTGTTGAAAGGGGTAAAGATGAGCCGGGGTGGATTGTCGGGTCAAAGCAGGAGCAGCTCACCGAGGTAGCGCCTCTGCTCGCGGAAGGGAGTCGAACCGGGCTGGAAGGACTCTTGGCCCTTGGACGAATCGGAGGAGGATCCTGTGAAGAGAAACAAGGTCAGCTCGGGGGATACAGCGAAGCGGGAGCAATCTCATACCATAATCTTGGTAGCTCTTGCTTCCCCTCTCCCTATCGCGCCCAGCACCGAACGACGACGCTCCTCCCAACCTCGCTGGCACGACAATCCCATCATCCTCCATCTCATCATGTCCAGCACCAGCACCAACACCTCCCATCAAGTCATCATCCTCCTCCAACCATCCCTCATCGTCGAGCTCTCCGCCGAACTCGCTCGCTGCCTTCTCTTCGCCTCCTGCACCGGAACGAGAGACGGCGGAAGGCGCGACACTGACGCTGCGACCGCGAGGAAGTACCGAGGGGCCGGGAAGGTTGGAAGGGATGGGATCTTGCCAGCGAGTGAGCTGGCCGGAGAAGTCGGTGTAGGCGAGGATGTTGACCTGAGGGCTAGGATGGAAGGCAAGGCCCGTGATGAGACCGTGAGTGTGGGTGGTGCTGTATGCGAACAAAGAATTAGCTTCTCGACTTCTCGAGGACACTCAGCGACAGACGATGAAGCTCACCGGTTGACGATTCGGCGATCTTGAGCGTTCCAGATGAGCAGCGAGCCATCTTTGGCGGCGCTGACGAGGTAGGTGCCGTTAGGTGAGAAGGCGAGGGAGGAGATTTCCTGTAGGATGAGACCACGTCAGCCGAGATCCCGAGACGCTTCGCTCGAGAAGAAGCGCACCGAGGTGTGGCCATCCTTGGCGGCGAACGAGCCAGTCTTGGTCCAGCTGTCGGTCGAGACGATGACGATCTCTGTCATGGGAAACGTCAACGCGCTGTTCTGCTTTCTATCACGGCCCTCCCGACGTACCGTTGCTCTTGCCTGCGACGACAAAGTACTTGCCGGAAGGGTGCCAAATGGCTTCGACCGTGTACTCAGACCTGCGAGCAAGGAGGTCAGCCGAGTCGTCTCCAAACTCCGTATCCATCGTCAACACTCACTCGGGATCAGCAGCAGAGATGATGCCGTCGAGGACGTGGATGCAAGTCGGCTCGGCGCCCTTGAGCTCCCAAATGCGAATCTGACCGTCGGAACCACTAGTCGCCTGTACTTGAGAAGGTCAGTATAAGCTCTCGAGACTGGTCGTATCACTCGACTGACCAGCATCGAACCATCGGGGGACCAGGTAGCCTCCCTCACGGCCTTCTTGTGGCCAGGGAGGAGCTGAACCTTGAGCGGATCCTTGGCGTCAATGACCTTGACGATGAGCTCGCTGGAGCGCGTCAAGGGGAACGAGAGTCAGCTTTCCTGCTGTACAGCTTTCCTCTGCACCAGAACTCACTCTGAAGCGACCGCAATACGCTTGCCCTTGGGGTCGAAACGCGCGCTGCGAACAGGGAAGCTGCAACGCGTGACGAGCTCGACAAACTCGTTGCTCCCATGTCTGTGTAGCGCAACGACGCCCGACTCGTTGGCGGAAGCGAGAAACTCGGTCTGTAGGGAGGAAGCGAGGGCCCAGTCGCGTCAGCTCCCAAACGCGTCGCCCGAGGAAGATTGAAACGGGCGTACAGAGGTGGACAAGGAGGTCATCGACTCTTCATGATAGTCGATAAGCTTGGGGTCAGACGACTCCTCAATCGGTAGGGCGGCGTTGAAGACGCGAATGTAGCCTTCGGATCCAGAGGTGTAGAGGAATCTGTGCTCGCGAGCCTTTGTTCAGCTGCTGTAGCACGTCAGAGATGAAGCGAGGGGCTCACTGTCCATCAGGAGAATAGGCCAGGCGCGCGATACCTTCACCATGCACCATGGCGACAGTCTTGCCACGGTCCGCCATCGAGAGGAAGCGACGCGTTCGCGCTTTGGGTGTCCTGAGGGCTTGGAAAGGCGGAGAGAAGGGTGAGAGCGGGGTAGCGTGATGTAGAAAGTACGCTGTAGGTGAGCGCCAGCGTCGAGGTGGCGAGAAGAGAAGCGAGGAGAATTGGAGAAGGAGAAGCTAGGTCGCGCTGAGCTCGTCGCGTCAAGAGAAGTCGAGCTCATTTCATTGCAGCGAGTTGTAGGGGTCTTGCACGATGCTCTGACGACCTCTAGAGCATGTTTCCCCTCCCGCTGCTGTAGCAGAGCAAGAAAATCACGTCCCCTATTTCTCTCGGTGGAGTTCGCCGAGCTCAGCTTGGGCCTTTGCTCTCGGCGGCGGCGGCTAGTCCCAAGTAACGTACACAATCAACTACACCTTCTACAACCCCAACTAGCAACACTTCCCACTCCTCCCTGCCGCCCCTCCGAGACTAAACGCACCACTTCCGCCAGCGTTTCCCGCTCCTCTCCTCGCCGCCAACCCCGCCTGATGCCGCCTATGCACCTCCCTCGTCAGCTTATCGAACGCAGCTTCTACGCCCGAGCCGGACTTGGCGGACGTCTCGACGTAGCCCGCGAGACCTTCTTCTCGGGCCCAGGAGAGGGCTTCGGAGGGGAGGATGGCGCGTGAGGGGTCGCTTGAGGTGGTGGTGGTGGTGGGGAGGGAGGTGAGGGTCGTGTCGGCTTCCTCGTCCTGTTCTCCTTCCTCCTCGTCATCGTCGCCGCCCTCTGCTGCTGCTGGTGTCGGTGCTGCCTCGGCTTCCTCCTCTGCCTCCTCAACCTCGCCTCTCGCCAACCTTGCCTCGTTTCCCTCCAACGGCGCACATAGATCTCCCTTATTCCCCACGAGTAGAATCACCAGATCCTCCTCTCCCCATGCCCTGAGATCTGCGAGCCAACTCCGGCAAGCGATGAAGGAGGGCCGAGAAGTGATGTCGAAGATGAGGAGTGCGCCGCCTGCACCGCGGTAGTAGGAGCGGGTGATAGAGCGGAAGGATTCCTGTTGGAACGGAGGACGATCAGCTGATGAAGGGCATGAGAGAGGTAGGGAGCGGACTTGGCCGGCGGTGTCCTGCGAGAGCGGCGAAATGGGAGATGAGAGGAGAAGGTGAGGGTCAGCTACCGATCCAAGCTGTACAGAAGTAGGTCACGATGGGACGGGACTCACCCAGATCTGTAGCTTCACCTTCTTGCCCTCGTCCTTGCCTTCGGTGAGGGTTACAAGTCGAGAGCCGAACTCGACGCCGATAGCTGCGAGGCGGCGAAGGGTTGAAAGAGGTCAGCAATGTAATCCAGTACATGAGCTGCTGACGACCGAGCTCAAGTCTACGCAGCGCGACCGAGCTCGAGACGACACAAAGCGACCGAGCGGCGCGAACGGGCTGCAACTCACTAGGCTCTGAGTTGGTCAGAAAGCGATCATCGGTCAATCGTACCAATAAGGACGATTTGCCGGTGGAAGCTTCACCGAGGAGGATCTGCTTCTGAATCTATAGCGAGCAAGAAGCGGGTCAATCGGTAGCTGTAACGTCCTCGAGCCGGCGAGGGCTTACGAAATCCCATGAAGCCATAGCTGCTGCTTCTAAGGATGGTGCTGCTGCTGCTGGGTGTTACGAGCCTCGGAAGCTGGAGGCGGTGGAGCTTGTTGTCGCGAGTCGAGGTCGGGTGGCGCGAGCGGGGGATGGAGGGTCTGCAGAGGGTACAGAGTGAGGGCAGTACGGCACTCTTACGGCTCACAGCTGTAGGCCCGTCTCCCTGCTTCTGCTTCGATGGACGATGTCCGCTTTCGACTGACGGGGCGGGGCCTTCAACTCGCGTGCTGAGGCTCTGCGCCATCGCTGTAGGGCTTTAGAAGGGCGAGAGCAGCTCGACGTACTCTTGATGTGCTTTGTTTGTGCTTTGGCGCTTCAAGAAGGCGAGATGTGATACCAGTCGAAAGAGTCGGAGATGAACCTGCCTCGAACGGCTCGCAGCTCAAGTCGCTCGCAGAGGAAGGGAGATTTGGCAACGAGTCTGACCCTCTTGCTCTCTGAGGCTGTATTCAATTGCTGAAAATTATCCTCGCTGCTTGCCGCACCCAGATTGAGCATGCTGAGCGGCGAGAGAGAGCGCTGAAAGCGAGCCCCGAGCAGGGGCAGCAGTGGAATGGCTCAGAGGCGTCAAGAGCAGGGGGTTGAGAGGTAGCGTTGGTTTACTCCGACACTGGTATGTCTACAAGCTCTCGCGGAGAGCCCCGAGAGTCAATAAAATCGAGCGAAGGAGTCACGAGGGGAGCGCCGAAGCGAGGCGGCGGGAGCGAAACGAGGGAAGAGAGGTTGAGTGGAGCGCTACAGATGATTCTTCGAGTCGGAAAGGAGCCGATGGAATTATTCCTATCCCTTCACGGCCTCCCTACAGCGTAGAAAGCCAATGGAGAGTAAAGACATGCTCGGCGCTCATCCTTTTCGCTCTTCTGAGCCCCTACTAGTCGGCTGCAGCTCTGCAACCGAGCACTCAGTCGACTCAAACTCGCCAAAATTCACACCGACCCTCCAAACCTTCATCGACGGTCCCGAGAGGCAGTAAGCTGCGCGAAGAAGTCGAGAGAGAGAGCAGAAGAAGCAAGCACCGAGCTCGGTGACGAGGAGAGTGGCGACCTGCTCCCGCCAACGATGAAGTCAAAGAGGTGTGAAGTAGATGCTCGGAGCCATGTTCATCCTCCCACCGGGCCCCTGCGCTGCAGAGGGCCAGCGAAGAGGAACGACCGCTCGGCGCTCCTCCTTCTGAATCCTAATCGGCGTAGAGCCACCGACAAGCCCTTCCTCTGTCTGTCCTCGCGCGGAGGAACCAGGGTGACTCTTCAAGTGTTCACTGAGCACCTGGAGAGCCAGCAATCTCTTGCGAGCGAGCCAGCCGGGTCGGAGACTCAGCGCAGAACCAAGCGAGCGGCCCTTTCAGGCGAGAGTAAGCGAGTAAGGAGCTGTAGGAAGGCAAGAAAGGAGATAGGATTTGAATGAAGTGGAGCACCCCAACGAGCATCCTCTCTCCGCCTCACTACACTGTAGAGAGCCAGCGAAGAGCAAGCCCTACTCGGCGCTCCTCCTTTTGTTTCCCTGAGCCTCCGTGGATTGGCGCAGAGCTATGCTCCGATGCCCGTCTTTACATTCCCTGGCCAAAGGAAGTTCATACTGAGCCTCCAGACCCTCCTCGAGGACCGGGTGAGCCAGCAAACCCGCCTCGCGAACGAGCATTGACAACGCCGAAATCCTCTTCTTCTCAGCGAGATTAAGCGAGGTAGCGCCGTGGAAAGGGTAATGAGAGTACAGCAAAGCATAAAAAACGAGATTACCGTGGGGCTTACGTATTCTCTGGCCCGCTCCCCCAGTATGTGGGAAGCGAAACAAGAAAGAGTGAAGCTCGGCACTGCTCCTTCCTCCTTTTCGCGCCTCTGAGCGCCTCGAGTCGCTGCTGAGCTGCAAACCAGCACACAACCAGCTACATCCTCGAGAATATTGATCCTGGCTCTCCAAACTCTCATCAAAGGTCCCGAGAGGCAGTGAAGCCGAGCGAAGGAGCCAGGAGAGAGAGGAGAAGAAGCAAACGCCGAACTCGGTCGGGAATGAGAGCTGCTCTCCGCTGATAACGTTCAAGACAAGGAAAGACGACGGCGAGGCTTTGAATCCTCTCCCCGCCTCACTACGCCGTAGAGAGCCAGCGAAGAGAAACCCGCGCTCGGCGCCGTCCTCCCTCCCCTCCTCCCTCTCGGCTCGAGGGTCGAAATGAGCGGCTCTGAGACAGACATCTAGCTACCTAGCTCGCCTACGTCATACTGACCCTCCAAATGCTCCTCGAGGACCTGGGGAGCCTGTCGAGCGTCGGAGCGAGCGAGAGAGGGAGAATGAGTCTAACGGCGATAGCTGTTTGTACGGAGAGCTCGAGAGACAACAAGAATAAATTGAGAGAGAAGCTACCCAACAGTACATCCTCCCACCGTCTCCCTACACCGTAGGGAGCCAGCTTGAAAGGAAGCTCGTCTCGACTCTCGGCGCCCTCGCCCTTCGCCCCCGGCCGCGGGCCAAGTCTCGCCTCGAGGCTCAGCCCACAGCTGTCACTACAGGCATCTAGCTGGATACGTACACGACCTCACACTGGCACTACAAACCCCCACCAAGGGGTCTAGGGAGTCAGTAAGACCGAACACGCGAGCAGCGAACTTTCTCGCAAGTTGCTGCAAAGGCAAAGAAGACCAGCGGCCGGGTTGGAGTAGTGGAAGACGAATGGAAAAACAGCCTTCAACTCTTTTGGCTGCCCTGCCCCCTTTGCACTGCAAGGGAGTAGACGAGAGGAAGCCTGCCTCGAGCTCGGCGAGCGTGAGCGTGAGCGTGAGCGTGAGCGGGAGCGGGAGCGGGAGCTGTACCCAACCCTCCCTCCCTACCCATCATCCACTCCCCAGAATTCTCCTATCCCGCCCAGACCCCATAAGCGAGCGAGCTCAAGCAGTGAGAAACGAGAAGCGGGTGACAATTCGAAGGGAAAGAAGCGGCGGCAAGCTCGATTTCGCTCGCCCAAGTCGATCCCCGCCCCATCTCTCGCTCGGCGCCAAAGGACAGCGTTCAACTAGCTGTATTTGCACCTTCCTTCATTTTCCATCTAGCACCATCCTCCGCTTGATTGAGGGGTAGTCGTGTTGGCAAGTCGGTCGAGCTTGAAACGGCCGCGCGTTTACTTATGCGCCTCCTCAACGGGGGGGACGACCCATTCCTGTGTGTGATATCCCATCAGCCCCATCATCCTTCTTGGAACAGCAGAGAGAGATAGAGAAGATAGAGATAGAAGATAGAACGTACAGCAACAGTACCCTTTCCCTCTTTCCAAGTCTGCCACTTGAGAGTAACAGTTCCCCTCTTGTCGGCGATGGCACGTTGCTCCTCCTTGAGAGCTGAGCGGGTCGCACGAGCGGCGATAGAGATGTACTTGTTGAAACTGTGAGCGCCAGCGCCAGCGAGTCCAGGCGAGGACGGTTGAGAGCGAGGAGGCGAGGGAGGAGAGGGCAGGGAGGGCGTGGCAGAGGGAGGTTGTGTAGAGGGAGATGGCGTGGGAGGGAGGCCAGGCAGGGGAAGGTGTAGTTGTATAGATTGAAAAGAGAGGATGTAGTACAACAGGCAGCAGTGGGACGGGCAGAGAGATGGCCAAGGGAGCGAGTTGGGACCAGCAGAGTTGGGAGCAAGAGGCGATGTGGATGGAAGATGTCGGGTTGTGGTCAGAGTGGATAATGTAGGTCGATAGAAGGGTTGAGTGGGATGTGGAGGGAGTATTGAAGATGTAGTTGATTAAACGGCAGACAGCGGAGGAGCAGTCAAGCCAGCATAGAGCGGGTGGAGGGGGGTGGGTTGGAAGGGGAGGAGGATCGTTAGTGCTCTCTCTTAAGTGAGGCTGATGGGCTACAGAAGCAGTGCTAGGCAGAGAGAGAGTAGTAAGAAGACATACGTGAGTGTTCCGCGCCAGCTCATCTTGAGATCGACTAGTTCTGTAGGGTGCTAGAGAAGGGGGAGAGAGAGCAAGAAACGCAAGCCCTTTCCGCCTTTCGACTTGGGAGATTCGGCCACGAGCGCGCGGGGGTTGCGATTCGACTACATCTTTCACCTCGTCTACTCTACTCGGCTACAGCGTTTAGGAATAGCATGCTAGGTCGATTAGGTTTCGCCAATAGGCTATTGTACGGCTTCACTCTCTCTCTGCTCACTCTCGACGCTGGGCTGGGCTGGCGCCGTGTTGTTGCGACTGAGGGCCTTGGCGCCCGCTGTGTGGGCTGTCGCAGGGGAGCTGGGCTGGCTGCAAGGGATGGAAGGGCATGGGATGGACTACAGATCTGCCTCAGTCGCATCGGATGAGCTGTAGGAGGAGGAACAGAAGATGAGCTCGAGCCGCCCCACCGTCAGCAGCAAGTAGCGCTCGCCGTCTGCTCTCTCGTAGAGGGCGGGCTGGGGGTGCTGGGTCCAGTGAAAGGCCGGTGTAGCACGCTCGCTTTGCTGCAGCTCGCCAGGCAGACGAGCAGGGGGAAGAGCAAGCGGAAGGGCGAGCGAGCGAGCGCGCCGACGACGACGCTGCGAGACAGGCTGCTAGTCTACAGAGGCTGGTGGCTGGACTTGCTGGACTTGCTGGGTGTAGTTGAGAAGGTTTTCGTTCTCTCAGTGCAGCCCGCGCTGCTCCTGTTAGTCTCGGCGGACGGAGGGGAGGCAGGCCGATCTTACGAGCGAGCGAGCGCTGGCTGCTGCTCTACAGAGCAGGGGCTGGGCTTGCTAGCTTGGTCAGAGGGCAGCCCTCTATTACTCTCTGCACCTCGGACTCTCAAGAGCCACGAGCTCGCCCCGACTTGACGTCGGCGTTCAGTTCGGCGCCGAACAACCTTCGCCTTTTGGGGCTCGTCCTCACTTCCGAGGGGGGTGGGGACGGGCTTGATCGAACGCGCGGTTCATCGTTGTACTGATACACGTGCTTCCTGGACCTCTCCCCCGGGGGGACGGGCGTCAGTAGGCTCAGAACGACGCTCGGCGAGAAGGCAGAGGGCGAAGCATGAGGAAGGTCACTCGCTGCTAGGTAGCAGGGGGCGGGATTCCTCTTGCTATCGAGCAACTCTTTTCGCGGGTCGCTCACGTAACTCGTGCTTTATTCGTTCTCGAGGCAGCCGAATCTCAGCAGGGAGGGCAGAGCCGAGCTCATCGTCGCCGCTTCACGTTGCTGCTGCTCGCTCGCAGGGCGGGCGGCGGGAGTTGATAGCCGTAGGGTGTCATTTTGCTCCTCATTCCCTTGTCAGCTACACGGCACGGTCACCCGCCTCTTCAGCCCTCCAAGTGTTCGCCGACTTCCCTCTTTCTCCGGTTCGCTCGCTCTTGAAGGGAGCGGTAGGGCGCGAGTAGAGGCGAAGCGTACCGGAAGCACTTTGTCTGTAATCGCGGACGGCTGAGCGCTGGCTCAGGAGCCTGACTCAGCGGCAGCGGCGGCGGAGGAGGGGTGCTCGAAGCCGGCTTACGATTCGAGGTCTTTCGCTAAAGCGGGAGGCTTGGAACCGCTGCTTAATCGGCATCCCTTCTCCTTCTCCTTTTTTAGAGTGGTTTTGACCACCCACTGCGCGCGGCTGAATGAGCCACACAAGCAGGCAGGGAAGCTCGTAGTCCGCTCCTCGCTCAAATCTTTCGGGCTGCGACTTGCGCTCAAGGGAGGGCGGGTCGTCGCTCGATCGGATTAGAGTGTACAATCTCTTTCGATTCCTTTTCGGCTAGTATGCGGCAGAAGAGGTGGATCGAGCGCAGGAGGAGGGGCAGCGAGCCGGGCGGGGGGTTTTCGAGCTGCTGCTTTGTGTCCGGAGGGACGCGAAAAGTGGGGCTTGATTAGCGATGCCCGCGACAATCTGCCATGCTATCCTCGAGGTCTGCTGCTCGCTCGCTCGCTCACTGATAGACGGAGCTCAGTCGTCCTCGGCGATCGAGCTGAACCTTCGCCCTTCTTCACTCTTGAGATTCGCTCGCTGCCAGTGGCAGTGGGTGACGTCGAATAGAACGAGATGGTACGGTTTAAACCTCTGCTGTACTTACCTCTCGGAGTTTCGGAGTTGGAGCACCTGAGCGGACAGTGTCCTTCTCGCTCGCTCGCTCCCTCGGGCGGAGGGCTCGTCGACCCCTTTCCGCTCCGTCTCGCTCGAGCGGGAGTAGGAGTGAGACGAGGCAGTATTTCGAGCGTCGTAAAGTGTTCCCCAATATGCTCTCTTGAGATCCAGACGTCGAACTACTCGACGAGAGAGAGTAAGGCTCAGGCACTCGCTGTCGGCGTCACTCGCTCGCTCGCTCCCTCTCGAGTCCCGCTCTTCGCCTGGGGCGGTGGGCGGGCTCCAGTGGTGATAATGAGAACTCCGGAAGCGTGTGAATTGTCTGCTGTTAGTCCTCGATGGCTGTCGTCAAGCCTTTTCGCAGATCCAGGCGAGGGCGAGGGCGAGGGTGAGGCTCTGGTAATCGTTCGCTCGTGCGGAGGCATGGGCGGGTGGGGCTAGTCGTACCAGCTCTCATCCCCTCTTCTCCTGTGCTTTTGCTTTGTTGGACCGTCGAGCTTGGAACTCGCGCAGAGTGGGAGTTCTTTCGCTGTCGCTCTCGGCTCGGGCTACTTCGCTTCGTCTTCGAGCTACGTCTGTCGCGTTGGGCGCGGCGGATGAGCTTGATTAGATCGAAGTGTAAGGGCTCGAGCTTCGAAGTGCACAGACTGACGACAGAGCTTACACGCTGTCTCGGCTCGGCTCGGCGATGAGAGCAAGGAGGCTTCGCTTGGCTCTACTCTTTCTTGCTCGTGCAGATGCACAAGCGAGGGAGGGCGGTGCTGTCCTGGTAGTAGACCTCCCCCTTTTTTTTTGCCGCTTGTAGGGTCCCCCTCGGCTTTCCACGATCTCAGGCTGGGAGGAGGCAGGGCGGACGACTCGCTGAGTTTCGAGGGCTGAGCTTGCACGACGGTGCGGGCGAGGCGCTCGATTTGTCAGCGGCGTCTCCCTGTCTGCTTCCTATCGTTTTCGCTCGAGAGGGCTCAAGCTGGGTTACGACGAGCAGCGGGGTTCGGACCTTCTCCTTTCGCGGGCTTGCTCTCCTGTTTGCTCAAACGGGGGAGGAAGCTTGCTGGCGCGGGAAGGTTACGGGAACTCTTTGCTTGCGTATGGCTTGACTGGGCGGCTGTGGAAGCAGCACAAAGCGAGGGAGCGACGATCGGCGATTGAGGGTTGGTTCGCTCGCTCGAGGAGCGGGCGGCTGGCCTTGTTGCCTTGAGGTGCTGTTCGCCTTGACGTGCTGGAGTCCCTCAACCTTCATCTACATCGTCGGTGGCTCTCACATTCGCGATTGATCAGCAATTGCGAGGCGACGACTCTCGGCGCTGCTTTCGAGTTCCGTTGCTCGCCTGCAGGGGCTGGTCATCGATTCGATGAGAGAAATGGTCGAGAGTGTCAACTGGAAGAGATGAAAGCGGTGCAGTTTGCTGCAAGGCTTGCCTTTGGGAAGCACGGTCGAGCACAGGAGAGGTAGGGGTTGACTTCGCCGACCCGACCGAGTGCGTGGTTCGCCTCGGAGGCGGATCGCAGGCTCGGATGGTTAGGATGAGGTCACCTTTTCAACTCGTTCTCATGCGCTTCCTTGACCCTGGCCCTCCTGGCGCTTCGCGAAATTGGGAGAGGGCCACCTCCCTTCGCGAGCTGCTGCTCCCTGCTCGCTGAGCGGGGGGTTCGGCTCGCTTGAGGAGGTTGCCTTCGTCTTCTTCAGTTCTCAGACGTCTCGATACGCTTCTTCGCCTTCAGCCGACGGATTGAACGGCAGAGGGGCGCAGCTCGGCTTCCTCCTTCGAGGCTTGCTGCTTTCGCTGCTAGCGCGAGCGGTGGGGTCGATGTTGGGAGAGAAGAGCTTCGTTTAAAAGTCGGCAGCTGGTTACGACTCGGATCGCTCTCGAGTTGGGGCTACAAGCGACCGAGGGGAGCGCAAGGAGGGGGGGTGGGAGCGCCGACGCCTTTGCTTTGTTCGTCTGCGCTCGAATCGGGCGGGGGTGGACAGAATTTCGTGCTGTTTGCAGGCTCCCTTACCCTTTCCACGCTGCCGCTTGCCTCTGAGGTCGAGGAGCTTCCCGAGCGAGTGACTGCTTCGCCCGAGCAGGTCGTTAATCGCTCTCTGCAAGAGGGCGGCGGGGCTAGCTCCCTACGGACGGCGTCCTACTTTCCGATACTCGCTTTGATTGCTATCGGTCTCTTCTATGATACATCGAGCGCGGTTGTTCTTCGGCCTGCTAGCTCTCGCTGTCCTTCGGCCTGCGAGCTCTCGCTGACGGCTTGATAGTCGGCGGCGGAGCTGGCTGCCCTCGTTGAGGTGTTTCTTGCCGTCCTCTCCTCACCATCCAACCCGAGACTCACTCTCCAAGACCAAAAAGCTGACCGTCGCTCTCTTGCCAACTCACAGCGGCCAGGATCCGAAGCTCGAGTTTCGCAAGCCGGGGCAGGGAGTGAGCTTGCTGTCGGGTCCGGTGAGCTTTGATCCTCTCCCTCGCTACCGATGAACGATGAGCTGACTTTTTGATCTATCTCAAAGGCTATCCCCGCTACCGGTTCGTCATCGCCTTTGCCGCTCGCGGTCGTCGCCTTCGCCCGCTCGCTCGCTGACCCCTTCCTTCCTTATCTCCACCTCCGTCACCTCGCATTCGACGCTCCATCGCCTACCAAACAGATCCCTACTGGACCCCCTTCTACACCCTCTTCGACTCACCCACCGAAGTGCACACCCTCCTCGATTCCTCAACCCTCCTCCTAACCGTCCAACAATCCCCCGTCAACCTCGCGACCCTAATCACCGTCCTCTGCGACCACCTCTTCGACCTCCTCTCCATCCCTTCCTTCCCTCATCCACCTCCAACACCCCGAGGAGCCGAGCAGAGGGACCTCGCCAAGGAGGCGCTCAATTGCTTGAGGGTGCTCAGCCGGGTCGTGCCCTTTGTGCTGGGGCCGCAGAGTACCGAACCGGGGGAGCTGGAGGAAGCGATCTTCTGGAGGTCGGAGAAGATTAGGGTCGAGAGGCCGGTCAGCGAGGAGAGGACGAGGAACAGTACTGAGGCGCCGAGGGAGGCGGAGGAGGGCCAGTTCGTTATTGATGACGAGGAGGAGGATGAAGAGGATGAGGAGAATGAGGCGACTGCTACTCCCAAGCCCGCTGCTGAGTCGTCGCAGCCGACTGAGGAGTGGGAGGAGATCCCTCCCCTTGCTGAACGACTGCTCGCGGCTTTGGTCGATTTGGCGTTTGTGCCGGGATTCACGGTCGCGGAGGAGTGTAGGACGCAGGATGGTGCTGTAGTTTATGTTATCTGGTGGGCTCTTTCTCTCATCTCTCACTCGAACGCTCGCTGACCTCACGACTCGAACAGGGAACCGGGAATCGCCCACTCCCCCTCCTCACCTCTCCCACCAACGCCCTCCTCCCTCCTCTCCGCCCGTCTCGAAGTCCTCCGCCTCCTCGCCATCCTCCTCTCCCTCCCCTCCCTCCTAACACCACCACACGCCTTCCCCTCCCTCCCAAACCGCTGGCGAGAAGTCCTCGTCGGTCCCGTTCCCGGTATCGCTGGCGCCGGAGCCGCTGCAGGAGGAAGGCTGGAGAGGAAGGTGGTGTTGTGTTTGCTTTGCTCGTTGCTTAATACGGCGTTGGGGAAGCCGGTGGGTGGTGGGGGGAAGGAGGAGAAGCAGGGAGGTGGAGCGGCGGGAGGAGCAGGGGACAATTCGATCCTCTCGCTCGCTACTTCGACGGCGGATAAGCTGAGTGGGGTAGTACTGAGGAGGGAGGACGTCCGAGGTTTGCTCGTGCAGAGCTGCTTGCAGGTGCTCAGCGCTCTCCTCGTTGAGCATGCCCCGGCTCCCGAGTCGAGCGTCGACCCTTCCTCCACTTCTACTACCGCACCGACACCAGGACCGAGCCCTTTCGTCGAGCAAAGCGCTACGATGGGATCTTCCTCTTCTGCTCCCTCTCCCCCTTCCAACGCCTTCGCCTTCTACCTCGCCAAGCTGCACCGTTCCTCCGACTTCGACTTTCTCCTCTCCGGTTTCCTCGCGCTCCTCGACCGTGGACTCGGAGGATCAGCAGCCGCGCCTTTGGCGAACCTCGGGCTGGGAGTAGGAGGAACGACGGGTGCGGCGACGGGGACCGTCGAGACGTTGGTGGTGCTTTGGAGGGTCGTCGAGGGGAACGCCAAGTTTGCGAGCTGGTTGGCGGAGCAGGAGAGGGTCGGTGAGGTGTTGGCTTGGTTGGTCGTCGCTGGGCTCGAGGGGAAGGATGATGAGAGTGAGTGTTTCGCCGAGCTCTCGTGACTTGCTTCGTCGCTGATGTACCCCGTCGCTGATGTACCCCGCTCAAACAGCCCAACTCGGGCTCGTTCGACTTGCGGCGTTCCTCCTCCAATCCCTCACTGCCGACCAATCGCCCGCTTTCGCTGCTCGTCTCAATGCGCCAGTCGAACTCAAACCAAGTTTGAGGAGCAAGTACGGCGTCCCAGGCAGCCTGGCCGATTTCATCATCGTGAGTCGCTCGCTTCTGCTCTCGTTGGCGCCTCGGAGGCTGACCCTCTTCCTCCCTCTACAGATCTCCCTCTGCACCCTCATTTTCACCACCTCAGGTCGTCTCTCCGCCCTCTACCCCGCCTACGTCCTGACGATCGACAATATCTCACCTCTCATCAAGCATCTCTCGGCCGTCGCTTCCACTCGGTTGACCAAGCTCTTCCTGGCTTTCGCGGCGCCGGGCTTCTTGTTGATGGAGGAGGGAAATCCAAGGTTGATCTACTGTGAGTTGATGCTGATGAGCGATGGAAGGGCGAGCCCAGCTGACTTGACTTGAGCCGAGCAGACCTCCTCGAGACCTTCAACAACGTCATTCATTTCCAGCTCTCAGATGTAGGTCTTCTCTCAGAGCCTGCTCATTCCCCGTCTCAACGCTGACCCTTTACCCTCACGCAGAACCCCGAACTCGTCTACGCCCTCATCCGCTCCCACGCCCGTTTCGACCAACTCTCGACCTTCACCCTCGCCGGCGGAGTAGCCGAGGTCCGACGAGCTCGTCAAGAGAAGAAGGCCGCCGCTGCAGCTGCAGCTTCCGGATCCAACCCGCTCTCCACCATCACCGAGGGACGGACGGCGTCGACTCCTCCGCCGAAGGAGGGCGAGGGCGAGGAAGGAGGAGAAGAGGGAGAGGATGGCGAGAAGGAGGTGTCGGAGAAGGCGAGGGGGAAGATGAGAGCTAGGAGGACGGATAGTGTTAGCAGCTTGAGTGTCGCCGATCTGAGCCTGGGTGGGAATGGCGCGCAGAGTCCGGCGGAGGAGGGCCAGCCGTTCGTCGGCAAGAATGGCTTTGTTCCAACCGAGGGATGGGTTGCTTCGTGGCGAGGAGGGTGAGTGTTTTCTTTCCAGATGCGAGAGTAGTGCCGAAGCTGATCCTTCCCCCGCCGAACAGACTTCCCCTCGACTCGATTCACATTATGCTCGCCGAGCTCCGCCCGCTCGTTCTCGACCTCCCCTCATCAACCACCACCCCTCTCAGCTCCTCGACCAGCAGCGCCTCAGCACCTACGTCGGCCATCTCCCTCCTCTCCTCCGCCTCCCTCTCCGGCCTGCTCCCCCCAGCGCCTCCTCCTCACCCTCGCAAGTTCCTCGCTTCGCCTCAAAGCGTCACCTGGCTCGCCTCACTCATCTACGGCAACATTTACCTCTCCAACCTGGAGCTATTGAGGGAGGTGGAGGTGAGGCTGTTCGGCGTTGCGCAGGGAGGAGGCGGGAGGAGGGGACTCGGCGGATTGATGGGAGGGATGCAGGGTGGGAACCCTTTGGAGTTTGTTAGTGGTGCGGCGAGGGAGTTGTTGGGGAGGGTTGGACGCTAGAGCCTTAATGAGCAGTGATGTAGTGCAGCATTTCGGTTGTGAGCTGGCTTCGGCGATGAGAGGGAGCGCCGAGTGCTCGCTGAGAGTGCTGTAGCGAGGTCGCAGAGCATTCGAGTACATTTTCAGCTCGTATTGGATCTCTTTGCAGCTCTCGAAGAGCTACAGACGCCCTCCATCTCCTCCACCAACCGCTCGAAGTTGCGCCGACCGCTCGCTTTGCCTCTCTTGCTCCCGCGCTTTCCTCGTCTCGCTCGCCTTTCGACTCGTCGCTTCTTAGGATCGACCTACAGCTCAGTGAGTACACCACCCCTCAAGATGTAATCCCTCACCTCTTCCCTTCTGCACCCCATCACCCTCCCTCCTCCCTTCGACCCAGCGTCACAGCTTCAGCTCGCCCACTCGACGACAGCCTGGCGCATTCGGAGGATCTCAGGGTAGGGATCCTAGGAGGGCTCAAGTTTGCTACTGGAGTTTGTACGTCTCTCTCTCTCTTCTCTCACTCTCGAGGGCGCGGTGTTGTTGCGAGGCCTTGGCGCGCGCTGTGTGAGGGCTGTTGCAGGGGAGCTGGGCTATTCACGGGGCTGGGCTGGGGGGGGGATGGACTATAGGCTCGCATCAGTACAGCTTGATGAGCTGCAAGTGGGGCAGAGCGGCAAGAGACGAGCTCGTGCCGCCCCACCGTCAGCAGCAAGCACTCTGTGGCTCGCTCTCAAGGAGGGCGGGCTGGGGGCGCTCGTTGTTGATGAGTATCATGGGTGGTAACAGGAATTGCTCTGCTACAGCTCGCCAGGCAGACGAGCAGGGGGAAACCAAGCGGAAGGGCGAACGCGCCGACGATCTCGCTGCGAGTGGGCTGCTGGTCTGTAAGGACTGGTGGCTGCACGCGCTCGTTGCCGTCGGGCGAGCTCGTTTTCTCAGTGCAGTCCGCGCTGCCCCGATCAGTCTCTCGGCGCACGCAGGGGAAGCAGGCCAATCTCACGAGCGAGCGAGGGCTGGCTGCTGTTCAGTAGAACAGGGGCCAGGTTCGCTGCACTTGATGAGAGACCCACCGTCTGTGTACTCTGGACTATCCCGGGGCGAGCGAGCTCGTTCCTCCTTGACGTGTCGGTGCTCAGTTCGGCGCTGATCCCACTCGCTTTCGGGCTCGTCCTCGCTTCCGAGGGGTGGGGACGGGCTTGATCGTTCTGGAAAGTGATCGGTGTAGTGCTACATCTGCTCCCTAGACCTCTCCATTGGGGGATGGGCGTCAGCAGGCTCAGAACGACGCTCGGCGAGAAGGCAGAGGGCGAGGGCGAGGGCGAGAGCAGGAGGAGGTTCGCTCGCTGCTGGGAAGCAGGGGGGCGGGATTCTTCTTGCTATCGAGCAGCTCCTCTCGCGCAGCTCGAGCTTCATTCGCTCTCGAGGGAACCGAATTTTAACGTGGAGGGAGAGCCGAGCTCATCGCCTTCGCTTCAGGTTGACGCTGCTCGCTCGCAGGGAGGGCGGCGGGACTTGATAGCCGTAGGGTGTCATTGTGCTCTTCATTTCCTTGTCAGCTACACGGCACGGTCACCCGCCTCGTCAGTCCTCCAAGTGTTCGCCGATTTCCTTCCTTCTCCGGTTCGCTCGCTCTTCAAGGGAGCGGTGGGGCGCGAGTAGAGGCGTAGCGTACCGGAAGCACTTTGTCAGTAATCGCGGACGGCTGAGCGCTGGCTCAGGAGCCTGACTCAGCGGCAGCGGCGGCGGAGGAGGGGTGCTCGAAGCCGGCTTACGATTCGAGGTCTTTCGCTAAGGCGGGAGGCTTGGAACCGCTGCTTAATCGGCATCCCTTCTACTTCTCAGAGTGGTTTTACGTACCCACCCACTGCGCGCGGCTGTACGAGCCACACAAGCAGGCAGGGAAGCTCGTAGTCCGCTCCTCGCTTAATCTTTCGGGCTGCGACTTGCGTTCAAGGGGGGCGGGTCGTCACTTGATAAACTGGGATGGTGCTGGCTTGACTTTCGAATTCTCTCTGGCTAGGACGCTGCAGAAGAGGTAGATCGAGCGCAGGGAGGGGAGGAGGGGCAGCGAGCCGAGCCTGGCGTTGGGCTGCTACGACCCGCCTGGGGGCGGGGAGTGGGGTTTTATAGTACCCCTCTTCGAGCGCTGTTGTTTTCTGCCGGTCATCTCCGGCTCGCTCACTCACTGGCTGAGCTCACCGTCCTCGGCGCCCGACCTGGAGCTTCGCCCTGACTTACTCTCGAGGCTCGCTCGCTGCTAACGTGGTGGGCGGGCTCGAGCGTTCCGGCGGTTCGATGCTCTGCTGTATTTTGCGGCTTGCAGCTCGAGGGCCTGAGCAGACAGTGTCATTCTCGCTCGCGCTCTCGGAGGAGGCTCGTCGACCCGTTCTGCTTGGTCTCGCTTCTGCAGAGGTAGGAGGGGGCCGAGGCAGTACTTCGAGCGTCGTCAAGCTCCCCAATATGCTCTCTTGAGATGTAGACGTCGAACTACTCGAGGAGAGAGAGAAAGGCTCAGCCACTCGCTGTCGGCGTCACTCGCTCGCTCGCTCCCTCTCCAGTCCCGCTCTTCGCCTGGGGCGGTGGGCGGGCTCGGGCGTGCGACGAGGCGTTCCGAGCCACCCCAATTTCGCTATTGCTACTTGAGCTTGGGCTCGTCGCTGAGCTGAGCTGGTCTCGGCGCCGAGCCAGGGCGAGGAGGCGCCGCTCTGGTTCGCTCGGCGCGTCGAAGGCATGAGCGGGGGGGAACTAGTGATGCCGGGTCCTTCATCTCCTGTGTAGCTCGCTGTACCAGCCTCAGCCCCAATAAACTCGGCTGGGGGACGGCCGAGCTGCTGCTGCTCGAGCTCGGACTCCTTGCCGTCCTTCGAGCTTCATTCGCTGCGTTCAATGCGGCGGACGGGCTCGGTTTCGAAGACGGAGGAGCTGGAGCGTCCGAGTAGACTGTTTTGCGATCGTCAAGCCTCTTCGCAGACGTCGGCGGGGGAGGCGAAGGGACGCGAGGCGAGGGTTTGGTGTACGTTCGCTCGTGCAGAGCATGGGCGGGCGGGGCTAGTTCCCCTACTCGAGATTCCCGCTTCTCTTGCGTTTTTGAGCTTGATGCTCTTGCGAAGCATGAGAGGCTTTCGTTCGCTTTCGGCTCGGGCTACTTCGCTTCGTTTGCGAGCTACGTCTTCCGCATTCAGCGCGGCGGATGAGCTTGCTACTAGGTAAAGCAGGCTGTTAGTTCCGAGGCGTGCACCCTGACAACGGGGCTCGCCTGCCGGCTCGGCTCGGCGACGGGAGCAAGGAGGCTTCACTTCGCTCTACTTTTTCTCGCTCGTGCAGGTGCACAGACGATACAGGGTAGTGGTAGGTCGACGTTGTCTCCTCGCTCTGTCCCTTCACCTCTGCACGGCGTCCCTCGAGTGTCTTCACGATTTCAGGCCGGGAGGGAGGCAGGCGGTCGACTCGCTGAGTTTCGAGTGCTGAGTTTGCACATAGGTGCGGGTGAGGCGCTCGATGTCTCAAGCGAAGCCGAGCCTTCTCCCCGTCGTTTTCGCCCAAGAGGGCTCAAGCTGGGTTACGACGAGCAGCGCGGTTCGGACTTCTCCCCTTCGCGGGCCTGCTTCCCTGTTTGCTGAAACGGGGGAAGCAGTTTGCTGGCGCGGGAAGGCTACGGGAACTCTTTGCTTGCGTATGGCTTGACTGAGCGGCTGTGGAAGCAGCAGCAAGCGAGGAGGGGCGCTCGGCGATTGAGGGTTAGTTCGCTCGCTCGAGGAGTGCGCGGCTGGCCTCATCGAGTGTGAAGCGTTGGAACTCCTCACTATTCAGCTGCACCGTCGGTGGCTCTCTGATCCGCGACTCGTCGGCTCTTGCGAGGCGACGACTCTCGGCGCCACTTTCGAGGCTCGTTGCTTGTCCGGGGAGGGCTGGGATCGGCTCGATCAAACGTGTCCATCAGCGTTTCAACTGGAAGAGATGAAACTGCTGCAGCTTGTTCAATGGCTTGCCTTTGGGAAGCACGGTCGAGCACAGGAGGGGGAGGGGTTGACTTCGCCGATCGGACCGAGTGTGTGGCTCGCCTCGAAGGCGGGTTGCGGGCTCAGATGGTGGACGTTGAAGGCGCCTCTCTCTCGTCGACTCAGTCACATCTCAAGCGCTTCCTTCATTTTGAGTAACGCTGGCGCCTGACGGGATTGAGAGGGCGACCTCCCTTCGCGGGCTTTGCTATTCCCTGCTCGCCGAGCGGGGGGTTCGGCTCGCTCGAGCGCGCGATCTGCACTCTTTCCTTCTCTCTTTCCCGACCCCTTCGTTATGCTCCTTCACCCTCTTTGGCCGACGGCGTGATCGGCAGGGGGCGCAGCTCAGCTCCCTCTCTTTCGAGGCTCGCTGCTTTCGCTTCTGGCGAGAGCGGCGGGGTCGATATTGGGAGAGAAGCCACTCGTTCCGAGATTGGCAGCTGGCTACGATTTCAGTCGCTCTCTAGTCGGGCTACGACCGAGCGAGAGAAGGGAAGAGGGGAGGGGAGCGCCGACGCCCTTTGCTTTGTTCGTTTGCGCTCGAATCGGGCGCGGGAGGACAGAGCTGGAAGCCGTTGATGGTGCCATCTCTACTCCTCGCCTTATACCGCTGACGAGATCTGAAGCGAGTCGAGCATTCTCAAGCGGGTGGTTTCGGCGCTCGAGCTGGCCGTTTGCCGCTCTCTGCGTAAGAGGGTGGCGGGGCTGGATACTGAGTGTCGGCTGCCACTTCTTCCCTGTAGCTTCATCTGTCGCGCAACTCCGAGTGACGCAGTTCTTTGGCCTGCGAGGCCTCGCTGTCGGCTTCGAAGTCGGCAGCGGAGCTGGCTGCCTTCATAAAGGGCGCGTGCCCCGCTCTCCGCATCATCGAACCCGAGACTCACGCTTCAAGACCAAAACGCTGGCTGTCCCTCTCCCACCCACTCAACAGCGGCCAGGATTCAAAGCTCGAGTTTCGCAAACCGGGGCAGGGAGTGAGCTTGCTGTCGGGTCCGGTGAGCTTTGGTCTTCTCGCCCGCTATTGAGGAACGAGGAACTGGCTCTCGAATCTCTCTTGAAGGCTATCCCCGCTACCGGTTCGTCCTCACTTCGCCGGACGAGGCCTAACGCTCGCTCGCCGACTCGCTGACTCCGTCCTTCTTCTTCCCTTCTTATTCCCTTGCTCTCCCCTCCTCGCTACTACGGTCTCGCCTCCCGCCCTCCTAACCCCCTCGAGCAGATCCCTACTGGGCCCCCTTCTACACCCTCTTGGGCTCACCCCCCGAAGTGCGGACCCCCATCGACCCTCCTCGAGCTCGGCGCTGGGTCTTCTCCTCCTCACAGCTCGCGAGGCGGCTATTCGAGCTGGTGAGGGCCAAGGAGGAACACTTTTTTTTCAGACTGTAGGAGCGACCGAGTTTGTAGTAGCGTACAGCGGCAAAATTGAGCTTTCACAAGCCTTCGGCGATGGCTTGCAGCGGAGAAGGGAGAGTGCCAAGAGTTGTAGCGAGATGCGAAGGTGCTCACAACTGCTTCAGACATTATCTCAAGCCTCCTGAATCACCTACAGCAAACTTTCACCGAGACAAACGGCAGCCAACTTGCGCAGCGACTCGACCTGCGCCTCTCTCACTCCTCCGCACTCGTTCGAAGCGTCGCCTTGCTCGCTTCGCTCTGCCAAACTCGCTTGCTAGGCCGATTCGAGACTCGCACGGATGAGCTTTCCCTCAGCTTCTTCCCACTTACACATCAACACCAACACTGCCAACACTCGCCCTTCACGCTCCGCCTCACCTTCTCCAACTCGCGATCGCGACTGGGTCGACGTCTACGCTCCCAACGAGGCTGGACTACCACTGTACAAAGCTAGGACTAGTAACAACCCGCAACAACCGATGGAGGTCATTGATTCATCTACAGCTCGAAGGCGAGGCGGAGGACCCGTCGTCGACGCGTTCGCACAGCCCTCGTCGGCTTCTGACGACGAGGAAGCGAGGAGACGAGCGGAGGAGGAGGAGGACGATGGCGGTAAAGGAGAGAAGAGCTCATGGCCCGTCACGGGGATTGGGATGGAGGAGCAGTTCAATCAGACCATCAAGCCGAGCGGAAGGAGAGAGTTTGAGGCGGTTGGGACAGGCAGGAAGGGGAAGGATGGAGGCAAGTGGGACAAGCTAATCCCCGAGAGGAGACCAGCGGCTACCTGGGTGAGTCTCTGCACCTCGTTAGACGTCGACGAGCTTGCTCCGCCGCGTCAACACGTCGCTCTCGCAGCCTTGCTCACACCGCTTCCGCTACAGACCGCCGTGCTTCGCGAAGTAGCACAGGACATCAAACCTCATATCCCTCTCATCGTCTACACCTTCCTCTCCCTCTTCACTCGCCTCTACCGCATCGGCGCCAACAATTCGGTCGTCTGGGACGAGGTGCGTTCTCCTTTCGTCGCTTTGAGAGCTGAACACGGCTAATACACCATCTTACAGGCTCACTTCGGCAAGTTCGGAGCCTTCTACCTCAACCGAACCTTCTTCTTCGATGTGCGTGACCTCACAGGCCTCCTTCGACTTTCCGCTGACCCCTTCGCTCGCGCAGGTCCATCCACCACTCGGAAAGATGCTCGTCGGTCTCGCGGGAGCTCTCACCGGCTTCAACGGATCCTTCGACTACCCCTCGGGCGCCGTCTACCCCGAGCACGTCCCTTACCGCGCGATGAGGGTCCTCCTCGCTCTTCCCGGAATCGCTATGGTCCCGCTCGCTTGGGGTACGGCTGTCGAGCTGAGGTTCTCCAAGTGGTCTCAGCACATCGTTACGCTGATGACTCTTTGTGGTGAGTTGAGCCTGAAGCCTTACGCTGAGGCTGAGCTGAAGAAGCACCGAGCTGATTTCCTTCCTCCTCGTAGACCTCGCCTGGCTTGTCATCAGTCGTTTCGTCCTCCTCGATTCCATGCTCCTCTTTTTCACCTTCACCACCGTCTACTTCCTTGCATGCTTCAACAACCAGCAGCGAAGGTGAGTTTATTCGAAGCTGATTCGGCGAATCCCCCAGCTGACCTCCTTACGCTATTCTGCAGGCCATTTGAGGAGGAGTGGTGGGTCTTCTTGGCGTTGACCGGTATCTCGATCGGATGCGTCGCTAGGTAAGCTTTCTCACTCGGAAAGCGAGATGAGGCAGCTCGGCTGACCCTCTCGCTCCCCTCTGTGCAGTGTCAAGTGGGTCGGCCTCTTTGTTACCGCTCTCGTCGGCATCTACACTGCCGAGGACCTGTGGAACAAGTTTGGCGACCTCAAGATGCCTCTCGTGAGCCCTCGCGTTGCCCGCCCCCGAAGTCGCCGAAGCTGACCTCTCCTTTCGCCCTACAGCGCACCTACATCCGCCACTGGATCGCCCGTATCCTCTGCCTCATCGTTATTCCCTTCTGCACCTACGCCCTCTGCTTCAAGATCCACTTCCTCATCCTCAACCGCTCGGGAGGCGGAGACTCGCAGATGAGCTCGCTTTTCCAGGCTCATCTCGAGGGCAACGACTTTGCTCGCAACCCGCTGGGTGAGTAGGAGCCCTTTTTGTGACTCGAGAAGCTCGCAAACTAACCTCCTGAAATTCGCAGAACCCGCTTTCGGCTCCAAGCTCACCCTCAAGAACATGGGCTACGGAGGAGGTCTCCTTCACTCGCACGTCCAGACCTACCCCGTCGGATCGCAGCAGCAACAAGTCACCTGCTACCACTACAAGGACGAGAACAACGAGTGGATCGTCACGCCGACCTGGGAAGCCGACCCCATCGACCCCAACGGCGACATCGTCCACCTCAAGCACGGCGACACCATGCGCCTCGTCCACGCCTCGACCGGTCGTAACCTTCACTCGCACGCCGTCGTCGCCCCCGTCTCCAAGCTCAACAATGAGGTCTCGGCTTACGGCAACGCTACCGTCGGCGATTCGAACGACTACTGGGTCGTCGAGGTCGTCGATGACTTCCTACGAGGAAGTCGGACCAAGTTTGAGCGCATCCACTCACTCTCGACTAGGTTGAGGTTCAAGCACCTCAACTCGGGTTGCTACCTCGTCGCTTCAAACGCCATCCTCCCTCAGTGGGGATTCAAGCAGGTCGAGGTATCTTGCGATAAGAACAACAACCCCAAGGATGAGCACACCTACTGGAACATCGAGTCTCACTGGAACGATCGCCGTGAGTTTTGTCTCTTTCTTTCGAATCTTCGCCGAGCCGGGCCGAGCTGACGTTTTGCTTCTCCTCACCTTCATCGCAGTCCCCGCCGGCGACCAAAAGCTCTACCGTTCCCCCTTCTTCCGCGACTTCTGGCACCTCAACGTAGCCATGATGACCTCCAACAACGCTCTCGTTCCCGACGCCGACAAGGAGGATACGATCGCTTCGGGTCCCTTCGAGTGGCCTTTCCTTTGGAACGGCATGCGCATGAACGGATGGCAGGATAATGGCATCAAGTACTACCTTCTCGGTAACGCTGTGACTTGGTGGATGGCTAGCGCGAGCTTGGCCGTTTGGGTCGGGACGATCATGTGGCATCTGGGAAGGTTCCAGAGGAAGATTAACGATTTCGCACCTGGTGAGTTCAGCTTTCTCGACTCGCGAGCGCTGTAGCGCCGAACAGACGTCAGCTTAGCTCACCCGGCGATGGCGCTGACCTTCTCCTTCCTCGCGACTCGCAGGAGAGTGGAATCAGTTCCTCTACGTCTCCAAGATTGCGTTCGGTGGATGGGCGTTCCACTACAGTGAGTCTTGCTTTTCCCGCGCTTTCTGTAGCCTCGACGCTAACTCGTTTTCGCCTTCCAGTCCCCTTCCTCATCATGGTTCGTCTTCGCTGCAGCTCTCCAAAGGGTCGCTCTTTCATTCCACATCTTTGCTGACCTCTTTCTTCGCTCGCAGGGTCGCGTCACCTACCTTCACCATTACGTGAGTCCTTCATCCTCCCTCGCTCGCCTCTCCCCTCGTTTCCTCTCGGCTTCGTCCGCTCCGCTCCTCCCGAACAGCATGCTCACCTATTCTCTCAACGTTTCACAGCTACCGACACTGTGGTTCTCCGTCATCATGGTCGGATTCCTTCTCGACCATTTCGTCTTCAAGTCTCGGCGGTGGACCCTTCGGACCAAATGGATCGTCTTCACCCTCGTCGCAGGAGCCGTAGTTGGAACCTTCCTCTGGTTCAGGGAATGCGCTTGGGGTATCGAGGGTGAGTTTTCCGGCTCTTCACCACCGAGCTACCTCGGTCAAATCGGCGCCGAAGCTAACCCTCGCCTCGCCTCACTTCTCCGTTTCCCCCTTTGCTGCGCTCCTTTCCTCCCTTCGCTCCCTCGCTCGCAGGACCGGCAAGGGATCTCAAGCATCACAAGTGGAGGAAGGTGAGCTCTTTTGTCAGCATTTAGCTCGCGCTCTCTCGCTGACCCCTTCCTCTTTCGCAGAGCTGGAACATTTACGACTAGATCTCTCGCTTCGATTACCTGCGCTGGTAAAGCTGTTTGCAAACCAAAAGAACATGTCCATCGCATCAAGCCTACAGCACTGCAAGTGTCTTTCGCTCCGTCCTTCTCCGACCCGGTCTTTTGTCGCCTCTCCTTCCAGCTCGGCGCTCCCTCTGCCCTCTCGCCTCGAGTGTCCATGGTCCCATTTGTACAGTTGGAGTGGAAGGGTCGTCCCATCATCTCTTTGCCGACGTCCCATGAAGTGCAGCTGTCCGATGAAAGAGCGGGAGATGAGCGCTCAGCCCTCCTCTCGTTGCTCGGCCTAGGTCGGGCTCTAACAACCAGCTCGGCGTTGGCGGACGGCGAGAGACGAAGACGGACTTACGGCCATGCTCAAGAGTCCTCGGCTAGCTGTCGCAGTACAGAAGCCACCATCTCTGCCGCGATGAGGTCTGCTGAGGGTGAAGTGGATGGGGAGAGCAGGGGCGATGGCAGGGAGGCTGCTGTGCGAAGAGCGAAGTGCGAAGAGGGAGTCAGCTGTGTAGGAGAGACGGCGCTTCCGAGTTGGTTGCAAGAGAGCTCACTCGAGTTGATAGAGCCGCTGGGAGAGTGTGAGGGGGTGGAAGTGGCGGAGGAAGCCGGCGACGAGGGGGAGAAGAGCGAAGAGGAAGCGAGCGCCAGCGCGGAGAGGTCTTGAGTGAGGATGCTGATGCTCGACATCTTTTGGGTGCAGGTGGTGGTCGAAAGCAGAGAAAGGGATCGCTCTCATTTCATCAAGACTCTTTGCGCCGAGAATGCTGCAGCCTGGCTGGGCCATGCGCGACGGGGATCCGTGCGCGGCGCGAAGAGCAGACCACTTCCCTCGGCTCGTCCTTTTTGACCTTTTGTCGTCGCTTTCGGCATCCGGAGATGATGAGCTACAAACGAGTGTGGGACGATGAAGGCTAACGGAGAGGCTGCAGGCGAGCAGGAAGAGCAAAACATGGTAGGGACGTTGCTAATCGAGCCACTCGGGCGCCGAGCAGTCTCCCGAGCCATCTGCTTCTCGCTCCTTGCCCTTTCCTTTGCTTCTCACGTCTTGGCTAGGCGGGCGAAAGAATAGCTGAGCCTATCGGCGAGGAGGAGTTCTCTACAAAGCGACCTAAAGAGGCATTGGCTGCAAGCAAGAGCTGCGCCGAGCTGGGAGCCAGTCCCTCGAGTCGACCGAGATCCGAAATGGGTGGTCCAGTGAGCCCGGGAGAAGGTCCAGCACGTAAATTGAAGGACTTATGGAGCGCTGCTGTACCACAGGTCTCTCGCAAACGCCTTACAAGCAGAAGGAAGGGACGGAAGCCGGAGGTGACTTGGGAGCGCCGAAATGATCGAAAGCTCGAGACCCCCTCACCAAGTCACCTCTGACATTCAAGCAGAAACCACCACGCTTTGGTACGCTCTCTACTCCTCGTCGCCCTCTGAACCTCCCTCAAACCGTCTCATTTCTCGCCCGAGTTGAAAGACTCGGTGCACACAATAAAATTGGAACGATACAGAGAAGATTAGCATGGCCCCTGCACAAGGATGACACATGCAGTCAGATAGGATGTACGCTCTTTGAGCGGAACGTTTTTTTGCTGCTTTTTGGTGAGGAAGCAAGGAAGTTCGGCGCTCGCTGGCCCTCCGCTGAGCACCGTCAATCGGCCTGTGTGACTCTTCTCGACCTCAGTAGAGCCTCAAGCGAGAAGCACAGAAGCACGGATGTACCTACATGTTCTGTAAAGCTCGAAGTGACTTTGATGCCCCTCCAAGACCCTTCGCAACTCGCAAAGCTCAGCGCCGAAGCTCGGGTCGACTCACATAGAGTACGGCGCGTTTTTCAAGCATAGCATCCCCTTGTTTGCAAGCATTACTACTCCCAAAACTCGCGCACCTCGCTCCTCCAGCCCAAAGTGAGCCTCGGCGCTTCGTAGACCGCGCCTTCGTACTTGAGGAAGACGAGGAGGGGGCAGGGATTGAGGTAGACCATTCCTTCGGGCACGATAACGATGCACAAAGCGGGATTGGAAACAATGTAGCGATACGCCTCTTGGTCAGGCTCCATCATCTTGTGCCCGTATCGCGCAAAGAGGGGGCTGATGTCTCCGAAAGCCGAGCCGGTCGTGAAGTTCCTGCGCAAAGAAGAAGGGTCAGCACGGCAAGTCTTGAGCTTTGGATTAGCTAAATTACATACGTGTCAAACGTGCCCAAGTGCGGAAGCGCCGAGATTCCTTTGCAGATGTTCTCCTGCGAGCGAAACGGGGTCAGCGCTCGGGGTCAACTCCCGCCCTCCTCAGACGACTCACGAAAGCCATTCTCGTACACACGGAAGGCCCGGTATTTCTCCCATGGAGTGAGAGGTGCTGTAGCTTGATGTTGGAACCCGGCTTGAAGACCATGGAGGGGAGAGCTGCAACGTCGTCAAGGTCGAGTCCAGTCGCGTGGATCTCGAGGGAGCGCAAAGAGGCTAGCTCGACCGAGAAGGTGAGAAGATTCAAGTAGATCGTGAAGGTCGTGTCACGGCTTTCGAGTACGCCCAAGTCCAGAACGAGGGTGTGGAGGTTTTGAAGAATCGAATGCTGAACGTCGTCCTCCGAGCGGCGCTGCGGTCAAAGGCAAAGTCAGCGAGGCTCGGGTTTCCAAACAGTCGTAGTACTCCTCACCGTGAACAATGACAAGACTACCTTAGCTCCCGCAAGGTCGAGATTGGCGAGGGTGAGAACTCGCAGCGATTCGAGTAGCTTCGGCGCGAACCACTCCTCAGTGAAGCCGCCCACGTTGTCGAGGTGAAGATGGTGGAGAGCGGGGAGAGCGCCGTCCTCGTTTGGTACCATGGTGTAGTTCGTTATCTCCAAGCGACGCAACGCCGAGTTGCGGTGCAGGTGAAGAGGGACGAGGGGCCCGCCCGAGCAAGCCAGTCTCGTGAGGTCGGGGAGCGCAAGAACAGCATCCCAAACGGGTTGGAAGACGGGTATGTAGCTTTCGAGATCACTGGGAGAGTTTTCCTGTGCGAAGCGAAGCATTCGTTGGTTAGCCTTTGCGACCGAGGCTTGAGGGCTACGGGCGAAACGTACCAGTCGCAGCGCCGTCAATCGCCTCGCAGAGCGAGACACAGCAGCCAGATCTTTAGTCTCCGCATCGTCCATCCATGCCCACTCGCGCAAATCAAGTTCACGGAGCATCTCACAGCGCTTCTCATCCTCCCCAAGCAGCTTCAAGGTCGCTCGAACGGCCTCGCGCCTACGCTCTTGCAGCTCAGTAGCTCCGTCACATCTCAGTTCGACTTTGTGGTAGAGCTTTGGCTGAACGGCTTCCCTCACGAAGCGCGAAACGAGCGAGAAGCAAGCGAGCGAGCCGAGAGGGAGGTGAGCGGCGACGTCGGCGAGTAGTTCGGGTGGGAGGGAGGTAAGCGTTGTAGTAAAGCTTTCCTTGACAGTGGGCGAGGCGAGTGAAGCTTCCATCGTAGAGCTGTTCCAGCGACGAGAGCGATTAGCGGGTCTGAGAGCGGGTCTGAGAGCGAGCGCTAAAGCGAGCGAGAAAGGTGTACGGACCTACCTTGTAGTAACGAGCAGTCGCAAGTAGCCTGTAGCGAAGCAAACGAGCCCTATCGAGTCGAAGCTAGAGACGAGTGAGCTGCAGGAGATCAAGAGAGCTGAGCGAGCTTCGACCCGACTTAACCGTTCGGGCTTGGTCTCTTCCACATCACTACTTGGCTCAGCTTGGTCGACTTACGGTTTTAAGACTGCGCCCCAACTCGCCAGCCATGTAAGTCGAACTGCTTGCTTCGCTTCCTCTCACCAGCCCCACCTCGAAGCTAGCTCGCTCGCTGGTGAAGCCCCTCGAACGGCTTCTGTAGCTCTCGTACGGGTCGCCGACTGCGCCGAAATCTGTAGCTGACTCTGATGCTCTTCTACAGGTCCAGCAAGGAAACGCTGCGTCAGCTGCACCAGCTCTTCGCTTCCGCTGCTGAGCCCAAACCTTCCAGCTCGACCGCCCCGCCTACGTTCCCCTCCCTCACATTACCCCCAGACGTGAACGCTCTTCTAGACTCTCATCTCGCCTCCTTCGCTTCCTCCTTCCCCGAGTCGACCTCTGGATCCGCCCTCTCCGAACGAGAGCGTGAGCGAACGCGCTGGCGGGACGGCCTCCTCGAGATTTGGACGATCGCAGAGCCTACACCGGGAACGGAGGGAGATCCGCATGTTATTGGACGAGTCTCCGCCTTCCTCGTGCTGCTCGAGAAGCTCAGCGCGGACGTCAAGGACGACGACGACTCCGCCCTCGTCACTCGTGGAGACATTGGCAAGGTGTGGTGGGATACATTACTCCGGAGGACAATCCTAGGTACCCCGAAGGAGAGTTCGGACGACAGCAGGGACAAGGCGAGAGGCAGGAAGCCCGCCAAGAAGGGCAAGGAGGTGGCAGCTCCCCTCTCGGGCAATGAGCTTCGCCCACTCACCGTCTCGAGGATGGCATTGGCAGCGGCAACAAGGACGGTCGTATGGGGCATGTGCCCTACCATCGCCGAGCTGGAGCGGGATCAGAACTTCGTCTCGCCCTTCTGCTCCATCATCCGCGCCGAGTACGAAACTCGCTCGCTCGCGACGCTTCGAGGCGGAGATGAGTGGTATGGATTGAGGAATGTAGCCGAGTGCTTCATGGCTTGGGCCGACAAGCAGCCAAAGGTGCGTTTGCCGGCTCTCGGCGATCTTGACGGGGCGAAGCTGACTCCCTCTCGTCGGCAGGCCTACTTCGAGAGGAGCGCACCCTACATCACTCCTACCGCCCCTTCCCGCGTGGCCTTCCTCTCCCTCCTCCTTCACTTCCTCTGTCGACACTCGGGCAAAGCCTATCATGTCCTTCAAACTCCTCTCCTCTCCAACCTCATCGACTTCTGCCTCACTTCGCCTTCACCAGCCGCCGTCACCCTCGGCATAAAATCGCTTTCGATGTTTCTCGTCGCATTACCCGTCATCATCGGCGACCACCTCTTCGGCATCATGGCCATCTTTGGGCGAGTAGTCAGCTGGGAGATTCCGGGCGAGCTTGAAGATGCAGGGTTTGAGGGTACGTCTCGACCTGTTTACGATTGTCGAGTGAGCTGTTACTGACTCCTGTCGTCCCCTCCTACAGACCTACCCACCAACGAGGAGGCGTTCGACGCTCCGCCACCCGATCCAATGGCACTCTTCACCATCCTCTACGGCATCTACCCATGCAACTTTGCCGCCTTCCTCAAGGATGCTGAAGGATACCTGAAAGGCAAAGAATGGAAAGGTCCTCGCGGCGACGGCGTTCTGGGACTCGACTCGGCGATCGTTCGGGACCGGAGCAAGGTAAGTTTTCACCTTTCGATCGCTAGCGCTGAGCCGAGCTGACGCGCCGTTTCACTTTTCAGCCTCTCATCCGCCAACACACTCTTCACCCATCCCTCCTCACCGGCGATCTCGCGACCGAGCTCACCGACACGAACCGCTGGCGTCGCCTCGAGACGGCCGATGTAATGGCCGAGTGCGACCGGAACGCAGTTCAAGAGCACCCTGACGATCTGCACGACTTCCGAGGCGACGGCAAAGTGGACGGCGAGGATTCGAACGACATCCACGACGCGGAGAGCTTCCTCGGCCGCTCGAGGACGCGAGGTCGAGGACATCGGTCGAAGAAGGGTCCGCTGGCGCAGGAGTTGGAGAGCGTTTTCGCTGAGAGGGCAGTACGGAGTGCAGCGGATGCGGAGGACGACGACGGCGCTACGATGAGTCGGCGACACACGCCCGTCCCTCGCGCTCCGTCGACCTCGGTCTCTCGCTCTCGGTCGCCAACACCTCACATGCCCGCCACAACGCACTACACCAACTTCCAAGCTCTTCAGTCGGCCAGCCCTCGCTCGTCAATGTCGCCCGGTCGATCCCTCTCGCGCTTCCGCTCGCCCGACCCCGACTCCCTCGCCTGGAGCGGCACTCTTCCTTCCACCGACAGCTCAGCCCAACCTTCCGGTGCCAGCTCGAGGGCTTCCTCGATCATGAACGCACCTCTTTCCCCTCTCGGCAACTCGTCGCTACTCTCCCCCGACCCTCTCTCGCGCTCGACCTCTAAGGCGACCAACATCCCTACCAACGCGCAAATCGCCAAGCTCGAGACCGAGATCATCCTCCTCCAAGGCGAGGTAGCCTTCCAGACGTACCTCAAGCAGCTGCACATCGCGCATGTCGGCACGCTTCATCGCGAGAAGGTCCTTGAATCGGGCGCTGAGGCTGAGAGGCAGGGTCTGGTGAGGTCTTTATCGCGCTCGCCGTTTAGGATCGACACTGACCCCCGTCTTCTCCACAGTACCGCACCATCCGCACCCTCCGAGCGCAACTCAAGCAGACCAAATCGTCCCTCGACCAGCTTCGCGCCGAATCGGGCGTGACCAAAGCCAACTGGATCGCTCATATCGACGATTTGAAGGACAAGCTCAAGTCTATGCGCGAGGCTCGGCTCAAGTGGGAGCAGGAAGGCAAGGCGCTGAGGGCTGAACTTGAGGATAGCAAGGAGAAGGAGGAGAAGGTTAAGAAGGAACTTGAGCTGCAGGGAGCTGAGTGAGTTCAAGGGGGAAGATAATGTTGAGGCTGGCGCTGACCTTTTTGTCGCTTGCTTGCAGATTCTTCGACCTTCAAAATCAGGTTCAACTCGACTCGGCGAAGCTCGAGAAGATCGGACAGTACGAGGCCAGGTGAGTTGGGCGCGTCGCTTTTCCTCTCGAACAGTCTTCTGACGACTTGGTGCGTTCTGTAGGATCGAAGCCCTCACCAAGACGTTGGCCATCTGGTAAGCTCGCCGCTCAGCGCTCCCTTCTTACTTCGCTCACTCGGCTCTCCTCCATAGCGACGAGGACCTCGCCAAGTACACCCAGCACCGCAACGACATGGATGCTCTCGTCGGAGAATGGAAACGCTCCGAGCTTCTCCGGGAAGCGAGCGAGGCGGAGGTCATCTCCCTGCGCGAGCAGCTTCGGTTCGTTCCCTCGGCTGTCGTCGTCTGCGTGAGCTCGCTGACCTCCCTCCCTCCTGCAGCGCCAAGGAAGAAGCCGACATCGAGTTTAGCAAGCGTAGCACAGCACCGACCTCTCCTGCTATCAAGCCGACGACGCTCAAAATGGACGACCTCGAGAAGATGAGGGCCGAGATGGGGCGATTGAGGGAAAGGAATCGGGAGTTGGAGGAGGCCGCTCTGGAGGCGAGGGATTAGTCTGTCTGTTGTACTTTAGGAGAGGAAGTTATTTGTACAGATGGGGTGCAGAGTCGTCAAAGGGGGAGCTGAAGGTCGTTTCCGGCGAAGTCAGGCCGATGTGAAGGGCTACAATTCTCGCATCGGCTGCAGCATCAAACTACTGTGCTTGTATTGCTCCCTTCAGCCTCCTAACTTGACTTTGTTCCAGAACCGCTCGCCTCTCCGCTCTTGCTCTCGCTCGACCTCGGATCGAGCTCCTCGTCTCCCTCTCTTCCTTCCCCCTTACCTCGTCGTTTCTTCTCGTCGGCATGGCGAGCTCAAATTGGAGACTTAGACCAAGTGGCTCATCTTCAGCGCCCTCATCACCTTCTTTTCCTCCTCCCGCCGCCGTCTCACCCGCACCGCCAGCAACTTGAATCGAGCAGGATACCTCAGCAGCAGCAGCACCAGCCCCTTTGAGTGCAGTGGAGTCGAGCGTTACAGAAGGAAAGAAGCTCGAGCAGTCGCCACCAAAGGATTCGAGTCGAGCGTCTGGAGTCGATGAGGTGCAGCGGAGAGTCGAGCGAGCGATGTGGGATTGTCGAGGCGGCTGGGGTGCAGCTTCGCCAGAGAGGAAGCAAGTTGGAGAGAGTAAGAGTGTTTCTAGGTGAGTTTCTGCTTTCCTTCGGCTGATGGGAGCTAGCTGACCCGTCTCCCTTGCTCCTCCAGCCCTCTCAATTCCTCATCTCCTTCCTTCTCTCCTCGCTCGACGGGCTACGTCGTTACCACCCCTCCGACTCGCTCAGCTCCTACAATCCAATTTGGGGGAATCTCCACCTCGGATCCACTCCTCTACACGACCGACATTGGCGTCTGGCGGGCCGACTCGACTCACCCCTCCCCCCGTCAATCTCAACCTCTCACTTCTTCGCTCTCCTCGCTTCGCCTCGCCCATCGCGGCCTCCAAGATCAACTTGCTACGACAGCTACCGAGCTTCTCCTTCTCCAAGCCGATGGGCAGGAGCAAGCCTGGCTCTCAGCTCGTCTTGCTCGGTCGGAGGAGCGCAACGCCGAGCTGCAGCAGGAAAATGACGGCTTGAGGAGGGAGCTCGGAAGGTTGGGAAGGCATAAGGAAGAAGTGGATGAACTTTTGGGAGTTAGGTCCCCGCCGGAGAGCCCGTTTGCTGGGAGGGGAGCGAGGCCGACGGGGTTGGTGAGGGGAGCGTCGAATGAATCGGTCGACGTTGATGCGGGTGAGGCGTCGTTCCGAGTGAACGATGTTGTCGAATCGTGCTCTGATCCCCTTTTGCGCTCGTAGATTATCGCGCGACGACACCTCGACCCTCAAGCTCGGCGGCTCAACTTGCACCTTCTCCCCTCCCTTCGACTTCTCGTCTTCCTTCTCCTTCGCCAGCCGAATCGCAATCTCTCATCCTTAACCACCTGGTACAAGAGTTTCAAACCGCCAACGCGACGATCCGGAACCTTCAACACTCGCTGGGACGGAAGGAGGCGACGATTCAAGAGCTCGGCGAAGAGCTGGTCGAATCGAGGGAGGAGAAGGGTGAGTTTGCTCTCCTCTCGATCGGTCGGAAATGCGGAAGCGACCATGAAACTAATTCTACTCCCCTGCTTTGCCCTCGCGCTACAGTGAAGCTGCTGGTTCAGCTGTTCGAAGGCTCGGCGTAGTCGATTGCTTAAGGATGGGAGGTCGGAGGGTCGTCAAAGGACGAGACGTCTGACGTACTCTTGTGAGACTGACACTGAGATTTGAATCTGTACCTCGACCTGCCGTTGAGCTGCAACGCGAGCCAGTTCGGCGCTTCGGCGATGGCTTCAATCTTCGCCGAGCAGTGGTTGAGCTCTAACTCACCGAGAGGCGACACTCAGAAGGTCAAGAACGATTCCAAAAAGCACAACATACAGCACAGCAGCCCTAGCGTCCGTTTCCATCCTTACGCCTGCTTCCGACCGAGCCCCATCAAGCATGCGCCTTCGCACCCGCTCCAGCGTAACCCACATCGTACCCTCTTCCACTCGGCACAACTCCTCCCTCATTCCCCTGCGATACCTTTCCTCCATGACCTGCTCCGCCAACGGGCTGTGGCTGGAATTGAGCGTCGACGGGGGACTCCCAGCGGCAGACGGTGCAGAAGTAGAGGTGCTTCGTGCCGAGCGGGATCTGTTGCAAGAGGCGAATGTCAACTGGGAGCTTCGCAGTAAGCTCGAACGACGTACAAGAGGGATGTAGCAGCTGTAGGGAAGCAAGCGGAGGTCAGCAAAGGACAGTCGACCGTCCGCTGCAGCGCAAGCGACTATTCACAGGTCGAAACGCTTCTTCCTCTTGAACTTCTCGACTCGAGGATTATGGCAACGGGGACAGACCCTAGTGTCGTGGCCTTCCTGAGTGAGCCTGTGAACGAGAGACGACAAGCGTCAGCTGAGCTTGGCGGGGTAACGGATCGAATCGTGAGGGAGTGTGAGCAGGGAGATGTAGCTTACTTAGCAGGACAGCCGTAGACGATTGGGATGCACAAGAACATGCTCGAGGATGTGCTCAAGCAAGGGCAGTGAATGGTAGAAAGCCAAGAGACGATGGCGCTGCGAAGCTCGCTTTAGGCCAGGTTGTGAATCGTCAAGCTTTCTCTAAAGGGGTGGAGGGCTCTTGAGGAGTAGCGTGTACTAGGAGCAAAGTCGTCTGAACCTGCAGCTCTGCCCTGCTTCGATACAGAAGCTCGGCGATGGCCTCGCAGGCCTCTCCTTCGGCGGGAGCTTCTCGCCCAGTTGTGGCTGCTGTAGAGCAGGGGATGAACTGGGATGCATTATGCAAAGCTCAAAGCGCGTCGCCCGCATTCATGAATCTGCAGCTTGACCAGAAGCTGCTCGTCAATGCCTTCCCCCTTGCCCCCCTGGCCAGACGAGCGCCGAACTTGATCTCTTCGCCCGTTGAAGGCACGAGACAGCTTCATGGCATTCTAGCCTACGACGATTGCTCTATCAAGCCCTACAGCACCCCCAGAGAGCTCCTTTACCCCCGCTGGAGCGCCCTAGCCGCACTCTGCCAGGCAGACGTCGATGGACCGAGTTGCTGAATCGACGGCCAGCGGTAGGAGGAGAGGGCCAGCTGGTGAAGTGTTCTGCTACAGAAGAAGTTCAAGATGCGATGTAGAGGGAGGAAGACGACCGGCTCGCCGCCGCAGCGTTGCTCAGCGCTCGACTTCAGAGATTGAGGCGCACCCAAGGCCTCTCTTCTCCATCTCTCCGAGATTCGCCCAGCTCCCCCCACCAGCTCCTTCCGCCTCTTTCAGACACTCGTCTGAACCCATTAACTTCACCTACAATCATGGCTTCCCCCGCTCCCGCCGCGTCCAAGTAAGTCGCCTCTCCGACCGCTTGTCTCTTTTTTTCGCGACGGGCCCTTTGTGTCGCCCCTCGTCTCTCGCCCCCTGGCCGCTCGTCGCCAGGTTGGGGAGGCAGGCGGGGTCAAGAGCAAACTTGGCCATCTCGGCCTGCTTTCGAGCGCCTGCACCGAGCCCAGGGAGAGCCACAGGAGCGGCTGGGCAATCATCACAAAGCGATCAACGAAGTCGCGTTTCCGAAGCTCTCGACGCTAATCAGACTTTTTCGCTCTCCTCCTTCCCTACTACTAGGGTTGACGCTCCCGCCACCGAGGCTCCCGCCGCCGCTGCTGCCCCCGCCGCTGCTGCTGGAGGCATCTCCGACCCCGATGAGGCTGTCATCGAGTCCAAGTGAGTTTGATTGCGTCTGCGAAAGGCTTCGGGACAATTACTGACTCGCTTTCACACCTACAGCTGGGACCAGGTTGTCGAGTACGTCTCGAGCGAGATTCGGCGTTGACCTCGGAAGGAGCGAAGCTGACCTTTCGCCCTTCTCGTGCAGCAACTTCGACGACATGTCGCTCCGCCCCGAGCTCCTCCGTGGAATCTACGCCTACGGGTGAGCTTTACTCGAGTTTGAAGGCTCCAAGATCATGCTGCTGATTAGCCCTCCTACGCCAGATTCGAGCGCCCTTCGGCCATTCAGCAGCGCGCCATCATGCCCGTCGTCTCGGTGCGCTCGTTCAAACTTTCCTACCCCTCCACCAGCACTCACTTACGCTTCTTTTACATCTACAGGGACACGATGTCATCGCTCAGGCTCAGTCGGGAACCGGAAAGACCGCCACCTTCTCCGTCTCCATCCTCCAGTCGATCGACGTCTCGCTCAAGCAGTGCCAGGCTCTCGTCCTCGCTCCCACCCGTGAGCTCGCTCAGCAGATCCAGAAGGTCGTCGTCGCCCTCGGAGACTACATGAACATCGAGTGCTTCTCCGCCGTCGGAGGAACCTCGGTTCGCGAGGCCATGGCCAAGCTCCAGGAGGGTGTCCACATCGTTGTCGGAACCCCCGGACGTGTCTTCGACATGATCCAGCGCCGCGCCCTCAAGACCGACCACCTCAAGATCTTCTGCCTCGACGAGGCCGACGAGATGCTCTCGCGTGGATTCAAGGACCAGATCTACGACGTCTTCCAGCTCCTCCCCCCCACCACCCAGGTCGTCCTCCTCTCGGCCACCATGCCCGCCGACGTCCTCGAGGTCACCACCAAGTTCATGCGCGACCCCATCCGCATTCTCGTCAAGCGCGATGAGCTCACCCTTGAGGGTATCAAGCAGTTCTACATCGCCGTCGAGAAGGAGGAGTGGAAGCTCGACACCCTCTCCGATCTCTACGAGACCGTCACCATCACCCAGGCCGTCATCTTCTGCAACACCCGCCGAAAGGTCGACTGGCTCACCGACAAGCTCCAGTCCCGCGAGTTCACCGTCTCCGGTTTGTTTTTTGACCTCTTTCTCGTGTTGTAAACGATCCTCACTGACTCTTCCTTCCACTACAGCCATGCACGGAGATATGGAGCAGGGCCAGCGTGAGGTCATCATGAAGGAGTTCCGCTCGGGATCTTCGCGTGTCCTCATCACCACCGACCTCCTCGCCCGTGGAATCGACGTCCAGCAGGTCTCGCTCGTCATCAACTACGACCTCCCCACCTCCCGCGAGAACTACATTCACCGCATCGGACGTGGAGGACGTTTCGGTCGCAAGGGAGTCGCCATCAACTTTGTCTCGACCGAGGACGTCCCCGCCCTCCGCGACGTGAGTTGTTGTAGCTTATTAGGCTCGAGATGCACCTCACTGACTGAGCCGACCTTTACCACAGATCGAGCGCTTCTACAACACCCAGATCGACGAGTGAGTTTTCCCCCTTCTTCGCCTTTTTCGAGCTTCCTGCTGATTCTACTCGCCTCCACTAGGATGCCCCTCAACGTCGCCGAGTAAGCCGCCTTCTGTAGTTTCTTAAAGATCCTGGGGACCTCACAGCGTCGAGAAAGCTGTTCGGCGCTCGCCCAAAAGCTTTCTCGGCTCTGCAGCGCCCTAGGGGGCTCCGGAAGCCTCCAGCTTCACGAACATACACTGATATGTTCCCTCTTCGCAGCCTCATCTAAGCGGTCAATCATCTGGAGCACTACAACAGCCAGGACGGCCCCGTTCAAGCGCCGNNCCCCCCCCCCCCCCCCCCTCCCCCCAATTATTTGTTCCCCCCTCCTCGCCCGCCGCCGATAGTCTAGATCCCCCAGCCCTCTCGTCTGCGTTAGCTTCTCTTCTTCCTCTCTGTTATAATGACACCCCCTCGACTCGACCCCTTCCTCCCCTTGGCGCGCTTTCCCACTTCTTGGTCCGAGCCGCCAATCTCTTTCGTCTACTGATGTTCACAAGACTCAACCCCCTCCCCCTCCCCCAAAACTGCCTGCACTGGCTACCTACTTGTTTTCACCCTCATTTTGGACCGAGAGAGCGAGCTGAGAGATCTCAAGGCGGGCGAAACGAGGCGAGGCGGCGGAGGAGAGCGTAATGTCGTGCAGTGTCGTTTAGAGTCGCAGAAAGCTCTCAGGGTGTGCTCTATAGATTTGTGGAGCTTGTTGCAAGACCTCGCCGCTCATGCTACAGCGCAGCCGAATCCTGAGCTTCGACCTTCGAACGCTCGACCCTCTCTTGCCCTCCTCCCACAACACCGC
>JACWFO010000017.1:350465-448825 GCA_019775505.1 Leucosporidium yakuticum
CTCGCTTTCGGTGAGCTTTCAGGCTGTATCAGTGCACGTATCGACTCCACCCTGACTCTGTACCGTCTCACAGTCATGCCCGTCCCCGCCATCCCGCCCGAAATCGTCGAGGAGATCCTCGAGCAGCTCACTTGGGGTCGAACGGCGCATCGAGACTTGCTCGCTTGCTCCCTCGTCTCTCGCACTTTCAACGTCCTTTCTCGCGCCGACTCAATCTGGAAGCCCATCACTCGTCGCCCCGTCTACGTCGAGCTTTCGAACGAGGAAGATCAACGCGATATGGAGCTCGCCTTCCCTCTCGAGCGCAGGGACAAGCCGACCATCTGGGAGAGCCTACTCGCATGGCCCAAGATCATAGAAATCGCCTACCGTCACTTTGACGCCCTTCTCGCAGAGCCGACCAACAAGATCCTTCACGTTCTCGCTCTCGTCGAGCTCGGCGACCAGAACCTGGCTTTCTTGATCGACAGCCTCGCGCTGCAGAAAGTTGAAGAGCTCAAGGAGAAGTTTCCGGCTGATTGGATGGCTCGTAGGTATTGGGCGAGGCAGGTCAGAGGCGTCAGCTCGAGGCGAGAGGCTGTCGAAATTTGGAAGCGCATCGGCGATGGCTGGGAGGGCAGCGAGGCGTTCTACGAAGGCATCTTCGCGTTTGGAGCGCTCTACGGCAAGCAGGAGCTCGATGCTGTGAATCCTTTGCTCTTTTCCTTCCTTGAGGGGGGCGGCGGTTGACCTGACTTGGGCGTGCAGGCGGACTGGCTTCTCGAGTACATCGGCCCTCATTTCCGCGACGCCGTTCAAGATACCCTCGAAGGAGAGGTGCCTCTCTGTCACCTGGGACATTTCATGGAGAAAGGATCGTTCTGTGGAACTCTCAACCTCGATCCTGCCGGCGAGGTCATTTCGAACATCCTCCTCGACGGTCACCCTCCCAAGCCCGATGAGGTGAGTTGAACTTGTAGTGACGCGAGGAGTAGGCTCTTACTTACTCTTCCTGCCCTCTGCCAGCTCTTCGTGGAAGGCGTCATCGACATGCTTTGCAAGTCCGCCGAAACGAGCGCCGCCGCCGGACTCGGAGACGACGAAGACGAGGAGAAGACCAACGCGGCGCAGATGGTTCTTGCAGCGCTCTTGTGCGCTTCCAACACCAGGTACACCGACTCTCGACTCGTTCTCTACCCCGTTCAAGTCCCTCACGTCACCTTTCTCGCCGCCGCCTTTAAGTCCGAGGACGGTCGCTCTCTCCAAGCCGAGGACATCGTCTACCTTTCCTTCGCGCCCGCCGGTCATGCTCACCACGACATGATTGAGAAGATTTACTTTGAAGATGCTTCTGATCTCTTCCGCCGCAACGTCGACCTCGCCCGCTTTCTGAGGCCGACTTCGACGAGGGATCTCGTCAGTCCTTCGCGACGTCTCGTACAGCTTCGAGGCGAGCTGCTGACCCTTTTTTGAGAGCTTACAGATCCACTCCTTTGCTTCGGACGTCACCCAGGCCTTCATTGTCCAACACGAGGCATCGAACAGCAACCAATGGTTCAGCGACAGTGCGACCGGCCGTTACGGCGCCAGCTTCGCCGCTCTCCTCGTCCCGCGCAGCAACCGCGTCATCGGAATGTACCAAAATCACTTCGACATCGACTACCACATCGACACCATTGCGTACGGAGTCGACGTCGCCCATCCCTGGGACGCCGAGTGGATTCGCCAGGAAGTCTTCTCTCGCCTCAATCCCAACGCTCACGCTGCGACGCTTCTTCCTCACCTCGAGCGATGGGATTGTGCGAAGGAGGAAGACGCTATTCCCGAGATCACACGTTCGAGAACCGCTCGAGGACCAGCGCCGAAGTTCCGCATCGGCGACATCGTCCGTCTCGAGGATGGAGAGAAGGGCGTAATTATTGCTTGGGACAGCTCGAGCTTCTTTGGGGGTAGGTGTAGCCTTCTCCATACGAGCTTGTACATACCGCTGACCTTCTTCCTCGTCTTACAGCTGCTAGCGGGCAGATCAGCGAGGCCAACGCCGAGAAACGGAAGGCCAGCTTCTTCTACACCTTGGTGCGCTGCCTCACCGGCATCTCGGACGTTTCAAACTCGCCTAACCCGCTCTCTCGTTGTCCTGCAGCTCAACCTCGAAGGCGCTCTCATCAACGTGCTCGACCGTGATGTCGAGGACGAGCTCGAGCCCTACACCGCTACGCAAGCTGAGCTCAACGCCTTCGAGTCGTGTTACGATCTCGGAAAGTACTGCAAACGCCTCGACAAGACGGAAGAACGCCGTCGCTTCGTCATCGCCGACGACCACGCCAAGCTCTACCCCAACCATTGAAGGAGCGGGACGAACAACCGAGCGCGAGGATTGAACGAGGAGGGAGCAGCCGAGCTCGCGTAGAAAGATATGCCAAACTTGTTTTCGACTTGCTTTTCACCGACCGTGGAGTGCAGTCGCAAAGAGCCTCTTCGAGCGCTGATGGAAAGCGCCTGACCTTCGCGGTCCTCACGCTGCTTCTCGTACTGAGAGGAAGGACATCTGAACGTCTATCTTCCAATGTTGTACCTCTAAGCCCTGCGTTCTACCAACCACTTCGCCTGCTCGCGCATCGTCGGCAGCTTGGTGAGCGCTTGAACGGGAATCGCAAGCTCGGCTTTCGCCAGCCGTACGGACAGGCGCATCATTGAGATCTGTAGTGGAAATAGATCAGCAGGGCGAGAGGTGACAAAGAAGAGCGAGAAGGAACGTACTGAATCTCCTCCCAGCGAAGCAAACGAATCCTCGGCGCCAAACTCGTCGACGTCGAGGCGCAGCACCGACGCCCATACCTCGGCGAGACGCCTTACTACTTCGGAGACCTCCTTCTCGGATACCGTCGCGACCTTAACCTCCTTGACCCCTACTTTGCGAATCGGCTCCAGCGCCTTTCCTCCTCCTTCGAGCTTGAGCTCGCCGAGCTTGGTGCAGGGTGCCGTGGTGATGTAGTCCATGACGCGAGCGATGGTTCCGAGTAGCCTCTTGACCTCCTCCTGCTCGATGATGCGATGGTCGTAGAAGCACGAGAGCTCGAGCGCTTCGTCGTCTTCGGCCTCGGGCGTGATCTCGAACGAGAGGGTGTAGCTTGTCGGCATGGTGATACGCTCGGGTGGCTGTCGGATCGGCCAAGCGAGCTCACGCTGACCCTCGGGCTCCTCCTCTCGCTCCGCCAAGCTCTGGTAGGTGACGAGAATGTCGAAGAGGTCGGAACGGCCAGGGAGGTCGCAGATCTTGGCGAGTTGAGCGAGGGTGACATGCTGATGAGCTCGAGCCCGACGATCGGCGGTCGATTCCTCGCGAGTGAGGTCGAGAAGAGAGGTGGAAGGGTCGAGGAGAAGACGGGAGGGGAGCACCGAGACGCAGGGGCCGATGACCTCGTCGGCGAGGTCGACGTCGATATCGCGGCCAGAGCGTACAATGCCGAGGGTGACATCCTTGGAAGTCCCGTGGTGCCCTAGAGCGACGGCGATGGCGATACGAGAGGCGATGGCGGGGGTGAGGCCGTTGCGCTTGGAGAGGCCGACGAGGTCGCCGCTCCAATGAAGGATCTCGGTGGTCGAAGTGGAGAGCTGCTCGCCGTTGAGGGGCTCCTGCGACGGCCAATTAAGAGGGGTGGCGCCGGTGAGGTATGATCGCCAGAAGTCGGCGGTGGTAGACGAGGCGTGAGGCTCGGCGAGCCACCAAGCAACGATCGAGGAGAAGTTGGGGCGAGGGGTGACGGCGAGTTGATGGCAGAGTGCGCGAAGGTCGGTCGAGAGAAGCTCTAGAGTCCATCCGTCACTGTGAGAGCGACAAGGTCAGCGGGGAAGAAAAGGAAGCGTCGGCGACGAAAGCACACCTCATGGCGTGGTGCATGCTCCAACCGAGCTTGTGCTGGCCTGAAGGGCTCGTGAAGATGGCGAAAGTAAGGGCCAACCGTCCCCAACGGAAGACATGAGCCTCGCGGTCCTCCTTGAGCCATGCCTGCGAAGAAGCGAGTCAGCTCACGCCGAGGAGAAGCGAGAGAAAACAAACTCACATTTACAGCGTCGTCGAGCTTCTCATCCTCAACAATAACCCTCTTGACCTCCAGCGCCTCCTTGACCTGCTCACTCTCCTCCCTCAACACGATCTGCACCGTCTCACTGGCGCTTTCGAGCACAGCAAAGCAGCTCCTCAGCACCGGATACCTCGCGACCATCATCTCGAGCGCTTGCTCGACGACGGGGATGGAGAGGGAAGAGTCGAGGGCGTAGATGGCTTGAGCGTAGTAGTGAGTCGAGTCCTGCGAGGCGGCGAGGAGGGAGTCTTGCGAAGGAGCGGTCGGGTAGATGTCGGCGATGGAGGAGGCGGGAATGGACAGCTCCGAGTCGAGCTCGGCGAGGATGTAGGGAAGATCGTCGGCGGGGAGGAGGGCGTATGGCTTGTAAGGTGGTGGTGGCGGAGATGCTGGCGAGTTGTCGTTCGAGGGCGCCGAGGTTGCCTTGAGCACCTGCGCGCACTCCGCCAGCGTTGCCGCGTCGAGGAGCTCCTTGAAAGATACTCGGTATCCCTCGGCCCTGAGCTTGCCGACCACCTTGAGGAAGCCGATCGAGTCGCCGCCGAGCCTGGTGAAGGCGTCGTCGTCGGCGATCTCGTCCTCCTCCAGCCTCAGCACCTTAGACCACGCTCGCCTCGCCGCTGCGTGCCATTCATCCTCGGTCTTGCGACTCGAGGGCTGATCCTTGGAAGCCTGCGCGCGGGATTGCGACCTCGCCTTGCGCCAATCGTGGGCCTCGGCGAGGAGGCGTAGGCTCTTGCGATCCGTCTTGCCCATACCCTGCGTTGGGATGCGGTTGACGGGTAACCAGTAGCGAGGGACCATGTAATCGGGTAGGGAAGCCGAGAGATGAGTTTTGGCCTTCTCGACGAGGGCGAGGAATTCGGGCGAGGCGGAGGAGGGGAGTACGACGAGATCGGTGGAGGAAGGGGGCGGCGAGGAGGGAGCGAGGAAGGAGGGAGAGATGTCGAGGAATGCGACGAGACTGGCGGGGATGTCGGGCGTCTCGAGTTTGTCGACCACGCCGCGGATGAGCGCCTCGTGAGCTCGCGAGCTGAGGTGCTCCTCGATCTCGCCAATTTCGATGCTGTTCGGCATGCAAGGTCAGCGCTGCTCCTCGCGAGACTTAGACGCAGAAGACAAGCTCACCGAAGACCGTTGACCTTGACCTGGCCATCCTTCCTACCCAAGCACTCGATGCTGCCGTCGCCGTCGCCGAGGAAACGACCGAGATCGCCCGTGCGATAGATGCGGCCCATCTCGCCTCCGTCGACGAACACTCCCTCGTTGAGGTTCTGCTTGATGTAGCCACGAGTAACTTGAGCACCTCCAACGCAGATCTCGCCGATGCAGCCCAGCGGCACGAGAGCGAGGGAGCCGGGGGCGAGGATGAAGATGGTCGTCGAGCCCGTTGGCCTGCCGATGGGGACGGAAAGAGGTGAGATAGCGATGCTCTGGTTGGAGATGACACCGACGGTCGTCTCGCTGCAGCGTCAGGTTCGTCAGTGGTAGCTCGCTCGCTCGCTCGCTCGGAGAAGGCGAGCTCACGTAGGTCCGTAGTCAATCACGACCTTGACGCCTCGCTCCATCCATGCATCGCGAACCCACTTCTCAACCTTCTCTCCACCGGTGTTGATAACCTTAATCTTGAAGCCCGCCCGTTCCCAGCCTTGGCGGATGGTCTCGCCTTCTCGGGGACGAGCGTCGAGATGCTCGAAGAGAAGGCTCGAGATAGTGGGTGTGAGGTCGACGAGGGTGCAGCCGAGACGAAGGATGGTACCAGCGAGGTCCGACATGAGGGAGGAAGGGCTGGTCATACAGAGCGTCGAGCCGTGCTGTGAATCGAGAGGTCAGCGGGCTCGGCCTCGTGGAGAAAAGGAAGCGAAGCTCACAGCGAAGCAGTCCCAAATGTTCATGACCGAGACATCGAACGAGTAGGAAGGGAATTGGAGAACACGCTCGCCTCGTGCACGCCCGAAGACGTCGCGGTAGTTCCTGCGACCCGACGAGAGAAAGTCAGCGCGAGCCGAGAGGAGATGGCGATTTGGACTCACCTGAGGAAAGTAGCGACGTTGCGATGCTCAACGCAGATACCCTTGGGTACTCCTGTGGTTCCGCTCGTGTAGATGACGTACGCTGGATCCTCCTCTCGTAGCGTTGGCCAAGTAACGTTCGGCACCGGCGACTGCTGCTCCATCGTCTCGGGGCTGGCGAGTAGCGACCTAAGCGTCGCCTCGGGGTCGACGACCTGTCCCAAAAGCTTCCAACTCTCCCACATCTCCTTCTCCCCATCCTTGCGCTGCACTACCGCCACCTCGGCGAGCATGCCCTGCTCAGAGAGCTCCTGCAAGATCCCTCGCTTCCTGCCTTCGGGGAAGGAGGGCTCGAGGTTGAGGTAGGCTCCCCCGGCGAGAAGCACCGCGAGCATGCTGATGATCATCTCCGGCGACTTCTCAATGCAGATGGGGACGACTTGGCCGAGCTTGATGGAGGGAAGGAGATCGGCGGCGAGGAAGCGAGCCAGGTGTAGGAGTTGCGAGTAGGAGAGGACGAGGTCATCGAATTGGAGTGCGGGGTCGGAAGGGGAGAGGGATGCAGTGTGAAGGAAGAAGGAGGGGAGGGTTGTGAGGGAGGAGGGGTAGGCGTCCGGCGGAGGAGGCGAAGTCGAGTAGGCGGCGAGGAGTCGGCGCTCGTCTGGGGGAAGGAGTTGGAGGGTCGAAAGGGGAGAGTCGGCGGGAGCGTCGACTAGCTGAGCGAAGATGTGCTTGACGTGGGAGAGGAACCAGCGAGCTTCGAGGGGAGGAAGGAGCGCCGAGTCGACCGAGAGGGTGAGGGAAAGGGAGGAGGGGGTTTCCGTGGCGAAGAAGAGGAGCGGTGAGGTCTGCCGAGGTTCAGAGTTGCTTCCGTACACCAGTACTAGGCGCGGCGCTGCTCCATCCTTCTCCGTCGCCTGCATCGACTCGACGAAGCTCCCAGCGCTCGTCGACCGGTCCACCTCGCCTTGGGTCACTTGGTCGCCGGTAGCGAGGGCGTACACCTCCTCACCAGCATGAGCGGCGAGGGTAAGAGCGCATGCTGCTCTGAGGACGAGTTCTGTCGATCTTTCGTCCTGCTTGAGCTCGATGGTTGTTGACGTAGAGGCCGCTCGGGTCTGGTCGAAGCTGTAGGACGGTGGTAGCCTCGGGTAATCGGGGATGGCCATCTCTGTAGGTCGACAAAGCTTCAGAGAGATTTGTCAGAGGCAAAGAAGCGTTCGAAAGCTCACTGGTCTCCGAGCCAGGCCGAGAGAGCCAAATCAGCCGCTAACAGTTCTTGGACGTGAGGGAAGAGCTGCAAATTGTGGCGTTTGAGCTAGTAACCGAGTGACGTGTAGCCTTTGAAGCGAACGAGCGAGCGGAGAAGAAGAAGAGCGATCGGCGAAAGGGGCGCGAGCGACTTGAAGGTGGTCGCTTCGCCGATCTCGCTACATCTGCTCTCTATGTATCAGCCTACATACCTACACACCTCTGCTCTCTCGACGACCCCGCTTCTCTTGTTCTCTTGTCCCTCGGAGCTGTTCCCCTTTCCCAGTCTCTTGGCTCTCCAATCTGTTCGTCTCTCTGCTCTGTGCATGTCGTCTCGTTCAAGTTCTCGATACTACAGAGCTGATAAACTCAAGTCTGGAGGGTCGGACAGCTTTTCACGGCGGGACGAGGTCAACTACAGCTCCGACAGCGACCTCGAGAAGGCTCGGCGGTCCAGCGAGGAGGACTCATCTCTCTTCTCGGCGCCCTCCACCGACTCGGTGAGCTCTTGAGGATTACAACAAAGTTGTTTGCTGACCCTTTGATGCTTCAGGACTCCGAGTATGGCGACGAACGACCTCGAAAACGCTTTGTCTCCTCACGCCGAGCTCCCTCTCCTTCATCCTCGACATCCAATGAATCTCCCTTAAGCAGCCGTAACCTCGTTCTGTTCCTAGGAACATCCTTCATCTTGTGCTTGACCTTTCTCGCGGGCTTCGCCATCAACAAGTACGTGGATGGCGGCAAGGGCTCGGCGCCGAGTGAAGGGCGAGGCGGGAGCGCGGTGGAGACGGTCACTGTAACCGTTGCAGCATCAACAGGAGTAGAGAAATCCACTTCTACTGCTACTACCGCCTCAAAGGGCTCTGCTTCTTCCTCCTCCTCCAAAGGCTCGGCGACGACCTCGCCGTCGGCTTCGAGCTCGAGCAAGACGGGAGCAAGCAGCAAAGGATCAACGGGTAGCGGCACTTTCCCAGGGCTCTCGAAGAACGGTATCGGTATCGGTGAGCGTCTGTAGCTTAGCATGAGCGCGCGCAGGCTCTGACGGCCCTTTCTTCTTTCCCAGGCATGCTCCCCGAGTGACCTTCGCCGTTCTTTCTGCTCTCCAAGCCGCGCGACTGACCATTCCCCTCCCTTGCAGCTACCAGGATCAAACGTTGGGTCAGATTAATGAGGGTCTGGGTTTCAAGTCTAGCTTTTTTGGCTGGTGAGCTGCTCTCTTCGCTGAAGCTCGACTCTTCGGTGTTCGCTTATGCTCGGATTCTCGGCGACAGGTACGCTCAGCTGCCAGAGTCGGGGGAGTGGGACGGAGGACAGCTCCTTGGAAGCGTGCTGGAGGACCTCAAAGCAAGCGTGAGTCGCTACTTCGCCTTTGTAGCTCCGTAATGCGACTGACCCTCGCCGAGTCGGCGCTGCGCGCAGGGCGCCATCTTCCAACCAGGTCAGCGGCCTTTCACTGTGAAAGAGCAGCAACAACTCACTCGCGCTAACGTCCTGCTCTTGCACAGCCGTCATGCCGAACAAGAACAAGTTCGTCCCGTTCTCGCCCTCGTCCTTTTCGCCGAGCTGACCTTCTCCGCTTCGCAGCTGGAACGGCCTTTCCCCCGACGACGACTACCAAGCGCGAGCGATAGCTACCGTCATGAAAAAGTTCACGGATGAGGGCATCGAGGTCTGGCTCCGCTTCGCGCATGAGGGTGAGTTGCCTTCGTTGCTCGGTGCTCGGCGATCGCGAACTGACGGTCTTGAGCCTCGCAGTCAACTGGTTTGAGCTTCTCCATCTCCTCGAGCAGAGTGGCAGTTTGCTAATAGTCTTTGCTAAAGGTACCAATCAGACGGCACTTACTCTGGTGGAGTCGACGAGTTCAAAAAGGGTTGGGCGGCCGTTTCCGCCGCCGTGGCGGACAACGACATGGTCAAGATGTTTGTGAGTCGAGCCAACTTCTTGGAATCTTACTCCTATTGCGAGTGCTGACCTCTTCACTTCTCAGTACACCCCCAACGTCGCCGCCTCGCTCGACGACTACGTCCGCTACTTTCCCGACGACCTCTCGACGGTGCAGTACATCGGGTGAGCCTTCCAAGAGTCGGACCACGAAAATTATACCTAATTCTAATGCACCCCCTCCATCTACAGCATCGGTTCGTCTCCTTCGCCTCGATGTCAAGGTTTTGGTGCTCGGTGCTCGGCTCACCTCCCTTCATTCGCAGACTACTATCCCAAATCGTCCTCGGAATCGTTCGTCGAGCACATGAAGCCCTTTTATGATAAGTACTGTGTCGATGGGTCGATCAAATTCGCCATGGGTGAGACGGGGTGAGTTTCTCGTTCGCCGAGCTGCCATTGCCGACAGCTGAAGGACGAGGATTCCACGCCGACTAATCTAGAGAAGCGGGACTAACAGAGATTCTCACAGGACCATGTGGGAGGCCTCAATCGAAGAGAAGCTGGCGTGGATGGAGCAGATGACCAGCAAGGAGACGGCCGAGGCGATGCCTCATTACGTTGGGACTTCATGGTTCAATGTACGTCAATCCCTTCGCTGTACAAGCTCGGATGAGCTGCTGATTTGACTTTGTTCCTTCTTCGCCTGCTATCGCTCTTTCCCTTGGCTCCGACTCGGCGTTCCCTTCCCCTTCCCCTGCTCTCCTTTCCCGCCTCTCACTCACCCTCTCGCCCATCAAAACTATCAGTACGACAAAGAGCAAGCGTTCAAGCTTTGGAAGTCGGGTAGCGACAGCGACAACGCCGTTTCGAAGGAATGGTTCGCGACCGACACCTCGGCCGAAGGGGCGGCGATGGGGAACGCTTGATGGGGAGAGAAAACCGGGAGGTGTATCTGTAGCTTTACGAAATCAGGAAGTCATTAGAAGTGGTACGGAGACTTCTTGAGAGGCGAGCAAGCTCTTTGCTGAGTCTCCTCTCGCTCGGCTCTCGGCTCGTGCCCTTAAAGCTTTCGTCTTCCGTCTTTCAGCTCTCGTCCTTGGTAACGCTTGAACGCTTGAAGGCACATCTAGAATTGATAATTATCAAGAAACTCAAACAAGATTGATGACACTACAAAATGGGGCTATCCACGGGGGTAAATCGAATAAGGTAAGTCTCCTCCGTCATCTGCTCCTCGTCGCTCAACTCCTCCCACCCATCACCTGCATAATCGCATCCCTGACGGGCATTCCCGCAGGCAACATCTCTTGCTCCTGCCTCCTCGGCGACTGACTCGGGAACCTCCCGTGCTGCTCGGCGGGGTGGTCGTTGAGCAAGTTGGCGAAACTAGGCGAACGATTGGGAGCGGGGGAGGTCGTCTGCTGGTGGGGAGGGTAGGGTTGCGCGAGACGAGGGGAAGGCATAGGCTGGAGAGGAGGGGGGTTGGCTCGAGGAGAGTGAGCGAGGTGCTGTTGCTGTTGAGGTTGGAAACGAGGGGAAGGGCCGCCGTTCGAGTTGCGGGAGTGCGAGTGCGAGGTAGAAGGGGGAGGAGGAGGGTAGTAAGGCGGCATAGGGGCGTAGCCCATGTTCGGCGAAGGCGCGAGATGAGGTGGTGGAGGGCCGTAAGGGGAGTGATGGCTAGGCTGGGGGTGGCGAGGGCTCCAGTTAGTCGGAGGAGGAGGAGCGGGGTAGCCTTGCTGCTGCTGCTGTTGCTGCTGAGGAGGCGGCGGTGCAAGCGAAGGATGAGGGTAGGCGGCGTAAGGGCTGCCTCCGTGCGCCGAGGGAGGAGGAGGGTAGTAAGGGTAGCCGGGAGGCGGAGGAGGGTAGGCGTAGAGGGGCATCTGAGCGTGCTGAGGGGACTGGTAGGGCGCTTGACCTCCCTGCGCCGCCTGAGGAGGAGGCGGGGGAGGATAGTAAGGAGGGAAGGCGGCAAAGTTGACCGGTTGCTGAGGGTGGTAGTAGCCATGAGGCGGGGGAGGAGGGTAGGCGTAGGCGCCGGGAGGAGGCGGGGGAGGAGCGTAGGAAGCTCGAGCGCGCTTCGAGGGTTGAGTGACGGGCGAGTCGTAGACGTAGACCGATTCCGTGCGGGCGCGCTCAGCGGCAGCCTGCTCCTTCTTCTTCCTCGCCTCGGCGGCGTCCTCCCAGACGATGTTCTTCCACTTGGTCTCGAAGCGGGTGCTGGTGGAAGAGAGAAAGCGAGTCAGCGAGGCGAAGGAGAAACGAAGGCCAAGCCGAGTCGACTCACCCATCGTCGTAGAGCACAGCTACCGACTCCTTGCCCGCCAAGTTCTCGACGAACGTAACCTCAAAGAGACCCCCCGGGGTGCGAACACGAAGACGAGCTTGAGGCTTGAGCGCTTCGACGCGATCCTTGAGCTCGGAGGCCTTGCGAGCGGCTTCTTGGAGCTTGAAGTCCTGTTCGCGAGGGAGGGAGGTCGGTCAGCTCGAACCGAGTCGAAGGGAAGAGAAGGGAAGAAAAAGACGAACGGGGTTATGAGTCCTACACAACACGGTCAACTTGATCGCCTCGTCGTCCTCGACCGGCGCCGGGGCAGGAAGGGTAGCATTGGCCAAAACGGGCGTCGTGCGTTGAGGAATCGCGACCTTCCCCCTCTTCGGCGACGATGGATCCATCTCCGCCCTCGCCTGATCCAACAACGAGACGGCGGTATGGCCTTCCTCTCCCGGAACGGTAGCATCGAGGAAGTATCCCGAATCGACGTGCATGGCGCAGGTGACGTGGACGGCTTTGGTGCATTTGCCTTTGGTGCATTGAACTGTTCGTGGTCGTCGGGTCAGCGAGGGAAGGAAGAAGGAGAGGAGGGGAGAGCGAGAGCGCACCTTTCGTTCCATGTCCCTCGGAGCAAAGTTGGCACTTGAGCTTCCAACGGGCCTTCTCGATGCCAGCGTATCCTCGAACGATATCCTCTTGAGTCGTTGGGTCCATCTCGATCCACGTCGCCGCTGTTACGGATCGCGGAGGGTCAGCTCGAGCTCGGCGGCGAACGAGAGCGGGAGAAGCGAAGACGACTCACGAGTAAACATCACACAAACCCTATGAGCGCTCAACTCCTTCTTACTCTTGACTCCCGGTTCTCCAATCTTGACCAATCCATCATTCGACAAATCGGGACACAAAGCACAAACGAAAGTCGGCTTCTGCTCCTTCTCCATCTCGGCCGAGGGGGTGGGCGGTTTGGCGAGCACGGAGGGCAGGACGACGGGAGCGAGTCCTAATCCCACCGACGACGCCGACGAGGGAGCCGCAGCCTTCTTCGACTCTCCACCCTCAACGCGAACCCTCTTCTGACCCCTCGGCGCCGCCGTCGCTGGCTGAGCATCATCGAGCTCCATCTCCCCAGGACCAGAGGGCCTCGCGTACGAGCTCTTACTCTTCCTCCTTCCCTCGACCACCTGCTCCTCCTTCTCGCCAGGGAGGACGGGGACGTAATCCCATCCTGGCCTCGGGGCGGGGGCGATCTGGCGCTGAGGTTGGGGGTGGGGGTGGTCGGGGCGTCGACGCTTGGTGGTGGAGGAGGGAGCGGGAATGAGGGGAGGCGAAAGGTGACGGCTGGAGTTGGGAGGAGGGGTAGGAGGGAAAGTCTCGCCGCGAGCTTCGGCTTCGGATTTGGCGGCTTCGTGGAGCCAGGCGTCGACGTCGATGTTGACGCTGTTGAGAAGGAGAAAGGTCAATAAGGGAGAGCGAGAAGGAGAGAAAGAAGGTAGACCCACCTATCCCCAATACAAACACAGCTCTTCGCCACCTTGCCCAACGGCAACCACCTCTCGGTCGCAAAGTTAATACTCTCGGCACAATTGAAACCGAGGTTAAATCCCGAGTGATATCCTTTGGGGTAGGTAAGGATGAACTCCCCGGGGAGTTGGGCGACGCGGTTGAGAGTGATGCCGCTGTTGGCGAGAACTCGGGGCGAGGCGAGGAAGGCTTTGTGTCGGAGGAATTGGGAGCATTTGGATCGGTCGGTGGGGAAGAAGCCTGTTCGTTGAAAGCGAGAGCGTTAGCGACCCGTCCTCCTCCGCCGAGCGCCGAGAAGCTAAAGAAACCAAAACTCACCCTCCATAACCCTCTCAAACCTCTCACTCTGTTCCTGCGGCACAGAGTACCAAAACTTGGGCGCACCGAAGTGGATGTAGTTGATGGAGTACAAATCCGCGTCCTCGACGTGCCAAGCGAAGGTCGCTCGCCACATTCCAAAGTAGAGGTAGGGCGAGACGACTCCAGGGATTTGGCAGGAGGGAGGCGCGAGTTTAGGAAGGAGGTCGCCGAGATGGGCGACGTTCCAGGCGGTGGTTTGAGGGGAGAAGATGGAGCCTGTGCGCGAAGGAGGGAGGGGGTCAGCTCGGCTTCCTCCTCCTCGCTCGCTCTTCCACCGCCGCTCAAGCACCGAGGATACATCGAGGCGAAGATTTCAACTCACCATTCATATCCGCCCCATACATGGGACTCTCCCCAAAAGTCAAAGTCCTCCAATACCTCCTCTCAACATCCCTCATCAACTCAACCGTATAATCCTCTCTCTTCATCCCATGTGGTAACTCCTCAAACTTGTCGGTAAAAGCTTCCCACTCTTGATCGGTAGGCTCGGCGCGTTGGAGGTTGGTTGGACGTTTAGGACGAGGAGCGGAGGTGGAAGACTTGGGGGAGGCGGCGGGAGTGGAGAGGGCGGATTTGGTGGCAGTGGCGACGGGCTTGGGCTTGGTGGTGGAGGAGGTGGAGGCGGCCTTCCCCTTCCCCTTCTTCCCTTTCGCCGCCTTGGCCTCAGCCTCAGCAGCAGCGGCGGCGGCAGCGATCTGCGCTCGGGTGAGACGAGGCGCGGGTTTCTCCTCCTCCTGCTCCTTCTCCTCGCCATCATCGTCTGCCTTCTTCTTGCCCTTGCCCTTGTTGCCCTTCCTCGATGATCCCTCCTCCTGCTCGACCTCAGCGAGGACAGGCCTCATATGAGAAGGATTGGACTTCGGTTCGTCCTTCCCTACCGGTTCGAGGACGACGGGGTTGGTAGAGGTCGAAGTCGAAGCGATGGGTTCGGAAGGATTGGGCGGAGCATCGACCATCTCGACGTCTTGCTCGGGAGCGTCGGGGTCGGGGTCGCCCTCGCCGGAGGTCGTATCGGGAGGGGTAGCTTGCTGGATGGGTTGGTGAGCGTCGGAGGTGGTCTTGGTGGTGGTGGAAGGGTCCTCCTCCTCCTCCTCCTCCTCCTCCTCATCGTCGCCCTCCTCCTGCTCCTCCTGCTTAGCCTTCCCCTTCCCCTTCCCCTTATTGAGGAATCCCTTCCTCAATCCGCTCGTCGCCGCCCTCGCTCCTCCCCTCCCAAGCTTCGTCCTCCCCCTCGGTACCTTCCTCTCCTCCTCTCCCTCCTGCTCATCATCACCATCCTCCTCCTCCTCCTCCTCGCCGCCCCTCCCCCTCGCCTTCCTCCCACCAACCGGCCTCTCACTCCTATCCCCCTTCTTAGCCTCCCCTTTGAAATCCGGCGCCTCCCACTTGTTCGTCTCGCTCATTTCCTTCCATTGCGCTGGGTTCCAGATACGGGTTTTGGCGACGTTGGTCACGCGGTAGAGACCTTGGGAACCGAGGATGTGTTGAGAGATGGGCTCGCGGAGGCGGATGGATTTGAGAGGTTGGGAGGTGGAGGGGAGGGAGTCGGTCCTAGTTCGTGAGAAGAACGGAGGAGATTAGCGCCCGAGACAGCGAGAGCTCGGCGAAGAAAGAGACGACTCACCACTCCTTCGGCGGGATGACTTTCACCACCCCACTCCTCATCCCATACTTCTCAATCCTCTTAACATATCCATAGAAACCCCCCTCTCCCTCAAACTCCTTCATACTAGGCTCAAAAACGGGGATACCCTTCAACCCGCCCCTCCTTCCCCTCTTCTTCTTCCCACCAGTAGCAGGATCAAACTCTGCATCATAGTAGTAGCTCGGTGTTGGTCTCCTTAAGCCCTTGGAATCGAATTTGGGAGGGCGAGCGGGCTTGGGTTGGCCGTAGAGGTCGTCGTCGGAGGATGAGTCGGGGTCGGAGGAGAGGGGGTCTTCGGCTAGGAAGGAGGGGTTGTGGGAGTGGGAGGGGGAGGTGGGTGTCGGTGTTGGAGGTGCTTGCGAGGAAGAGGCGGTGGGTTGGTCGTCGACTGTAGGGAAGGGGGAGGAGGGTTAGCGAGGCCGCCGAGTGAGAGGATGGTGAGGATGAAAAGAGGAGGCTCAACGAGGCCGCTCAGCACGAGCGATCAGAGAGCGAATTGCCCTCCAACCCGGTCCATGCAATAAGCGCTCAGCGCGTCTACCCTCCTGCTCGGCTTGAGCTTCGGCTTCGGCTTCGGCGAGGGCTGGGCAACTACCGCTATAACAGCGCGAGAGCCAATAGCAGCATCGCTACCATCGACTCTCCACGCTGTAGCGATACGTCTCCAGCCCTCCCGTTCCCTCCGCTTCCACCTCGCAGAAGCCGCTCAGCTCAGCCTCGAGCGAGCGGAGACGCAACGTCAGATGGGACGGACGTCTGCCCTCGTGTGGCCTCTTCTGCAGCCGAGTAGGAGCAGGGAAGGTGGGAGGACGGTAAGAGCAATCTGTAGCTCTTTCCCTGTCCTCCCAACTGCCCTGTCTGCACTCGAATCGCTGAACTCGAGCCATTGCCACCAGGCGCACTGCCCCTCGTCTCGTCTGCGAGATGCTGTAGTCCAAACTCACCTAACATGCCCAACAAGCTCTTCATTAAACCTTCCTGTTTCTCTTTATCCTGATAACTTGCTTGTTGTTGTTGCTGTTGGTCTTTATCCCTCTGAGCTTGTCTCCTCAGACGACGTCTCTCCGCCTTGTCTTGCTGTTCTTGTTGCTCTGTTGTAGTTGCTGTTGAAGCTGTAGGTGATTCGGCTGAAGAGGGAGAGAGGTGGTGCGCTTGAGAACGAGTTGAACGAGGTACAGAACCAGAGACGGGAGGCTGAGCTGGCTGAGCTGCAGACGAGGAGGGGAAGTTGAACAAGGCTCTGGGTGGTTGAGATTGAGATGGGAATGAGAGCCCCGTTGAAGGAGGAGGTGGATGCTGATGAGGTACAGAATTCATCTTCTGCTGTCGAGTAGTAACAGGTTGAAGAGTTCAAGCTCGGCTCACTTTCAGCTTTCCCAAGTCCAACTTTCGAAGTTTCGCGAAGTCGCCCCTGGACACTCGAGCTGATGACCTACAAAGACTAAATGTAAGCGGGGGAGTGTGCGAAGATGTATCGCAGCAGGCGGATCACCTTGCTCGCTCTTCCACTACAGCTGGACTCCCTCCCATCCAACTGCGACCGCGGCCGGCTGGCTCCTTCGCGGGCGGGGCTGGCGCTGAGAGAGAGGCATCTGTACCTCGCTACAAGGAGAGAGGGACGCAGCGAGGAGAGAGTGTTGCTAAGCGAAGAACAGTCCTGCTTCTCTTGCCGTTCACCCACAGCGCTTCATCCGTTCGCGCCGAGCAGCCTTCGCCGAGCAGCAAGATCCTCAAGGCGAGGGCTGCTTTACTACAACTCGCTTCCAATCTCCTTCGCCTTAGATTGTTTACGATGCATATTGGCCACCCACTCCTGCTCCTCTGTACCATCCAATATTCTCCTTCTCTCAAGTTGACCGCGAAAGGAGGTATCTCGGTCGCTCTTCTCCTTGAGCTTCAACGAGGCTGCTAACCGGCGCCAAAGCACCTACAGCTGGAAACGATGCATTCCATTGCTAAGCGACTGCTCTCGGAGCCATCGCTGGAGGACGAGAACGAACGCACGAACGCGACCTTTCTCCCTTCTTTCCTTCCCTTTCGCCTCTTCGCAATGCCCCCAGCCAAAACGAAGCAGACTCAGGCTCTCCTCGCCGCCAGAGCTGGTGCCAAACGCCAACGCTCTGCCTCCCCTCCAGCACGACACGAGCAGCAGCGCCAGGACGCGCCTTCACTTTCCTCTCTCGTGTCCTCCTCCTTCGACTCGCTGAGCCCAGCCGGATTAGTTCGAGCATTCGAAAGAAGTGGATTAATGGATGCGCTGGATGAGCTGCCGGAGGAGGTTAGGAGGAAGTACAGCCAATGGTTGCAGCATGTGAGGAGAGCCGAGGAGGCGAAGGCGCAGGTGGAACGAGATAGGAAGAGTAAGGCGGAGGGTGGGATGGATAGGGTGTTGTATAAGAAGGCTATCGCTGGGCATGTGAAGCTTATAGACAAGTGCACGGAGAAGGAGGATTTTGAAGAGGTGAGCTGGCCCTTCCTTTCCTTGAAGCCTTCGGCGAAGTCGGCGCCGAACAAGCTCGATGTTCGAGCTTGGAGAGCTGATTTTTGTCTTTTCTTGCAGTCGGAGGAACAACAAGAGTTATGGCAGCTCCTGCTCGAGTGGCTCGGCGAGGCGTTTCGCCTTGGAGTCGAATCTCGGGCTCAACTTCCTCACGTCGCCGACTGTTTGAACGACATTGATCAGGCCATCGGGCAAGGAAGTGGAGTGTAAGTAGCTGAATTTCACTCTTTTTTGCTGAAGCTTGAAGAGACCCCAGCTGATGCCCGCCTCAAACAGCACTTGCCCCTTCACCGACATGGCCGAGGGCGGAACCATCGAATCCTCCGAGGGCGACGTCGTCTACAACAACGTGCACGCCACTAGCATCACTTTCCTACTGAGGCGAGATCTCATCCTCGTGGAACTTTGCTCCAAGAAACCGGATCAGAAGCTACTCAAGAAACTACTCGGCGATTTAGCGGGAGCCGAGCAGGAGCTGGGGAGCGAGATGGAAGAGGACGATCTACTGGACGGTGAGTGGGAGATCAGCTGATACACACGTTAACGTTTGCTGACTTTCTTCTCCCAGTGGAACCCTGGTTCCCTGCCGACTTTGTCGGTTCGTCCGCTCTTCTCATCATCGCGTCGGAAGCCTTCCTTCCGCATTTCAGTTTACTGACTCTCATCTCACTCAACTCAGCTGCTCTTCCCAAACTCAAGGATCTCCTCGACGCGAGGTAGAACCCTCCTTTTGCCCAGTTCAATCCACCTCAGCTTGCTCAAGCGGCGATCGAGTACTCGGAGGATCATGAACCAGGCTCGAGGAGGAAGGCAGCTGTAGCGCTGAGGAGGGATATGCTGGGTGGGCATGGAAAGCTAAATCCATCACTTCCCTTGTACAGCGGAAACTTTGAGCTCCACGGGTCGGAGAGATGCTCAACTAGGCCCTTCTTTCTCGCTGCTCGGCGCAGGCTGCGAAAGCAGTTCTGGCCCTCGCCTTGGGCTCTCTCGTGCTCTAGTATCGAGAACTAACTTTGTATAATCGAACTCGATGCTTTACATCTCTACCACCCTCTTTGCGGTCGCCTTGAGCTCGGACTACTTGCGCGAGCCCAAGCTGCACGTCACGCGACCAAGTCCTCCTTCCTTCCTCTCTCTCTCTCTCTCTCTTCTTCCTCATCCTCCTCGCTTCATCGACGACATGGCTCCTCAGAAGCCCGAACAAGCTATCAAACCACCTGGCCCCTCCTCTTCGGCTCCACAAGACCAGCAGCAGAACGACCCTCCTCGCTCCCTCTCGACGCTCGTCACCACCGCCCTCTCTTCCCTCGCTAGCAACCCTACCGCTCTCTCTCAGCTGTTCAAGTCTACTGGTTTGCTCCCTGCTTTGGATACCCTGCCCGACGAGTTGGCGAGAGGGTTCGAGAAGAGTTTGGAGGAAATGGAGAAGGAGGAGGGGTCCAAGATTGATAGAGAGGGCTATGAGCGAGCCATTGAGCCGAGGTTGAGGGTGTTGATGAAGACTAGGAGGAACGATTGGGAGGAGGAGGTGAGGTCTATCTCCCATTAGATCTCGTGCTGGCTCGCTCTGAGGGTGCTCGTCGACTGGTTGTCGCGGTCGAGCGGCGCTTTCGCTGACCCATCGCCATCTCTCGGCGTTCCAACGCCTACAGGAGATGAAGAAGAACGAGATTTGACCCGTCCTCGTCGAATGGCTCACCAAGATCTTCCAAGTCGGCGTGGAAGGTCGAAAGAGGGATCAGTTCGGCTCGTTGGTAGGCGATTTGCAGGAGATTGATCGTGCTTTCCGCGTTGGAGCTGGGGAGTGAGTTCAGTTTCGTCTCCTTAGAGCTACATCGAGCTCCCGCTGAACCTCCTCCTTCACTACAGATGCACCGACCGCTGGACCGAGTACGATGGCACGATCTCCAACTCTCGCGGCGAGGTCGTGTACCCCTACGTCGGAGAACAGATTACCTCGTATATCAGGAGGGATCTCATACTCGTTGAGCTTTGCCACGAAGAGGGAGGGGAGTGGATTGTCGATTTGTTGGATGAGATTCGAGATGCTGGCTCGAAGCATTGGCCTGATGGAGCTAGGCTTGACTCGAGGGACTTGAAGGAGTTGATTGAAGGTGAGTGCGAGGGAGCGGTGTCTTTTGCGCGGCTCGCTGACTCCCTGCTACCCCAACAGGCGAACCCTGGTACCCCGACGACTTCAAAGGTGCGCCGAGGGTCTTCGCCGAGCTCGCTTTTCGCGTAGCTGACCTCCTCCTTCCCTTTCCACCCTCTCTTCTCTTCTACAAAACTACAGCTGCGATGCCCAAGTTCAAGAAGCTCCTCAAGAAGGGAACTCGCGCTTGAACGAGAAGCAGCGCTCGACGGTGAAGGAAGCAAGAGGGCTTGATGTTGAGCGGAGGAGACACACGCTGGTCGTGTAGGCTTGAGAACAGAATCTTCGCTTGTTCCGCTTTCACTCGAGTCTCTTCGTCTGAGAGGGTTTGGACTCGTTCTTCAGGGTACGAGCTCGCCCGTCTTCGTTGCTGCTCGGCGAAAGGGGGAGGAAAGGTCTACGGTGAGCGGGAGACGCTCTCTTCCTCGTCAAGGATTCATTATGACCAGAGAACACGTCTCGAACGGCTTCTGTACACCTTCATCGCCCGTACAAATGGCGTTGAGAGGGAGCGCCGCGCCACTCGGTTCGGCGAAGACAAGAAGGTTCGCGCTGGCCTCTCAGCGGCCGTCCATGCCGATGCCGAAATGGGTAAACTCATGTAGTACAAACACATCTGAGCTACCGTCAGCCCTGCAATCTCCTCCTCCCCGCCTCACACCCCCCTTCAACCCTCCCTCACGAACACCCGCCGAAGTTCTCCCCTTCCCTCGCAGCTCAAAACCTTCAACTCCGACAGCGTCGAATGCTCCAACAGAGGATGGGTAGTACTCATGCTAACCCGAACTAGAGCAGCCCCGACCTCCCCTCCTAACGACAACTCTCGCAGCTTGACGGGGAGGACGTCCAAGAGTGGCCGTAGGGCCCTGAGCATGTCGACTCCGGTTGCGGGGGTGCAGCTGAGCGTCTCCAAGCTGGTGCACGAGGAGAATAGAGCACATTCATCCTTGGTGAGGTTGAGAGGGTGGAGGTTGAGATGCCGAAGATGAGGGAGGATGAGAGGGAGGTGCTCCTCGGCGCAAAAGTGTAGACCGGGAAACGGGAATTTGAGGGTGAGGATTGAGATAGACGAGGTGGAATGAGACAGTAGTGTGTGGAGGAAGCGGGAGGTGAGATCGCAGCCGTTGTCCCAGATGAGATGAGTGAGGCGGAAGGGGAGAGAGTTGTCCGAGTCTGTCGGATCGGTCATTGAGGCGTTTAGAAGGAGGGTTTTGAGGTCTGCAGGGGCGAAAAGTCAGCGAGAGGACTTGAGATAGACTGATTGAAGCTCACTACTCAGCGTAGGCGTTCTGAGCACTCCCCAGGTCACCCAGCTCTCAAAGGTCAGCTCCTTCAACCCCTCGCATTGGGCAAGAACGTCTTCCACCGTCACATCGGTAAGTCGCGGAGGCAAGGTTAACACCTTGCACCGTCCATTTTGGAATGCTAAGCTCTGCAGCCATGGCTGAGCGAGATGCTCGAGGACGGTCCTCGGCGGATGGCCTTCGCGAAGGATTTGGCGAGAGCGAGGGCGTAATCGGACCTCGTAGGCGAGCTCACGTTGAGCTGCATCTCTCCAGGAGCGAGCGACAAGGCTGGCGGAGCGTTAAGTCGTCTGTGCTTGCCAGTAGTCGTCCGTTGTGGTCCGAACGAGTTCGAAGATGAGCGAGAGGGTTTCGGCGGGGAGGGAGGAGATGATGGTAGACATGAGGGGTTTGAACGATGGTGGAAAGGTCGTAAGGGTAGCTGTAGCGCTACAAGGTTGTCAGCGAGGCTTGGGCGACGGATCGCCCCTCTTGCAACTCACCCCCAGTCGACGGATCAAGCAGCGAGGGGAGCTGTACAGCACAGTCGATCTCAGATCGTAGGCAGCCTCTCCTGTAGCTCGGTATTGTCGACCGGCGATGTAGCGAGGTTGAAGCAGCGATTGGCGGGAGTCCAACCCTCGTGACAAGTCGAGGCGCCCCTCTTGCTCCCCCTCAAATCTCGTCTTTGCTTCGGCTCAGCAGCAGCAGGTCGATTTTCACGTCTAGTGACCTACAGGAGCCCCCACAGCCTATCAGAGCGCCCGCCGAGCCCGGAGAATGCCTCACGCCTAAGAGACGCGCGCTCTCGTTCAACGCTTCAGCCATGACCCCGTCCTTGTCCTTCCTGTAGGTCTGTATGCCTGCCCATCGCTCTCTATATCAACTGACAATTCTGCTGTACAGCACCTCGTTCCTACCGGCGCTCCCTTCCCTTCCCTTCCCATCTCTCCCTCAGAACATCCAACGACGGCTCCTCTCATTCCTCCTGCGCAAGTCGGTCGGCCGCTTCATCAAAGGTGGACTCGATGCGGATACTGTAGAGGCTGATTTAGCGCGCGGAAGCGTTAGTGTACAGGGCTTGGAGCTCGCTGATGAGGTGAGTCGGCCGACTGGTGGCGATGAGCGCGCGAGCATGGTCGAAGACGGGAGCATGGAGCGAGGGCAGCAGCTGTTGTACATGCTCTGGATGGTGTACGAGCACCGCCCCCGTCTAAGGCGCCAGAACCCACGCCGAACGCTCCAACTGACGCCGAACGACCTTCGCGCAGGCAATCACTCCCCTCCTCGACGGCCTACCGCTCTCCTTCGACTCTGGGACCATTGGACTCGTCGCCGCTCAAGTCTCGTGGCCCCTCTCCCTCTCTTCGGCCCTCTCGGTCGAAGTCGACGACATCCATCTCGTCCTTCGCGTCGTTCCCCCCACCTCCCTCTCCGACTCCAATTCCACGCTCGCCAATTCCACCTTCACCTCCACCTCGTCGCATGCACCCGCCTCTACCATCGGCGAGACCGACGACGGCTACTCGGCAATGGGGGAGAGCCTCATCTCGGTCGCCGTCGCCTCCGAGTTCGTCAAGGAGGAGCTCACTTCGCTCGAGGATGCCGAGCTGCGAGAGTCGCTCCATCTCGGAGAGTCCTCCATCGGCGACCTTCCCGTACCAGGAGCTTTTGGAGCGGTACCTCGTCCAGCCGTCGAAAGGAGGATCAGCGACGAGGACGAGGTCGCCGAGGTGACGATGCTCGCAGGTCTGATCGAGCGCATCCTCGCGCGATTGACCGTCAAGGTTCGCCGCGTCACTCTACGACTAGTAATGGAGGACGAGGAGCCAGAGGATGGCTTCATCGGATCGACCGAGGTGGAGGTCAGGATCGAGGAGATCGTCTACGCCGACGAGAAGGGCGCAGAGGACAGTGTAGGAGGGATCAAGGTCGATCAAGACAAGATGGCAACCATCCGGTCGCTCAAGATCGCTCCTCCTCAAATTCTCCTTCGCACTCCACCACCTCCCGCCAGCACCCCTCGCCGCTCTTCCTCCGACTCATCCGACGCCGTCGCTTCCGCCGAATCAACCAGTTCCGAAGAGGACGACATTTCAGCCGACCATGACATGATGATGTCGCAGTCAATAGCGGATCTGCGCACCTCTTTCGTCTCAGCGACGAGTGGAGGAGAGTCCCTCTACGCCAGCGCGAGGGGCGGCATGGGCTCGACGATGGCAAGCGGCATGGGATCAATCGCTGAGGGAGCACGCTCAAGTCAAGGCAGTAGCAGCTCGGAGGACGACTCTCCTTTCCTCGACCCCGAGATTGAGATCGAGCCCGAGGCAGAGCAGCGTAGACGAGGGAGTGAGGAGAGCTCCTCGAGTGCAGAGGCCGACGATGGCTTTCGTCTCGTACTCTCTTGCGGACCAGAGGCAATCGTCGTCGTCATGTCGACGCCCAAGCCCATTTCCGACCCACCGCCGCCGCCATCCGAGGGCGACTCCTCCAGCCCTCCTCCACCTCTTCGCCGTCGACCGCCAGAACTCAACGTTCAATCCTCCGTGCCGGGTCCCATCTCCATTCTTCTGCTGACTCAACAGGTCCATGCCTTCCTTCACCTCGCCGCCGCCATCTCCGCCTCCTCGTCGCCAGCTTCATCACCACGGCCGCCGCCTCCTCCCCGTTCCTCCTCCTCGGCGGTCACCGTCGCCATCAACCTCAAGGGAGTCAACGTCGTACTCGTTTACGACACGACCTCGCCTTCGCCTTCCTCGGCCGAGCTCGCCGCCTTCTGGAGCCATCCCAAGACCTTCACCCTCCCTCAGGACCACCTTCGCCTTCGCCTCGAAGGTCTCGGCGCCTGGATCGTCCGCGCTCCCAACGAGCCGCCACAAACCGCTTTCCCCCTCCGCTCCTTCTCGCTCACCGAATCGACCTCCATCGCTGGCGAGGTTCGCTCGCTTCCCGTTCTCGTCTCGGACGCCAACCTTTCCAAGCAGTACGAGGCGGGAGGGAGTCAGACGAGCTTTCCTGCGTTTGAAAGCTTTGATTGGCTGGAGAATAGGTCGGCTGAGGGAAGAGGATGGAAGGTTAAGGTCAAGGCGAGGCAGCAGAGGGGGAGCACGGGCGCGAGAGCCGAGACGCCTCAGCAACAGCCGAGATCAAGTGCAGCGGCGACGCTTAGCTTGAACGAGGGTCGAAGTGAGTTTGGATCTTGAGCTCGTTTCTCTGTAGCTCCAAGCTGACCTTCGCCTTCTTCTAGTCTCGCTCGAGCTGCTTCCCATCCACGCCTTCTTCGACCTCACACTCGTCGAGCGCATCCTTCCGTACCTCGCCTCCATCGCCTCCGCCCTCCCATCGTCTCCGAACGCTACGCAAAGCTTCCCTACTGCCCCTTCGACGCCTCATGCTCGCACTCCTCGACCAGCAACGCCTCTTTCCTCTCACCGAATCCTCGACGACCTCGCTTTCGAACCGATACGGGGTCCGGTACCGTTGCCGACGTTTGAGCTTCAGTGCGAGATGTTGAGGGTGGAGATTCGGTGCCCTCCCCCTCGCAGAAAGAGGACCGAAGCGACGGGCAAGGTTAGGTCGGGCATTGCGATTCTCGACGTGCACGAGGTCAAGGTTGCTTTGGTACCAGACGACGCTGAAGCGGGAGAAGCCACCAAGGTGACCTGGGATACCGCTTTGCTCTTCTTCCTTCCCTCGCAAGGTGAGCTTGTCGCTTGTAGGCGTTGACGCTGTGCTGACCGCCTTCTTCCTCACAGCACTCCAAGCCACCTCTTTCCTCGCCATCTCCGCCCTCGCGCTAGATCCTTCCGACGCTCTCACCGTCCACTCGACCCCTCCCGCCGTCGTCGTGCGCCAGCTCCCCGCCGTCGACCTCTCCTCCTCGCGCGACTCGATGCGCTCCCCGCCTTCTCCCAGCACCACCACTTCGATCGACTGTCGCCTTCCTCTCCTCCGCTCGTCTCTCGACAAGCCAAGCCTCGATGGCTTGCAACTCTTCGCCGACGATCTCGCCCAATGGAGCGAGCGCACTTTTGGCGGGTCTAATGCCGCTGGCGCTAGTGATGAGTCGGATAGTGAGAGGAGGGAGAACCCCAAGATGATTGGGAGCAGGTACTTTGGGGCCAAGAGCTTCAGGAGGACCGGTAGCGACAGCTCGGAGAGCGGTGGAGATGGAGCGAGCGCTGTCACTTTCACTGTTGCCGTCACTGATGGTGAGCAAGTCTCTTCTTTTGCCAATTTGCGATGCTGATGCTCTCTTACCGAGCAGTCATTGTGGACCTCTTCCTCCCAAGAGAACGGCAAAGCGACCCTGTCTCGGCTCGTCACCTTCGGGGGCTCGCCTCGGATCTCGAGGTGTCGATGAACCTGTTGCGCAACAGCAAGGTACTCTTTCTCGCTATGCACGACTCCCCCGTACTCTCACTGACTCCGTTTCCTTCGCAGCACGACCTTCGCGCAGAGATCATCGTTGGCGACATCGAGCTGAAGGACGTATCGGCGGCGCCCGTCGTCTCCATCTTGACGAGGACTTTGCCTCGCAATCTCGTGCGGTATACCGATGTACGCTCCCACTTCATCGCTGACCATCAAAGTTCAACGCAGACCATCGCGACGCCACCTCTGATCAAAGTCGCCTTTACGAGCTCGGTCGAGAAGGAGACAGGTCTCAAAGAGTCCAAGGTTCAACTCGCTCTCTCCAACTTTACCTACTTCCTCACGGCCGACCTCGGTTGGCTTCAAGAACTCTCTGCTTTCGCGAAAGCGCCAGCAGGAGTGCGTTCGATCGACCGCTCTTCGTTCGCCAACGCTGACTCCCCTCCCTTTCCCAGGCCTTCGAGACGGTAGTTCCCAACGAGCTCACTCGCATCCGCCTTCGTATCGCCGATGGTTCCATCCACATCAGCCCTCCCACCCTCGCGTCTCATCTCGTCGTTTCCCTCGCCGAGGCGCGCCTTGCGACCAACCTCATGCCGGACATGCCTCGAACGCTTGCTACCGTCGAGCTCGCTGGCGTTCGAGCACTCGCAGTGGACAGTGAAGGTGACTTGACCGAGGGTAACGCTTCAAGCCGCACCGGTTGCGAGTATTGGAAGTCGAGAGGGTTCGTACAGCTCTTGGACCTCGAGCGCTCGTCGATTCAAGCTCGCCAAGGCAACGGATTCATCTACCCCGACTTTGAGGTGAGCTTGTTCACTTCGCGTTCCTTCTACGAATGTGTCGCTGACGTCCTCGTAGCTTCTCGTCAACGACACTAGGCTTCAGCTCGCCGTCTGCGCCGATTCGGTCGCTAGTGTCGGCGCTCTGGTAACCGATCTGCTCAACTCGGAAAGCTTCAAACGATCAGCGTGAGCTTTCCTTCCCTCGCATCGCCTCTGCGATTCATTGAGCTAAATGTCGCCTCGACTAGCAGCTCTGCCTCGTCGCCGTCGACCTCGAGACGCCTCCCGACCCACAAGAAGTCGGCGGATCTGTTGGGTGAGCTCTCCGTACTCGTGCTCGAGAGCACCGCTAACCTGCACGTTCACAGCGAGTGTCGACCCTGCTGCCTTTCAATCTGCGCCTTCCTTCCCCGAGATGCCCGAGATCCTCGACGACGACGTACCGAGCAACTTTGACTACCTCGCCGACGCTCTGCAGCAAGGATCGACTACACCGACGCCCGGTCGTTCGAGTACTCAGTCCGACATTCAAGGACAGATCATCTCCGACATAGACGGCGAAACGATTCGCATGCTCGATCCACGAGGTCTTCAGATCATCGACGGCTTCCTCTCCGAGCCACGAGCAGACAGCGGCCACTTGACCGGGTAAGAGCTTCCCCTCAGAAAGAAGTAGAGATCCCCAGCTCACTTTGTACTTCCTTTGCAGAGCTCCCGCCAGCGTCGTTCGGTGCCGCCTCACCGACCTCAATGTCGCCGTCCACATCCATGAGGGTTACGACTGGTACGCCACGCGCAAGGCCATCGAGGAGGAAGCCAAGGCTGTTCGTCGTCGCCTCGAGAAGATTCGACAGCTTCTCGCCAGCGGCCAAGCGCCCGACGCCAGCGCCGACGAAGCCTCGGTGCTCATGTTCGGCTCAGTGCAGCTCGGTCTCCCTCCCGGCGCATCGGAGCTCCCTCGGAATCAACTTCTCGCCGCGATCAACGAGGAGCTGGACGACGGCGAGACGGACGCCGAAAGCACCGTCAGCAGCTGGCAGACGCTCGCTGGGCAACCGGGACAGCAGCCCACCGCTCGCAAGGCCACCCTCGTCGGCAAGGCTCGCAAGCGCCTCACTCGCTCCAAGGCTTTTGCCATCGAGGTCAAGCTCTCCGGCGTCAACGCAGCCTTCGACACCCACCCTTCGACGAGCCAAGTCGCCTCCAAGATTCGCGCCGACCTCGATTCGTTCGAAATCGTCGACAATATTCGCACGTCGACCTGGAAGAAGTTCTTGACGGAGCTTAGACCAAGCGATGGAGGCGTAGTGAGGTCGAGTGGAGCGCCAATGGTCCGCTTCGAGTTGAGCAAGGTTAGGTCGAGCGGCAAGCCCTCCTCAAGTCAGGAGGAGATCGTCATGAAGGCGAGTTCTGCAGTCGCTCAAGGCTCTGCTCCAGCGCTGATCCCCTTCTTCTCACAGATCAAGATCAACCCTCTGCGCCTCTATATCGACCAGGACGCTCTCGACTTCCTCAAGGCCTTCGGCGCCTTCAAAGTTCCCTCCGCCGTAGCGAGTGCTCCCGCCAGCGAATCTGACGCGCCTCTCGTGGAGCCCTTCTTTCGTATGACGACGATCCCCTTCCTCACCGAGTTGAAGCTAAGCTGACCCGTCTTGCTCGCAGAACGGGTCGAGATTCTTCCCGTCAAGATCAAGCTCGACTACAAGCCGAAACGGGTCGACTACCACGCTCTTCGCCAAGGAAAGACGGCCGAGCTCATGAACTTCTTCCACTTTGATGGATCCGAGATGACCCTTCGTCACCTCGTCGTCACTGGTGTACGTTTCGCGTCGAGACCAAACTCTTGACCCGCTCGCTCACATTGCCTCTCGGTCGCAGGTCTCCGGCTCGACTCGTCTTTCGGAGCTCGTACAAGATATCTGGACGCCCGACGTCAAGGCCAATCAACTCGCCGATGTCATTTCTGGCATCGCACCCGTCCGCTCGGTCGTCAACGTCGGGTCAGGCGTCGCCAACCTCGTGCTGCTTCCCATTGAGCAGTATCGCAAGGACGGTCGCATCGTGCGTGGACTCCAGAAGGGCGCCTCGGCTTTCGCCAAGCAAACGACCCTCGAAGCCCTCAACGTCGGTGCTCGCCTCGCTACCGGCACGCAAGTCATCCTCGAGCAAGCCGAGGCCGTTCTTGGCGCTCGAGCCACCGCCTCTGCCACTTCGGAAACGCCCTCAGCGACCGCCAGCACCGACGGCGATGGCCAAATGATCACCATGCTCTCAGAGGAGGAGCGACACGAGCTCATCAGTCGTTACGCCGAGCAGCCGGGCGACCTTCGCGAGGGCATGAAGTCGGCGTATCGCAGCTTGGGCGACAACTTTCGATCGGCGGCGCAGACGATTCTCGCTGTGCCCATGGAAGTTTACGAACGCTCGGGAAACGAGGTGAGCTTCTTCAGCTTTTGCTCGCGCTCGATTCGCGCTGACTTTGACGATTTTCTTTCCCAGGGCCCTGTTCGCGCCGTTGTTCGAGCAGTACCGATCGCAGTCCTCAAACCGATGATCGGCGCTTCCGAGGCGGTCTCCAAAGCGCTCTTTGGACTTCGCAACACCCTCGACCCCGACGCTCAAGCCGAGGCCGCCGACAAGTACAAGCAGCCCTCCTCCTCGCCGTAGTAGTAGTGTAACATTTTCTCTTCGCATCAGTGCCCTTTGTAGTTTGTTCTAGCTCTCGTACTTGCCCTTTGCAACCTCGTCTCGACTTTCTTTCCCTTCTCGCACTCGATCGTTGGCAGACGAGAGCGAGGCCTGGCGAGCGCGGGCAACGGGAAAGACGAGCCAGCAAAGTCTTCCAAGAGAACAGAGGTACAAGAAAGCGTAGCGCTCGTTTCGCCTCTGTAGCGCAGTAGAGGAGATTCGGCGAAGAGGCGAGGAGATGAAAAGCCTTCGGCGATTGCAGGCGAGTAGAGCAGATTTGCAGGTCAAGTCGACGAGATCGAAGTCTAACGAACTCGACTTCACTAACAAACAATCACTGACGGAGAATTATCGAATTCGGGGCCGAGAGATGATAGAGCGAGATTGGAGGGGAAGGAGCAGACTTTGACCGACGAGTTTTGCGGTGAAGGTCGCCTCGAGCGAGGGATCCTCTTGGTCTCTTGCTCGACTCTCCTACTTTCACGCTGTACCCAACTGTTCGGCGTCTGATCCTACAGCAGACTTAGCTTTTGCTCCACAACAATTGCGCCTTATCACGCTCGTTTGTCGCCTTCCTTACGCCCAGCTCGCCTCAGCCGTCCCAAGGCGCTGGACTCACGCGGTCAAACGTCGCTGTTCCCCTACGTTCCGCCGGTTGCATGTGCTCCCTCCTCCCAGACCATTTCTTCGCATCCTGGGGCACATCGCCATGGGCCCTGGCAAGCACGCAATGCTCCTGCAGAGATTTCTTGCGAGGGAGAAGCTCGGCACCTTTGACGTCTCGCCCCTTGCCTCTCTTCCTTCTCTTTCCTCTCGTTCTCTCTCTGCTCGTTTCTCACCGTAACCGTTCACACACGAGGTCGACATGAGCGTTACTCCCTCTTCCGATCCGAGCATCAAGAAGGCCGACTCCAACTTCGACGTCAACGAGGAATTCGCTCCCAAGAAGGTCTTGGATGACACTGTCATTCAACACGTAAATGCTGGTACGTTTGATTTACATTACTCTTACCTTCCGCGCCGTCTCGCTGTCCTTTGGGGCGCCGAGCTTGGCGGAAGCCTTCTCGCCACCGCTGACCTCCCTTCCACAGGCGACAACGACGGAGAGTCCTTCGACAAAGTTCCCGAGGCCAATCGTCGTATCGGAACGTTCTCAGCCGTCATGCTCATCGCCAATCGAATGATTGGTACCGGTCAGTCCGCCGTCGAAAGCGACCGAGAGGCTCGGCTGACGTCTCGCTCCCCAGGTATCTTCGCTACGCCTGCCTCAATCGTCTCGTCTACTGGATCTATCGGATTAGCTTTGATCCTATGGCTCGTGGGAGCCATCATCGCTGGAGCCGGACTCGCCGTCTACCTTGTACGTTCTCCGTTCTTGCGCCTCGGCGCCTTCACCGTTCTTGCTCCTCGGCACCGAGCTAACCTCATGTTACACCACAGGAATGGGCAAGCGCTTTGCCTCGCTCGGGAGGCGAGAAAGTGTACCTCGAGTACGCTTTCCGCAAGCCGCTCTACGCTATCACCTGTTTGTATGGAATCTACGCCGCAACACTCGGTTGGCCTTCAGGGAATTCCGTCTACGCCGGTTAGCTACTCAACGCGCCAACACCGAGGAGATGAAGAGTTGACCTTACTTTCTACGCAGGCGAAATGCTCCTCAACGCGGCCAACACCGAGGTCACTCGCTGGAACCAACGTGCCATCGGAGTCGGAGTCGTCACTTTCGCGCTAATCCTCCACGGCTGCCTGCCCAGTAAGTTCACCGAGCTCCTCGGTCGAGCCCAACTAATCCGCCCTCGGTCGAGCCCAACTAACCCGCCTTCTCACTACAGAGTGGGGTCTTCGCCTTCAGAACGTCCTCGGAATCTTCAAGATCGGTGTGCTCCTCTTCATCATCGTTGCTGGCTTCGTCGCCCTCGGCGGTCACGTTAACGGAGGAGCGCCGAACCCTTCCAACTTCAAGAACGCTTTCGCTGGATCTAAGAGTGACGCCAACAGCTTCGTCAACAGCCTGTACAACGTGTGCGTTTCTTGACTCCCTTGCTTCGTCACCCCAGCCTCTCGCTGACTTTGTTCTACAGCATTTGGGCGTTCGTCGGTTTTTCGAATGCCGGGTACGCCATGAGCGAGATCCGCAACCCCGTCAAGACCATTCGAGTTGCTGCCCCTCTCGCCATGATCCTCGTCACGATCCTCTGTACGTTCCTGTTTCGAGGCGCCAGCTCGGCGATCTTCGCTGACCACTTCTCTCGCCGACAGACATGCTCGTCAATGTCGCCTTCTTCGCCGCCGTGCCCAAGGCCGACATTATCGCTTCGGAGCGTCTAATCGCCTCCCTCTTCTTTGAACGCATGTTCAACGCCGCTGCTGGACGTGCGGTCTCAGTAATCATTGCTCTTTCGGCCATTGGCAACGTCCTCGCCGTTCTCTTCGGTCAAGGTCGCATCAACCAAGAACTCGGAAGGGAGGGCGCTCTCCCCTTCAGTCGCTTCTTCGCGAGCAACAAGCCCTTCAACGCTCCCCTCGCCGGACTCGCCCTTCAGTGGGCTGTCTCCCTCGTCATCATGCTTGCTCCCCCCGGCGGCGACATCTACTCGTTCCTCCTCAGTGAGTTTGGCGCTGTTCTTCACCTGCAGAGCTTCTGCTGACTGCTCTCCTACTTCACAGACCTCATCTCATACCCCCTCAACATCTTCAACGCCTTGGTCGCCCTCGGTCTCATCATCGTTAACGTACGAAAGGAGCAGTACGGATGGAGCTCTCCGATCAAGGCCACTCTCCCCGTCTCCGTGAGTCGCTGCACCTTCCCATTTCGCCCGGAGATCCTCGTTCTGACCCTTCGTTCCCCTCTCCAGATCTTCTACTTCTTCGCCAACCTCTTCCTCATCGCCGCTCCCCTCGTTCCCCCTTCCTCCCCCGCCAACGCTCCCTACACCTCGCTCCCCTACTACCTGCACTGCGTCGTCGGCTTCGGCATCATCGCCCTCGGCTTCCTCTACTACCTCATCTGGATCCAGATCCTTCCCAGGTTCGGCGGGTACCAGATGTCGCGCAGAGAGGAGGTTGGATCGGACGGCCTCACTCGCAAAGTGTTTTACAAGGTCAAGAACGAGTAGAAGAGCGTTCCAGGTTGTTCCTTGGTGTACTAGTTAATTTAGAAATGGACACTTTTCTGTATCTCAACCTTCCTGGGGGTCTTGAGCTCGTGCTCGGCTCTCGGCGGCTGCTCGGCGATGTCTGCTGATGCTTGAGAGCGCTTTGCTCCCTTCCGTCAGCGAGCGGTCACTCTCCAAAGCTGCTGCAGCTCCTCTTGACTTCAGGTTTACATCACCCCTCGTCGTGTGTCTCGCTGTTCTTTGTCTCACAGGTTCGAGCTGCTCGGCGATGAGGTGGGTCATGAAAAGGGGAGCATCGAGCTTGCCGTGGTACAGAAGCTTACTTGAATAGGTCAGAATGAGATGCTTAGTTGTGTCAGCACCTCCCTAGACGCCTCCTCACCCTCACAACTACCCAATCACGCTGGAGAAAGAGCGGGCGAGCTCTCCTGCAGCTCTTGACCTCTGCCTCATCTCGCTGCTTCTCGACTTCGACTCGACTACAGCAGCGCAGGGATCTCAGAGGTCTTGTGTGTGAAAGTACGCTTCTCCCTACTCGCCTGCACCTACTCATCATTCTTCAAACGCGCCTGCAGATCCTCGACGCGCTTCGACTTGCTCCATCTCTCGCTCCTTCCGCTTCGCTAGGTCAACTGCTGCTCTCCGTGACGTGTAAAAAGCTTCAAGATGAGCTTCCTGCTCTCCTCAGCGGCGTCGAGCTTAGCTGATCCCCCTTCACAGACCGCAATTCGAGATGGCGACGAGGTGAGCTCCGACAGAGCGGCTGGCAGGTCCAACGCTGATCCGATCCTCTCTACAGTACTCGAACTATCGTGCTGTCGTACTCCGGCCGCTCTGTGGTCATCCCCCGTCCCTCAACCTACGCCGACGCCCTCGCCAACGCGCGCATCGTCTTCCCCTCGCTCGCCCCGGAAACGCGCATCCTCCTCACTACCACCGTCGGCCTGACGGCACGGTGTGAGGTCGTTGAAGAAGCCTGGTCAGCTCCAATTCTCCGGGAGGACGGAAAGGTCTTTCGGGTCGAAGAGGGCAAGCCCATCTTGACTCTGGCGCCGAGCAGTGCCGTAGCGTCGATGTCGGCTCAAAAGCACTCGAGGGAGGAGGGAGACGCCACTTCATCGTCGAGGAAGCAGGCGAGGTGCTCGCAATCCCCGCCGCCAGCCTTAACGTCGCAGTCGGCTGCCGAGACGACGACAGCACCTCTCGTCGCAGCGCCCAGGAAGTGCACTCTGGTGATTCGCACATACGACCCTCAATTCCCCCTCAGAGAGCCATTCAACATCTCCGCCTTGAGGACTACGCGCCTCGCCAAAATCAATCAAGTGGTCGCCCAGCATCTTGGGGTATCGCTGACGGAAGTCCGCCTGTGGTGGGAAGGCGAGCGTTTGGATCCGGGGGCCACCCCCGAGAGCATGAACTTTGGGGATGAGGAAACGCTTGAGTTCATCGCAGAGCTCAAGGCCGGCAAACCCGTCATCTACCTCTTCCCTCCCTCGGCGCTCAATTCGGTCCAAGTCGACCTCACTCTCGTCCCCGAATGGACCTTCTCGGCGCTGTACCCTCTCTCGGACGTCACCCGCGGCAAGAACGGCAGATCGTCGACCTCGTGGACCGTCGCCGCCTCGCCCGATGGCAACCTCGTCGACAAGGCTTCCTCCCTCTCCCTCTCCTACCTGTTCTGGGAGGCGCACGCTCCTTCGCTCCCTCCTTCCCCTCCTATCCTTCCCTTTGACACGCCTCTCCCCCTCCCTTCCACCGCCTTCAACCCCGGCCGACCCTCGCTCAACCGCTCCAACGCCGCCCTCCTCCCCTTCACCTCCTTCCTCTCGCACCTCGACAAGGCTCTCACCTCCCTCTCCCTCCACACCCCGGCTCGCAACGATTTCGTCACCTTTTGGCTCCCTTCCTTCGTCCGCATCCATGGGCGAGGACAGCAAATCGCTTTCCGCTTCGTCGAGCAAGCAGCTTACGAGCAGGCGGCGAGGTTGGAGGTCGAGCCCAGGCCGGATATTGTGACGAGGGTGTTTTTACTGTTCAAGGGAGTGAAGGAGGAGGATAGCGACGGATGGAGAAAGGCGGAAGAGGTCGATTGGGCCGAGGAGGTGGGTGTTGAGCAGGGCAAGTTCGGTGATGAGAAGCTGTTCCGTGTGCTCGAGTGGGGAGGGATGGAGGTCGTTGCTTGAAGTGAGCTCGGGGGTTAAAGTGTAGCTAATTTCTTGGGTTAACTTGGTACATTGGCCACCTCTTTCGGTGAGCTGGAGTGAGCTCGTCCGCTCGGCGCCGGCGAAGCCTCGAAGGGGGCTTGGCGTCTTGCCGTCAAGGTCAACTATAAGCAAGCATCTTTGGGTGAGCGTATGCTCGAGAGAGGCGCTATGTAGCGAAGTGAGAAGCAGCCGACAGGAATCCTTTGCGCCTCGATCGCCGAGCAGCGCGAAAATTGACTTTGCCATTGATGACTCTAGGCGAGCAGCAGGGGACGTGAGAGTGTCTCTGTAGTCCACTTTCCCCCTACCTGCACCTCAACGCGCGCCCCCTGAATCTCATCCTCGACGCTCTGAGAAGACGGCGCGGCTCTCTCCCTCTCCCTCATCTTGATACTTCTCAATTTCGGCAGGATGGCGCGTGACAGCAAGAACAGCACTACCAAGTACCAAGATTCTCCCTCTGAGGAGGATCCCACCCTCAGCGACGACGAGTTGGAGGACGACGAGCAAGGAGGAACGAGCGGGGGAGAGCAGCAAGCGGGGCAGAACGACGAAGACGAGTACAGCGAGGGTGAGTTGGCGCAGCTCACTATCTCACTACATTTGAAGAGCTCAAGCTAACTGCTTTGCCCTCCGACAGCTGAGGAGGCGAAGAGCGAGGCGAGCAGCAACAACAGAGCGCGCTCGGCCACCAAGGCGACCAAGGTGTACGACGACGACGAGTCGGATGATAGTGAGTAGCAGTTCTACTTCGCGAACTTCTGCTTTCGCTGACAGCCGCTCGCAGACTTTGACGTTCCCGCGAGCAAGAAGGCGCGTCGCGGTTCGGGCTCCACCTCAACCGCCGTTACCAAGAAGGCCAAGGGTAAAGGCAAGGGTAGAGCGGGCAAGCTCGAGTACTTCCAGTCGATGCCTTTAGACGTACTCTGCGAGGTGAGTAGCTTTTGTCGCCTCGGCGCGACCTCACTCGGCGAGCGCTCGCTGACGAACGTCTTCGTTCTTCGTTCGGTTTTCTCGCAGATCGCCGGACATCTTGACCCTGTCACTCTCCTCGCCATGAGCCGCGTCTCCAAGTCCTTCCGCTCGCTCTTCATGAGCAAATCGTCCAAGTCCATCTGGCACCTCGCTCGCAGGAACGTCTTCCTCCCCGATCTGCAAGCCGAAGACATGAGCGAGGCTGCTTATGCTTCACTCGTGTTTGAGCGCTCCTGCATGGTGAGTGTCTAGCTGCGTGGCTTCTCCCTGAGAATCTCGGAAGACGAGAAACGGCTCTCAAGCTGACTCGGCGATGTTCCTCCACCTTTTCTCGTTCGCTTTCGCAGGTCTGTGGCAAGCCGCGCGCCTCGATTGTCGACTACTTCATCCGTGCTCGCTGGTGTCGCAGCTGCAAGAAGACCAAGTGAGCGACAATTATCTCCCTTCGCGAACGCCGAGAGCTGACGCCTTCTTCGACGACAGCCTCATCGCCCAAAACTCGTTCCGCAGTCTTAAGCACCCTCAAACGCTCGCTTGCATGCCTTTCACGCTCAGTAGGTCCTCTGATGCTCTTCGGCACCTGGTCCTTCCGTCGCTGACCTTCTCCTTCGCGCCTTACAGTCTCGCTCACCGGTCAAAATCGCTCTCAACGTCACTACTTCTTCAAGCCGGCCACTCTCAAGCTCGACACCAAGCTGGTGGAACTTCAGGCGGCGGCCGACGAAGCGGCCGCGAAGGAGAGCTCGTCCTCGAAGGGCAAAGGCAAGGGAAAGCAAAAGGCGGTCATCGAAGATGATGAGGAGGGCGAGGGAGAGAACCCTGCGGCGGTTCTTCGTGCTTTCATCAAGGCGAGGAAGGAGATTGTGACCAACGCTACGGCTGTGAGTCTGCCCCGTCTCGTTTGAACGCCGAGCGCGCGAGAAGAAGCTGACTTTCTTCTGCCTTTCTTTCCCTCAATTCGCACAGGACGGAACCGCCATCTTCAAGTGGGAGAGGTCCTCGGCTGCCGAGAGGAAGACCTCCAACCTCGACTTGCGAGCTCAGCGCCGTGATGCGTGAGTCGGATCCAGCGGCGCCTGATTGTTCGCTCAGTTCGCCGAATTGACCTCCTTCTCGCTCTCTCGATTCACAGCGTCAAGCAAAAGGTTCTCGCTCTCGGTCATGATGCTCGCGATTGCAACTTTTGGGGCACCGCGAACCTCGTCGACCAGCCTCGTCCTTTGACTGATGCCAGTGAGTGTCGCGCTTTAATTCCGCCCCTCGTCCTCGCGCTTGGCATTCCCTTTGCCTCTTGCTCTTTGCTAATCCCTTCGCTCTCTTGTGCAGTTTGGAACAAGATCTCGGCCTCCGTCATCGCCGAGGTCGTCCGCAACGCCAGCAACCGTCAACAGCGCGAAATCGCTCACCGTCAACGCCAGCGCTCTCTCCTCATCGGACCTCTCTACCATCAGATGCTCGATGCTCTCCCGGCCGGTATCGAGAAGGCCATCTTTCCTCCCCTCGCCGTCTTCGTCGACTTGCCCTCGGTGCAGCAGCACTGGAAGCCCGAGCAGCCGGACGGCTACACCATCGACCAGGGCTTGTGGCTGGCTTCTTTGGACGACATTCTCGCCAACGTGGAGCAAAGGAAGAAGGAAGACAAGGTTCGCTACTTTGTCAAATTTGCTCGTCCCCTCCTCGGCGCCAAAGTCCCTTTCGCCGAACTCGAGCAGCTCATCGAGAAGGCCGAACCGAAGTGGGACCCCATCGTCAAGCGCAACCTGCCTCCCATCATCGCCGAGGAGGAGATGGAAGCGCTCTTTGCCCACCCTCTTGCCCGTTTGCGCTGCAGTTCGGGAACCAACTGCGCCTCTTCCTCGTTCGACTACGCCGAGATTCGCCTGCACGAGTACTCGCAGCACGGAGGAGCCAACTACTCGACGTTTGGAAGCGCCAAGTGGATCTCGACGTTGAGGAAGTTGATTGGGCAGGCGGGATTGAATGAGGGCAAGTTTGAGGAGAGTCAGTTGGAGCAGCTCGGCGAGGTGTGGGAGTGCAGGGGATGCGCTGCTTCGGGAACGAGGGCTTACACCCCTTGGGGAGCTCCTTCCGCGCCGTTGATCCCGGTGAAGAAGACCAACTTGACCTGGGGAGAGTTGGTGAGTCGGTTCGAACCTCTCCTTCGCCGTCGTGTGAGCTGACCGTCGGACTTTGACCTTGCAGGTCAGCCACGCCTACTCGCAGCACAGCTCCTACTTCCGTTACGACTACGCGGCCTACTACTTGGACCGCCAAAGGACCCCCATGCTCACCATGATGGGAGTCGCCGATGAGCAAGTCGAGGAGGCGGCGGCGGCGGCGGAGGCTGGTCCTTTGTCTCCTGATTCCGAGGTGAGTGGCTCGTCTCTTCTCTGGCGTAGACATCAGATGAAGGCCAGGCGGAAGCTGACTCTCGCTCCTCTTCAGATCTACCTCAGCGACCTGCACGACTTCTGAGGCCGAGGGAGGGAAGAACGGAGAGGCAGAGGAGCCGTCGCTTGTAGCTTTCTTCAAGATTCGATCAGTGCCATCAGTACCCCCGCTTTTCTTTACGTTATCCCGTTGGAGAGAGGCGAGGGGTTTGCGAAAACGGATGGCGCAGAGAGACCGGCTCGGCGGCGCCGAGGGGGGAACGTCTTCCCTCTAAGCAGGTTGAGACAGACGGAGGGTTTGGTAGTTGTTTGTGATATGTTTATGATGAATCGAGCACGTTCAAGGACTTCATCTCTCGATTCGCCCCGAAAGGTTGCGAGAGCAGCTGCTCGGCGCCGAACTGCTGAGGCTGGACACCGAATGAAGCAGCTGGCCTTTCCTGAAGTGGGCGAAAGGAACTCATAAAACACTAAACGCCCCTTCTAGCTCCCCTGTACCTCTTCAGAACCGAATCTCGCTGATCTCAACCTCTCGCGACGAGCTGCTCCAAGCTTGCCTTCTCCCCACATTTCCTCGCACTTTGAGCTCGACTCGACTCGATTCGCTAGCAGGATGGCCTCGACCGATACGATTCCAGCACCCTCTACTATCGCTGCTACCACTCAAGCAGAATTGGAGACGAGGAAATGGCGCGTTACGGTTCTCATCTCTGGCTCAGGTGCGTTTCAAGCTCTCGAACAGAGGGGGGCTACAGCGTACATGCATCCAGAGCACTACAGAAGGCTTTCCTTGCTGCTCTGAGCTCTGTACAGCTCTACGCTCGCCCTAATCGTCTCCAAGCTCAGCGTCCTGTTTTGCTGACCTCTCTGACGGCGCAGGATCCAACCTGCAAGCGCTGATGGATGCTCTGCCTGCGACGCTATCAAAGTGTAGCATCGTCTCCGTCATCTCCAACTCGAAGGACGCCTACGGCCTCACTCGCGCCGCCAACCACAAACCTCCCATCCCCGCTACCTCCTTCTCACCTTACAACTACCAAAAGCTGCACCCTGAGCTCTTCGCCGAAGCGGAGAAGGAAATCAAAGAGCTCGGAGACCGTGTCAAGGCAGGCGAGGACGTCAAAGGACAATGGGCGGCCAAGAAGAAGGAGCTCGCCGCGAGGGTTAAGCCGCTGTATCAGGTCGAGCTGGCCAAGAGGGTCAAGGACACCAAGCCCGACCTCATCGTACTCGCTGGATTCATGCTCATCCTCCTCCCCGGCACCCTCGAGACGCTCGTCCGCGATTGGGTGGAGGAGGACGGCAGCCAGGGGGTCGAGGCCGAGGGCACTCTTCGCACTCTCGGCGCCTCGCCTTACCCCTCCGAGCTCGCCAAGGGTTCGCCTATCCCCATTATCAACCTTCACCCCGCTCTTCCTGGATCGTTCGTCGGCCCTCATGTCATCGAGGACGCTTGGGAGGCTTTCAATCAGAGGAAGCTGCCGGTCGAGGGCGAGGGAATCAAGGAGGGCGTTCCCGAGTCGGCCAAGTCCACACCGGCACCATCTACCGCCGATCCCTCTCAGCCCATCAAGGATCTCGCCGATTCTCTCGCCTCTACCTCCCTCTCTTCCTCCTCGACCGCCGCCGAGCTCACCCCCGCCGCCCCCGCCATCGGGGATGAGCCCTCCCCTTTCGGTCCTCGTATCACCAAGACGGGTATCATGATCCACCGCGTCATCCCCGAGCTCGACCGCGGAGAGCCGGTCCTATGGAGGGAGGTAGAGATGAAGGAGGGAGAGAGCATCGGAGATTTGAAGGAGAGGATTCATAAGGTTGAGCATGGGGCTATTGTCGATGCGGTGGAGCAGGTTACGGGAGAGTTGGGAAGTGGGAAGTGGTGGAAGTGAGTGAGGCGATGGGATGCGGAGGGAGAGGGAAGACCGAGGGTGGGCATTGGAGCGCCGAGAAGGGGTGGGAGGCAGTGGCCGCTCGCCGTAGATGTATGTATAGAATGTTTAAGATCTTTGTGGTACTTTGGAGTGCACAAGGTGCTCGACAAGAGCGAGGAGAGCGAAGAGAGCCCGTTGCGAAGCTGCTTCGGCCGAGCTGCACCTCAGCGTGCTTGGTTTTCACCAAAGAGAGACTTTCATGTCCGTACGTAGCCCCTTGAGCTCACATGTAGCTTTGCAACCTCATCTCGCTGCTTCGGCCTTCTCTCTTTCCCCCACTGGCTTGAAGCGCTTGGCTCCCTCGCCCCGCCCCTTGCCTTCTCCCCTCATCCGTCTCGCTCTCATCCTCAGCAAGAGACACAGCACAAGATGGCCAGCGAGCCAACTCCCCCTTCACGTGAGTATCCTACAGCACTACAACCCTACAGAGCGAGCACAACAGCTGATGACGCCTCTCCTCCCCCCTCCCTGCCCTTCGAACGGAGCAGTCACCGTCTTTCACCCGAGCCCAAACGAGAAGGAAGCAGCTCAACACTTGTTCGAGAAGGGTGCGCTCCTCCTCTCCTGCTCACCTACAACTCGCTTGCTGACCCCACGGCTCACCACGCACAGCCGACACCGACCAACTCGGGGTGCTCAGTACGTCGTCTCCAGCGCTCGGCTACTGCTCCTGCTAACCCACACCTCATCAACAGCCGGCGATAAAGCTGTACCCTTCTTCCAGCACTCGTCGCTCCCTCCTGCGCTCCTAGGCGAGATCTGGCAGCTCTCCGACCCTGAGAACAGCGGCTTCCTCACTCCCGAGCGCTTCGCCGTCGCCTTCAGGCTCATTGGACACGCTCAATCGCATGGCGGACAAGGCGACGTCAAGAGCGACTGGATTGGAACTCGTGAGTCGTCTCGTAGGCCGTTGAGCGGCTCGAGCGAGTGAGCTGACCCCACGCGTTGGATCCTTCTTGCTGGACTACAGCTGGTCCTTTCCCTCGCTTCCAAGGCTTCGCCATCCCCGAACACCTCGGCGCAGGCGCTGCCCCTACCGCCTCTGCTTCTGCTTCCCCCGCCCCCGCCGCTCAATCCGCGCCGCTTCAAGCTCAGGGAACCGGGTCCGCTGCTGGCGTTTCCATCACTACCGAGGAGAAGGCGAGGTATGCCAAGCTATTTGCCAACTCGGGACCTGTCGCGGGATTGTTGGATGGTGAGTCTGCCTGCTCTTCGCGCTGCTCAATGAGATGCTGACCGAGTGCGTGCTCGACACCAGGCGACAAAGCTAGGGACATCTTCATCAAGTCGAAGCTTCCGTTCGAAACGCTCGGACAGATTTGGTGCGTATTGGGTTGAGGCTGTAGCTATCTGCGCAGGCTGACGTCGCTTCGCTCTCGCAGGAACCTCGCCGACACCCACTCGCGCGGCTCCCTCGACGTCGCCGACTTCACTATCGGCATGCATCTCATCCAACACACCATGAACGGCGCCCTTCCCCAGCTCCCTGCTGTCCTCAACCCCGCCCTCTACGCCTCGGCGACCTCCCTCCCTCTCCCCGCTGTCGGTCCCGCTGGCTCGAGGATCGCTACCTCCGCCGCACCAGCACCCGCGAGCCCTCTCAGGCAGAGCTCCATCGTCCCTCCTGCGCCCGTCTACGCTTCGCCTCAGCAGCAATTCGCGCCTCAGGCTCAGCAGCAGCCTTGGGACATTTCGGCGCAGGAGAAGCTCGAGTCGGATGGCTACTTTGATGGCATTGATACCACGAGGAAGGGTACGATTGAGGGTGAAGCCGCTGTAGGCTTCTTCATGCAAAGTGGTTTGGGTATGGAGGTGCTCGCCAGGGTTTGGTGAGCCGTTCTCTTGCCTCGACTCTCTGCGGCGAAAAGAGCTGACCTTCTTGCATCGTAGGGACCTCGCCGACATTCGCCAGACCGGAGCGCTCAACAAGGACGAGTTTGCCGTCGCTTTGAAGCTCATCAGGGACAAGGTCGCCGGCAAGGAGGTGCCGCAGACGCTCGGCGCCAGCTTGATCCCTCCCAGCCTGAGGCAGGGTAGCTTGCAGTGTAAGCATTATTGTTCGAATCTCAAGCTGACGAAATGATACTGACTTCTTCGTATGCCGCACAGCTCAACCCTCGGGACCTCAACGCGATTTGCTCGACCTCATGGACGACGATCCAGCGCCCTCCTCCGCTCCAGCGTTCTCCGCTCCTCCTCCTCAGCCCAGCATCTTCCCTCAAGCCACTGGATCCTCGATCCAACGCACCCTCTCCCCTCAGACGACTGGAACCCGCGCCCTCTCGCCTCAGTCCACCGGCTCTCGCGCTCTCTCCCCTCAAGCGACGGGCAGCGGCTCGGGCATCGCCACTCCGCAATACGGGCTGCAGGGCACCATCTTCCCTCAAGCTACGGGTGCGAGCCAACAAACTCTCAGCCCTCAGACCACCGGCTTCGCCAACAACTTCTCCGCCCCTCCCGCCGCTGCTCCCGTCCCTCAACCGGGACCCGCCGCCTCCGCCAACTTCTTCGACGACAACGATGACGCCGACACTCGCGCCAAGCTCTCCGCCGACTCGGTTCAGCTCGGCAACCTCCAAGACGAGCACAAGCAAGTCACTTCGGCCGTCACCGACCTCGCTACCACTCGCGCCGAGCTCGAGACTCAACTCTCCGAGACGACCAAGCAGATCAACGAGCTTCAAGTCTCGCTTTCGCAAGCTCGCGCGGCGCACGAGACGGAGCGCACGATGGTCGACGAGTTGAGGAAGAAGAACGAGGATCAGAAGGCTGTTCTCGCGAGGGCTAGGACCGAGCTCATTACTGCCGAGTCGGATCTCAGTGGATTGAGGGTCGAGCGGACCGAGATTGAGGGCAACTTCCTTAGGGATAAGGAGGAGGTAAGGGAGATGAAGAGGAAAATGGCGGAGGTGGGAGCCGAGACGACTACCCTCAAGACGATGCTCGAGAAGCTCAAGAAGGAGGCCCGGCAGCAGAAGGGATTGGGAGCCATCTCGAGGAAGCAGCTCGCGACCGCCGAGACCGAGAGGGAGAAGACGGAGACGGACTTGAGGAGCGTTGAGAGGGAGGTCGCTGAGGCGGGATCGTCGGGATCGACTTTCGTCAAGGAGGAGGAGAGCGACTCGCCTTTCGACTTCTCGCACTCGGCCGCTACTACCCACCCCGCCGTCGCTGCTGCTGCTGCCCTTCCCCTTCCCACCTCGCCTGGAATCGCCTCCCCTGCCTCCTCCGTTCGCTCGACCAACCCCTTCGATCGCATGGGATCCCTCTCCCAGCAAATCTCCCCCCAACCTACCGGCAACGACACCTCGGTTGCCGGTACCTCCCTCGGACTTCCTGCTGCGGCTGCCGTCGCCGTCGGAGCTGGAGCGGTCGCTGCAGCGAGTGCAGTCGGCGCTGGAGTAGCAAGCCTCTGGAAGGGCGACGAGGAGGAGGAGCAGAAGCCTCAGATCAAGGAGGAGGACCAGACCGCCTTCCCTTCCACCTCGACCGAGACCAAGGAGCCAGAAACCGATCCCTTCGGCCTTCCCGTCTCCTCCACCACCTCCAACTCCAACGCCGCTTTCGACTCGGCTTTCGACCAGGGATTCGGCGACGATTTCTCCACCAGCGTCGCACCAGCTTCCGCCTCCTCCCTTGCGCCTACCGCTGAGCACAACGCCGCTTTCGACGATGCCTTCGGCGCTGCCTCGAGCTCAACCGCCGTCCCCGCCGTCGAGGAGCCCATCTCCGAGTCCCAAGACGGTCCTCGCTCCTCCTCTACCCTCACCGAGTCGTCGGAGGCGCCCGTCCATAACGCCACTCCCCTTCAAATCGACGAGCCCGTCTTCAACGCTCCCCTTCTCGCCGCCAACGACACTTCGACCGAAGAGGACAGCGCTACCGACTCGAACGTCTTCGCTTCGCCCGCCGTTCAGTCGACTGAGGAGCAGGATTCGAGCGATGATGAGGAGGAGGTCGAGGAGGCTGGACCTTCCTCGCGTTACGCTTCGGCCTCGGCTAGGTCGATTCACGATGACGAGCCCGAGCAGGAGGCCGAGCAGGCCCCCGCTACTTCGACGTCGGACAGCGGCGAGTCGTTCGTTCATGTACACTCGCAGTCCGCCGCTTCCTCGTCGGTTCTTAACGAGGAGGATTCCGCCGTCGCTACCAAGTTCCCTGCCCTAGAGGCAGTCGAGGAGCCCGAGGTCACTCCGGCTCCGGTCGCCGTCGATGCGCCCACTCCCGTCGAGCACCAGCCCGAGGAGCCCATCACTGCCGTCCCCGCCGACCTCTCTTCGGCCGAGGAGCATGCTCCTTCGCCCACCTCGGAGCTCGACACCTTTGAGGATGCCAACACCAACGCAGGAGGAAGCAGCGCCGAGCCCGCTTCGCCCACTACCGGTGGTCCTACAGACTCCCTCGCCAGCCCTACCACCTCTCTCGCCACCGTCTCTGATGCTCCTACCGCCACGACCACCCTCCCCACCCACCGCCGCGCTCCTCCCCCTCCTCCCGCCTCTCGCTCGAGCGTTCCTACTCCCGCACCCGTCACCTCGACATCCACCGCTTTCGATGACGCTTTCGGCGATTCCTCCTCCCCTTCGACCTCTGCCGCCGCCCCAGCACCCGCTTCGGCGACCGACGACTTCGACTCTGCATTCGCCGACCTCGGACCTTCCGCCCCCGTCGTCCCAGCTCAGTCGGATCTCGGAGCATCCACTTCCTCGGCCGTCCCCAACGCCGACTTTGACGACGCTTTCGACTTCGACGACTCGTTCAAGGCCGACTTTGACGAGCCCCCGACAGTCGTCAGTGGACCGACCAGCCCATCAGCCTCGGCTTTCGACGAGTCGTTCGCCAACTTTGACTCGTCGTTCGCTCCTGCCGCTTCGGTATCGGGTACGGAGGAAGGCGCGAGGAGGCAGGACTCGACGGGCGGCTTCTCGTTTGACGATTCGTTCGGCGCGAGTGGAGAGCCGACAGCAGTGGGAGCGCCTGTGGCTGAGGCTGCCAAGGAGGATGACTCGGTGGATGTGAAGCAGTTGGTTGGTATGGGATTCTCGAGAGTGCAGAGTATTCAGGCGCTGGAGAAGGCTGATGTGAGTTTCGCGCTTCGAGCCGAGTTCAAGCGCCGAGGCTGACCTTTCCGTCGTTCGCAGTATAACGTCTCGAAGGCAATCAACAGCCTCCTCGGTTAAGCTCGGATAGATGGAGAATATTCTCTAGTGTACAACTCGTCGTAGCCGTCTCGTTTGGAAGCCTTTCGTTCGGTGTCAGCTCGGCGATCGCCAACTGCTCGCAACCCTTCTCCCAATCGCCCGCGAAGCACAGATGAGGCGATTTCGGTTCAAACGAAGCTACTGAGCAAACTCTTTCCTTCCTTCCGTCACCCCTTCTCCCGCTGCAGCTCGCTTCAATCGTCGGGGAAGAGCTTGGCGTGATCGTCGGCGATGATGAAGCGAGGGCGTTCTCCCGTCTGGTCGACCGCCTTGAACCACTTGCCGATGTCGCTGAGTTGGGTAGCATCGCACAGTTCATCCTCGGTGAGCGTGTGAGGCTTCAAAGAGAGGTCGTTGCAGCCGTGGTGCATCCCCGTTTGGTCGATCTGCGAGGACGGAGAGGCGAAGATGAGCGAAGAGATGCAGTGTGAGGCAACGCCGTAGACTGACGAAGAGGTACATCGTGTTGCCGTCGGGGAGGTGAGCGTCGCCTGGCTTCCTCATCATGGCTGCGAAGGAGGCGATAAGGAATGCCAGGTCAGCGAGAAGACGGTCGAAATACACCGGACGTACCCTCCTCGAGATTGACAAATTCCCATCCCGTGACGACGACCCAGCTAGGATCTCCAGCGCCTGTCCTTGCCTTGAGAACGTCGCCCACGCGGAAGCGAGGGGGCGAAGGCAAAGTGCTCCTCCTCGTGGGCTCTTTGGGCGAGGTGTCTTGCTCCTCCGCCTTCTTGATTTTGGGAAGATGCTCCTCGAGAACTTGAGGGGAAACCGCGCTCTTGGTGAGGATGTCGCGAATGAGCTCGGCGTCCCAAGGATAGCGCATCCTCGGCATGGAGGCGGCGAGGAAGGGAAGGAAGGTGTTGTTATGACGTTGGAAGGGAGTGAGGATACGTTTTGAGCGAGGGACTAGGAGATCGACGAGACTGCAGGCGTAGCGGGCGGTGGCGACGTCGTCAATTGTCAGGTCGTTGTTCGAATCGCCGAGCTCTCCGATAGTGTCGTAGATCTCAGTAGCGAGGCAATGTGTCTGTGGAATTCGAGAAGAGTTCAGCGCATGAACTCCGTCGTTGTCATAGAAGACGCTGAAAGAGCTTACGAGGTCGCGAGCCGAAGTCGGACCAGCAAAGGTGTCGAAGCTCAATCCGTCTCGGAAGGGATGATCGACGCGGAGGTTCTCGTAGAAGTCTTCTAGAGTCCCAGCATCGAAACAAGTGACCGGGGCCGTGCTGATGTACCTCCAATCCTTGATTGGGACGATTTCGCAGCCGTCCTCTTGTTGGGCGAAAGCGACGACGGTGCCGAGAGGAAGCTGCACAGGGCGCGCGATGAGTCCAGTTCCACCATGGCAACGGAGAACTGCGCAGAGGAGGGCGGACAAGACCATGGGGTGGCCCTGAACGAAGTCGTCGTCGTCGTCCTCTGGGTCGCTGAGGCGGATCTCGGTGACAAGCTCATGAGCCAAGCACTGTGCAGGGATGGGGTCAGTTCAGCAGTCTTTCTAGATGTTCAAACACTCACCTGGAACGGCTCAAAGATGACTCGGATCTCCTCGTCCAGCGGATCGAGATGAAAACCGTCGACGAGGAGATGGTGATTAAGCATAAATCCAAGGACTTGGGATCTCGGCGCCTGATCGTTGCAGCGGCAGATCGCCTCTGTAGCATCCAGCGCTTCCTGCACTTTGTCCACAAAGGAGGGGATCTCGAGCGTGACCTGCGAGCGAAGGACGAAGGTCAGTCTAGGTTTCTCGGCGCCCGTCAAATTCGAGCTTCGCTCACCTCATCCCAATCCTGACTGTCACGAAAAGCAGAGAACGCAAACACTCCCTCACAGAAAGCTTCGACGCCATCCCATCCTTGACCGATCCTCCTCCAAACGTCGACGGCCTTCCTCCTCCAGATGGCTCCTCGGGCTTGCCTAGCCCAGTACTTGCGGGCGAGCCAGTCCTCGGGGTAGCTCTCGTCGGAGGTCATGAACGCGAGCTCATCGAGGAAGGGGAAGGTGTTCTGCTCTCCGAGCTCGACGATCGCGAGGACGTGAGGAATCTTGCTGGTCGGCTCGGCGAGGAGAGCGGCGAGAGGACGGTTGATGATGCGCTTGATGTGAGGGCGAGCGAGGATACCTTGGTAGACGCTACAGCTCTTCTCCTCCCGGTAAGGGAAAGCGAGCTCCATCTCCGCCTTGTCCTCCTCGTTCGACAGCTCGACGAAGACGGGGACACGACCGAGGATCCAGCAGTAGGAAGCAACTCCAGACCAGATCGAATCGAGTTTGGCGATGGCCGAGAAGGTGTGCGAGACGAGGGTGCAGGCGAGTAGAGTCGAGACGGTATCGTCTTCAGCGGGCGGGAGCTGCTTGAGGATCTCTTCGACGATTTTGGGCGGGATGGCGGGGACGGGCATGACTGTGAGACGGTACAGAGTCAGTGTGGAGTCAATACGTGCTCTGATACAGCCTGAAAGCTCACCGAAAGCGAGCGAGCAGACGCGCGGTGTTGTGGGAGGAGGGCAAGAGAGGGTCCAGCGTTCGAAGGTCAAAGCTGAGAAAGCTGCGGCCAGCTGAGCAGTTCGCTGCTTTGCTACAGCGTCGAGAGAGCTTCACGTCGTCTCGCGGCAAGCTTAGACATCCCGGATCATCGCTCGCTGCTCTACAGACCGACCAGCCAGCGCCGAGCTCAGCTCCAACCGCTCTCGGCGCACTTCTCCGCCACAGACTCTTAAAACTGCACAACATGCGTTACAGCAAGCGTTCAACCTCTTGCCCTCACTGCAAACCATTCATCACGCTCCCCTCCCTCCCCTGACTCATGCTCTGACTCCCACCGAGCGAACTGCTCCTCCTCGCCAACTTTGACAAGCTAGCGAACAAGAACTTCTGCACGCCATCGGCTCCTTGAGCTTGGAGGTGCTCGAGGAAGGAAACGCGGAAATCGGGGTAGGTGAGGGAGAGACCGCCTTGCTGTGAGATGGCGAGGAAGAGGTGGGGTCAGCAAGAGATGGAGGAGAGAGAGCGGGAGGAAAGCGTACGGAGGAGAGCGATTTGAGTGAGGCGGTGGTGATTGGTCCGCCAGTGTAGCGCGGTGATGAGGATGCTTGCTCTTCGAGGTGCTGTCGGAGGGTAAGAAGGCGAATGGGAGAACCGAACGAATGAAACCGGTCATTGTGAGGCGAGGCGAGGAGAGGAGGCGAGAGCAGTCAGTGTGCGGTTCAGATAAAACTGAGCGAAAGACGAAGACGCTAGAACGCACAGCGAGGAAGTCGAGCGCAATCGACGAAAGAGCGCCATGCATCGTCAATCCCACCGCCGCTCCCAGCGCTTGATCACGAGTAGCGCAGAGCTGGTTGAGGGTGCCGATTTGCTCGCTGTTGTCGATCGAGCAGAAAGAGGGGTCAGCGCTCCTTCGCTTCAACTCTCTCTCGCCATCGCCGAGGCCAGCAAAGCTCGCTTCCTCCGCAACCGCAGACTCACCTCGTCATATCCAGCGCCTTGGTATCATTCTGAGCGAGGAACTTCTTCTGCCACAACGCATTGACGAAATCGCGCAGGTAGTTGTTGAGGAAGGTGACGAGCGAGAGGTTTCGAGGATCATTCTTGGCGACGGCGGTCGTTTCGCCTGTGAGGACTTCTCGGAGTCTGTCGTTGACGAGGAGATGTGAAAGGTCAGCTCTAACGTCTCTTGAGCTTGAGGCGAGGAGGACGACTCACGAATGGATGATACCGGTGATTCGGCTCACACTCATCGCCTCGTCGGCGAGGAGACAGAGGTAGGTGAAAGTAGGGCTAGGGATGATGACCACGGCGAGTCCGTAGTCGAGGGGGAAAGTGAGGACCGCCTCATAGAAGGCGAGGGAGGCGCAGCGGAGAGGAAGCGAATGAGGGAAGCTCTGCCGATTCGAGCCGGAGGTCAGCAATCGCTCGGACGAGGGCGAAGAGGGCCTCAAGCTCACCTGCGTGCTGATATCGATAATGCGGTCGGCGTACTCGAGTACTGCTTGCAAGCTGGCAAGATATGCGCCCTCCTCGTCGACTTGGCCGAAGGCGGTCTTCCTGCACACCGCGGAGGGAGGGGGTCAGCGGATACTCCAACGTTCGATCGAGAACCAACCCACAGTTCTTCTCCACTCCAATCGTCCCTCACTGCCCAATTCTGCACCATCTCCCGCAAGCAATCGATGAAGGCGGCGAGCCAAGCGGCGTCGGCTTTGGCGGCGAGCGCTTGTAGCGGAACGAGGATGTGGCCGTGAAGGACTGCAAAAAGGGGGATTCGCTCAGCTCTCCGATTTGGGGCGCGAAACAAACGAGAAGAAAGACTCACTTTCGTATGGACGAGGCTTGATGAGCGAGACGAGGTCGAAGATGACTTCCCGATGACTTGCGCCGTTCCATGTCTGAAGGTACTCGGCGAGGAAAGGTTCCAAGCCTTCGAGGAGCTCCTGTAGAGTTGTGCGCGGGTCAGCTATCGTGCTTCGACCCCTCCCCTCGCGCGCCGAGGAAGCAAGCCAGCAACTCACTCCACCCATCTCACACAGCTCCCGAATGCGACACAACAGATCCTCGATCCGCTTGGCTCCGTCCGCCGTCTCGTCGAGCTCGTGCATCTCGTGGCGGAGGGAAGAGGTGATGAAGGATTCGAGGCGGAGGAGTTGGCCGTCTGTGGGCGGGGAACGAGGAAGTCAGCGCTGTCCGTGCTAGGATCAAGTGGAGAACAGGCAACGGTCGATGAGGAGGCAAGTCGGAGATGAAGACGGCGCGTGAAAAGGAAGAAGAAGGCGAAAGAGACAGCGTCGAGCCGAGCCAAACTCACCTTCCCCACCAAACCCACAGGCGAGCAACAGCGCCCAAGCTTTCGTCCTATCCTCCTCACTCCTCACTACCTCTGTACTCTCAGCACCGGGCACCGAGCTCAACACACTACCGGCTTGACTGGGAAGATCGAGCTTCTCGATTTGAGAGGCGAGGGAGGTGAGGGAGGTGATGTCGGAGAGGGGGGTGGAGGACTGTGAGAGGAGGTTAGAGTTGGGGGGAGGAGGACGTCAGCGATTGAGGTCCCGGCGCCTGGTGAGGAGGGGAGACACGTACGCTGGTGGACGTGAAAGTCGCGCCGAGAGGGATGTAGGCCTGAGTCGTTTTCCTCCGTTTAGCCTTTGAAGCGAGAGGAATCAGTCCGATCCTTTCCCAGCGACCCAAGCCCATAGCGAGCACTCAACTCACCTCCCTCCCATCCCCGCCTCCCACCTCCCCCTCTCCCTCCCTCAGCAGCTCCCTAACCCTCTCCTTCCACTCCTCCAACGCTTTTCCCAATCCACCCGCTCCACCACTTCTCGCCACACCTGAAGGCAGCACCAACTCGGGGTAGAACGACCTAAAGATGTCGAGCAAGCGAAAGAGGGAGGGTGAGGGAGCTTCGGTCGAGCGGATCACGTGTTGGCTGGGTGGACGCGCGATTGAAGTCAGAAGGGCGGTTGGGAGCGCGTAGGAGTAGGGAGACGTACAGATGAGCAATACGAGCTTGTTGTACGTGTATCCTACGCGTAACGAGGCAGAGCAAGCTCGCCGTCGCGTCCCTGCGTGCGAAGGGGGAGGTCGTCCTTCAGATCTTGCTCCCTGATCCCGAGCAGCAGCAGAACTCACCTCAACGCCCTATACTCCAACCCCCTCTCCAAAACGCCCCAACACCTCTCTAACACCTCCCTTCCCTCCCGGCTAACCCCTCCCACTTGAACCAACACGGTCAACTGTCCTAACGCGCGTTTCTGAACTTTGTAGTCGACTCGTCCACGATGTAATGGTTTGTTGTGTGATGGCTCGCCGAGGATGGAGAGGATTCGGAGGACGGGCTGAGAGGAGAGCGGCGCGCGAGGGAGGAGGAGAGGGAGGAGAGCGAGCGCTTGGGGTGGTACTGAGGCACACAGTGGGTCAGCGGGGCTTTTAAGTAGCAGCTCAAAGACTTACAGAGATGACCACCTAGAGCAAGATCGTATCCTCGAGCGATTTGAGCAGCAGTCAACCCGTGAGCTTCTGCCAGCGGTGCCAGCTCCTCTAGGACGGTCTGTAGCTCATCTTTGACGTTCTTCTGAGTTGAGACTGTGGGTGCGAGTCGTTAGCGAGGTGGTACTGCTCCTTTGCGAGGCTCAACTCACGCTGTTCTAGCTGTCGAAAGAGCGAGTTGAGGCGCGCGTCCATTGTTTGGCGCGTTGAGAGGGTGCAGATGAAGTCTAGAGGATGTTGTAGAGCAGCAGGTGTTTGATGCAATGAAGCAACGCGGCTGAAGCGAGGTTGTGAGAAGCGATGCGACAAGTAGGAGGCAGAGAGTTCGGCTTGCTCTCGCTCCGAGTCCCTTTCGCAGGGCAGGGCCGATTTCGCTTCAGAGGTGCCAATACCGCCCAATAGCTTATCCAAAATAATCTACAGCACCCTCAATCCATAACCCTCCACCGATGTAGCCTTCTCAATGTCCTCCGAGTCGTGGAACTCGCTCATGTTCAGGCGCCTGCCACCGCCGAAGGAGGGTCAGCACTGGATCAGAATGGAGAGGAACAGCACTCACGCCTTGTCATCCATGAAGGGAGGGATTTGACGGAAAACGTTCTCGGTTCCACAGTTCTCGATGCATTGTCCTGTTCAAGAGGGAAGCAAGGAGAGGTCAGCGCCGAGCTCTCTCACGTATGAGCCGTTCAAGGGGCTACAACGCACCAGTGAGCCTGCTCGTAGGAGCGAGGAAGAGGTCGATACCCTCAAAGATGGTCTCGAGGGGAGTGATGCGACCTTCGCTGATCAGGCGCTCGTTGAAGCCGGGGGGAGCGAGAGCCGAGGCTGCGAAGACCGTGGGTCAGCTTTTGCGATTCAAAGTAGCGCGAGGGACGATGCTACTCACCGACAACAGAAGGACCGAAGCAGTTGACTGTGATTCCCTCGGGGAGGACCTTGACACCGGTGGCCTTGACGGCGCCCCAGATTCCGTGCTTCGCCGCGCCGTAGAGGGCGTCTGTAGGGTATCAAGGTCAGCTGGTGCGCCTCAGTAGATATTACCGACCTTCTTACCGTTAGGGAAGACGTAGAAAGAGCTGTTCGAGTGTAAAAGACGGTGAGCTCGGTCGAAACTGGTTGAGGAAGAGAGTTCGACTCACGCATTACTACCAGTAGCAAGGAACTTGCCCCTCCATCCACCTTCATCCTTCTCCTGCTTCCTAAAGTAGGCCAACGCCGCATGCAAACTATACAGCACACCATGGAGGTCGACCTCAATGACCTTCAAGCTCGGAGGCCTCTCAGCGAGGGTTGCCAGGTCGTCATGCACGGCGGTAGAGAAGTGTGTAGGGTCCGACGAGCGCATCTCCTTCATTTGAGCGATACCAGCGTTGGCGAAGACGAAATCGACGCGAGGGCCGAATGTCTTGTAGCTGAACTCGAAGAGGGCGACGGTGGATGTCCAGGATGTTACGTCCGTGGCGCAGAAGGCGACTTTGCCCCTATGAACGAGATGTAGATTAGCAAGCTTTGTGTGCTCGTGCTCTGTCTTCGCTCGCAAGTCCCCCACAGCGCGAGCTAGGAAGATGCGTCTCCGTGCGAGGCTCAGCTGAGCAGAGGGAACTTACTGTGCATCAAGTCCCTCTACGACCTTGGCGCCAGCTGTAGCATTGACATCGGCGATTACGACCTTTGCTCCCTGGCTGAGGAGGTGCTTGGTGATGCCCAAGCCAATTCCTCCAGCTCCGCCTGTGGTGGGGGAAGAGAGAGTTAGCGCTGACCGAGGGAGATGAGAAGCTACAGAGCTTACCGGTGACAATAGCAACCTTTCCTGCGTAAGACATGACTAATTTCGAGTGCCGAGAGATGAGATGAGAAGAGCGAGGCGAGAAGGAGGAAGCGAAGAGATGCCGCCGACGAAACTGCCCCACCTCGTTCGCTTGGCCATATCCGCCGGGGGTGATTTCGGCTTGAACAGAAGGCTTTTCGAGGGTCTGATCTACCTAGAACACTACAGCGCACCCTCCAGTGATCTCTGCCGTTGAAAAGGGGCTGCTCGGCGATCGCTCGGCGGAGCTGAGCTTGCTTCGACCCAAGCCCTCGTCTCACTGTTCGCTGTTGGACAACGAAGACCGAATCGAATCAAGTATCAAAGTACGCGCTCAATTGTCGTTAAGTAAGATCTACTCTCCTTCCTGCCTCTCCTCCCTCGTCACTCGGCGACTCGGATTTCCCTCTCAATACCTCTCTCCCCCCGTATACCCCGGCGGCATATACTGCGCCATGGCCTCAGGCGGAGGTACATACTGCTCCTGACTCTGCGCCGCCTGCTTCTTGCTTTTCCTCAAAGCCGAGGAGGGCACGAACCCTCCCACGAACGTCGGAGTCCTTTTCGGCGTAGCGCTAGCGTCGGCGTTGGCGATGTAGGGAGCCTGTCCTCCGGCGTAGAGATCTTGACCGCTGATTATCTCGCCTGTCCCAGTGTAGGCGGGGCCTGAGGAGATCATCTCCCCTTGGTTGGCGATTTGGGAGTAGGTCCCTTGCTCGGCGGTTTTGTTGGCGCGGGCTCGGGAGGAGACTCGCCTGAGGAGGAGGCGAGGGTTAGTGGGCGGGTTCGGATCGAGATTTTGTACTTCGAGCTTCGTGACGCACCAGAGCCAGCCGACGAGGACGACGAGGAACTGTAGCGAGCGGAAGCGAAAGAATTCAGTTAGTTCGGCGTTCATCGTTCACTCGGAGGGAGGAGGGAGGAAGACGAAGCTCACCAAAGCTCCAACAGCCGCACCAACATAAATCCCGACCTTTGCAGCCGTAGAAAGACTATCCCACCTCTGCTGCACCGTCTTTCCCGACTCGGTCGCCGAAGCCGAAGAACAGGAAGCCGTCTCCGTACCCGAAGAGCTGCCGCTTGCGCTGTCCGAGGGGGTGGTAGCGGCTGCTGAAGAGTCGGAAGAGGTTTCGGAGGAAGGTTGCACTGTGCGAGAAAGCGAGGATCAGTCAGTCGAGTTCGGCGAAATTTGAGGGCGCTCGGCGCTCGCTCAAAAAGCTCACTAGTCAACCCCGTGCTCAACCCATCAGCCAGCGTCGTAACCGCCTCCGCCACACTAACATCCACGTGCCCATCATCTCCCACATCACCATAAGAGTACGCCGAAACGGCGTCATCCGCCCTCTTCCTCAAGAAGTCGATCAACCTTCTTATCTTCCTCGACCTCGCCACGGGGGAAGTGGTCGCGGTAGCAGCCTCGGTAGCGGTGACCGTCGCAGGTGTCCACCAAACTGTAACGGAGGGAGTCCACCAGAGGGTCGTGGAGGTGGAAGTCGGGGCGCTGGGGTCGGCGGCGAGCGAGTCGGAAGGCTGGCTGGCGGCGGTATCGGTCGACCCGGTGGCCTCGGCGCCGAGGGAGTCCAGGTAAGTGGCGCGAGCGGGGTCTTCAGCGCCCGAGGTGGTAACGTTGGCGGTGGAGTTGGCGCCTGCGAGCAGCGAGGAGTCGTAGCAGGTTACCGAGACGGATTCGACTGCGATGATGAGGAGTGTGAGCTCGAAAGAAGCTAGGCATCGTTCTCAGATCTCTATGCTCACCGTAGGAAGCAAAGTATCCGGTCTCGTTGTACGCGGGCGAGGAGAAGTTGACGAGCCCACCAGCCCAGTCGATCGTCTAACAAAGAAGCGGCCGGTCAGCTCGGTAGCAAGGCTCGACGTAAAGCTTCTATACATACCCCTTGAGCTGCACCTTCCACGCCAGCGGGCCAAATCCTGTTCAAAGCGAGCGAGGTCAGTTTTTAACCGCCGAGCTCACATCCCCTTCTCAAGCGCTACTCACAAAAGCTGGATTCGCGAAGGTGTTTGAGGGTAGTGGTAGGTGCCAGTAGAAGCATCAAGAGTCGACTCCTTCGTGACATTGCGAAGAGCGACGCCATCGAGAGTCCTGCGAGGTAGGAAACGAAATCAGCGAACGCCGAGATGAGAAAGGGAAGCGAAAGCGCGCACCAGGTGATGCAGTCGGGGGTCCAGTTGATTCCGCTGCGAGTTGAAAACGTTAGTATAGTCGATGGACAGTCGAAGAAACGACTCACTACTCGTGGAAGTCTTCCGAGCGATTGGCGATGGAGAGCTCTTGAGCTGCCGAGTCTGCGATGCAAGGTCAAGCGTCAGCGAGGTTGTCGGAAAGAGTTTCTCAGACTCACAATCTCCAACATCTCCTTGGTAGAAGTAAGCTGAGCCAGCCGAGGTGAGGTTGTTGGTGAATCTAACGAAGGATGGGGTCAGCGTGCGCCGAACTCGACCTGGAACAACGAGCAGCTCACTCCCAGTCAATCTCGTCCTTGGTTCCGGAAAGGAGGATAAATGAGGTAACAAGGCCGAGCTCAGGTGAAGATTTGCTGTGGGTGCGAAAGAGGAATCAGCGCCGGAACTTGACCCGCTCGGCGGTGACGGCAAGCTCACATCTTAGCCGAGATGTTGCCGTAGAGGATCGAGTGAGTAGACGAGAGAGCTGTTCCGTTTCCGTGCTCCGAGACGGTGAGGAGGAGCTGGTCGTCGTCGATGACATCGGTCTCGTTCGAGCCGCCTGTGAGGGAGAGGAGGGTCAGGAGAGCTGACGAGCAAGGGAAGAAACCGAGCGCACGAGAGTCGACGATCCAGTCGTAATTGACTCCATCGCCGTTCCATGTCGTACCATCGCTGAGGATGCGGTCGGTCGAGGTGAAATTGAACTGCGAGCGGGAAAGGGAAGACCGAGACGAGAGAAATGTCAGCGCTTGCACGTTCAACCGCCATCTCAGCACTTCACTCACCTCAGAGTCAACGCAAGCGGGGATAGGAGCGCATGCAGCAGGCTTGAACGAAGCGAGGGGGTCGCAACCCGCGAGGCAGTTCCTTCCGGTTCCGCAGAAGCCAGCCTCCGAGCAGCAGGGAGCGCTCTCGGGACAAAGCGAGTCTGAAGTACAAGCTACTCCCTCGATGAAACCGATGGTAGTACTGCTGCTGTTGGTGCTGTTGGAGGTCGAACCGCTGGCGACGCCGGTTCCCCACGTCCAGGCGGCGGTGGTGGTAGCAGTAGCCGAATCGACGGTGAGGCCTTCGGTGCCAGATGGGATGAGAGGACCGCTACTGAGGTCGCCGGTGGTGTTAAGAGCGGAGGAGGAGTTGACGAGAGCGCCGACGCCCCAAGGGATCGCCGAGCCGTCAGGTTGAGTCGGGTTCTCGGCGTCGGTCTGCGATGCTAGGCGTCAGCGAAGTGCTGGAACGAGTAAAAAGAGGAAAAAAACCCGTACATTTGTTCCATTTGCCGTTGCGATGGTGAAGCGAGACGTCCAGACGGGGCTCGAAGCGCCCTCTTGGGAGAACTCTGCTCGGCGGAGAGGCGTCAGCGACGATTCAACCATCTAAACGGCTCACACGTACGGTAGAAGTAGATAGCAGCATTTGGAGTGACGTCGGGACACGTCCAACTGAGAGAGCCATCGCCTGTGGTGCCATCGCTGTAAAGACGAAGGGGTCAGCTCGGTTCGGCGCGGTCATTGAGAAGCGAAGAGCTCACATTCCGAAGGCTACATTGGTGACGTTGACCTGTGAGAAGGCTTGTCATTAGCTTCCGCTCTCGAGACTCCTCACCGCATCGCCAGACTCACCATCGCCGAGTTGCTTCCCGAGTAGAGGTCGATGGTCATGCTCTTCCAGGTCTACAGAGCACGCCAAGTCAGTTCCCATCGTATTCTAGAGCTCTCTAGAATCCGTACTCACCCCCTCCGTGTCCAAATCATACGACAACGCGCACTCCTCGCCCGTTTTGAAGACGACGCCGTCTCCCCCAGGATTTGTAGCAACGACGGCTGCGCTGGAGCTTCCCAGTAGTGCGCTGGCTGCTATGGTAGTAGCGACGAGTCCCAACATCTTTGCTCTGCTTTTGCGTGAGTCGAAGTGCGGTGCGAAATGAGCGAGATGAGACGGCGGAGGGGGAGAGGGAGAGGTGGAGTCGAGTGAAGGCCTGCAGCTGCTTCCTTCAAGTCGCCAAAGCTCGTCTCGAGAGCTCTGTACGATGTCGTTGAAGCTCGACCTCTGCGATCTCGACATTCGCCAAACAACGTCGCCTCGGACTTGCACCGTAGCGCTCCTCGGACGACCCCTAAGCGGGATAGTTTCGCTGATTTTGTATGAGAGCAGAAACCTCAGCAAGATCACTACAAGTACCGAAGCATGTAACAATCTACTTCATAGCCCGCATCACCTCCACCCTCCAATGCTCAATCTTCGCCGAAGTCGTCTCGGTGCTCCACTCGATCAGACCGAGCTGCCACTTGAAGCTGGCCATTTCGAGGGAGTAGGTGCAACCGCCCAGCTCCCTAGCGAAGAGCAAGTGGCGGTAATGATAGAGTAAGAACGGGCGAATCGAGAGAGGGTCGAGTCGGAGGTGGGCGCCGAGGAAGGGAGGCGGGTCGAATTGGGGCCTTGAAGCTTGAAGTGAGCTGGGAGAAGTGCGGGTGGGTGGTAAGGGAGGAATGTTTCCTTCCTTCGAAAGCGCTTCTGCTCCCTTCGACGGCGCGCCTGATTTTCCTGAATAATGGAAGCAGCGACAAGGGCGAAGGACTTTCGGCAGCTCGAAGCTCGCCCAAGTCACGCTTTCGAAAGGAGGGGCGAGACATCAAGTATCGCGTTGCACTACGAATAAACGAAACAAAAAAGAGAAGATCACTCAAACCATCATAGTAGGCCGCATCTCCCACAACCTCTCCACCTTCCTCCCCAACACGCTCGCCCGCTCCTTCTCGGCCAACCACTGATTCCTCGGCGCTCTCGATTTGGGCTGCCATCCACGCTGTCCACCGGGCTTGACGGTAGAAAGGTCGACCAATCTCGGTGTGGAGGAGAGGAGTCGAGCCTCGCGGAGGAGGAGCTTGGATTCGAGGGCGAAGGAGAGGGGAGGTGGTGAAGGACGGGTAGAGGGAAGTCCGGTAGGCGAGTGAGGTGGAGAGGGAGGGAGGGTGAGAGGGGGAACGGCGTAGGAGGGGAGAGAATCGAGTTCGGTGAGGAGGTCTTGGGATTTGAGGTAGGAGTTTTCGGAGCGGAGGAAACGAATGGCGCCGCGTAGGGAGGAGATTTGTTCGATGAGGTAGGAGGTCTCCATGTTGCCCTCGTAGGAGATGGGATCGCCTTCTCCTGCTCTTGCTGCACCTGTGCGATCAAAGACAAGTCAGTCAGGGCGCTCCTCACTCGGCTCGGCTCGGCGAGCGAAAAGAAAGTCAAACTCACCCTGCTTATCCACAGTCGCCGCGACCTGCTTAACCTTATTCAACTCGGCTTCCATATCGTCCAAATCCTTCTGCAACACCGTCATAGCGTCCTCGTAATCTTGCGTCTGCTTCTTGGCCTTGCCCAACTCGGCTTCGAGCTCGGTCATCGCCTCGCCTTGCTTCTTGACGGCTTCCATGCGCTTCTCCATGAGCTCGATCTTGACCGAGGATTCTTGGTGAGATTGATCCTGTTCGGAGGGGTTGGAGAGGAGATGGTCGAGGCGAGGCGAGGAGGGGGAGGGGAAGGCGAGAGCGGCGAGCGGAGGGAGGGAGGGAAGGAGAAGCGAGAGGGCAAAGCGACATCAGTACAACCTCCTAGCGATCAGATCGGGTCGAAGTAAAGGGAGCGTCGAAACTTACCTTGATCCTCATCTCGCGCACCAAATCCCTCATCTCCTCATTAAGCTTAACGACCTTCCTCTCCGCATCCACATTGATAGCCGCGTTCTGTTGCAACTCAGCGACCCTTGCAATCCAAGGAGGGTCGTAGGCAACTGTCGACGCGGACCAGATGTCAGCGCTACCCCACCTCGCCAACGCCAACCGAGAAAGCGAGCAGAGCAAAACTCACGTTTAACAACGCTCTCTCCATCTCCCGCCGTAGCCAACGTAGTCCCAACATCCTCCACCAGCTGGGCCAACAGCGCATTAATCTCCTCCAACGGCCTCTGCGTCTGTTTGCCCAATTCGGTTGCTGCGATCTCCTTTGCGATGGCGAGCACGGCGGAGAGCTGGAAGGGCTGCTTGGAAGTGCGGACGTCGGTGAGGTAGTGAGAGGTGTCGGTTGCGAGCTGTGAGGGAGAGGGTTAGCAGGGGGGGTTGTGAAGGGAGGGAGAGGGGAGAGGACGGACCTTGGCGGCGGCGCTGGCGATGGCGGAAGAGTTGTAGGCGAGGGTTTCGAAACCTTGAGCGTGTTCGAGGGCGAGTGCAGAAGAGTTGGAGACGAGTTCGTCGAGGCGACGGAGGAGTTTCCTGTTAGACGACGACGAAGGAGGGGGTCAGCACTCGGCTAGGCGGAGGCAAAGGGAAGGAAGTGGGAGAAAGCAGGACTTACTTGGTAACGACCTTGGCGTTCCTCGCCTGATTGACGAGGTTCTGCAGCGGCTTAAAGAGCGAATCATCGATATTGGCGTCGCCGTCCTCCCTCTCAACATCTGTTCGTCGTCGCCCACCGAATCCGTCAGCTCCCTCGCTCGGCGAGCAAGAAGACATGCAACACTCACCAGGATCCCTACTCATAGTCGCGAGCGCCTGTTTAGTCCATCCAGCAGCAGCAGCAATAGTATCAAAGTCCAGATCGACGGAAGCGACGTAACCCTGTTCCCTCTCGGCGAGATCGAGGACCGAGCCTTGAAGATGAACCTCGGCGAGATGCTCCGATTGGGCGATGAATCTGTTGGGGCGCATCATCGTCAACACGGAACCGAGAAGAAGCTCGAGAGCGGAAGGGAAACAGCAACTCACCCCTCCACCTCCCTCCCACACTCCACCTCTCTCAATTCCTCCTTCCTCAACGCCTCCACGAACGCATCCATCCTCCGTTCCACAGGGAGGACTTCATGGTAAATCCTTCCCATCTTGAGGAACACATCGGGAGGGCATCGTTTGAGTTGAGCGGCGAAACGTTTGTTTAGGGAGGAGAAATGCGAGAGGGTCGCTCGGGTCTGTGGAGGGGGAGCGTTAGCGGGGGAGAGAGGAGAAGGAGAAGGAAGGGCCTACCTCGCAAACCCCCACCAACCCCTCGGGGACAACCGAGTTCAATGAGTCCGTGACGTTATGACGCTGCTCTATGATCATAGCGATGAGGTCCGTCTTGTATGCCAATCGTTGGAAGAAGAGTAATGAATCGACGGCATCGGAATCTTGCTCGAAGAAGGAGGGGAGGAGGTAGGGCTGTTTCGGTCGTCGTCAGCGCCCGCTCGGCGAAGGAAGGAAGCAAGGGAGGGAGGGAGAACCCACCTTGATCAACCCCAACATATCCCCCGCCTGTCTGGCCTCAAGCTTGCGCAACTCGAGCTCAATAGTCTTAACCTGACCCTTAAGTACCGAGCTCTGTAGCTTGAGGTTAAGGTTGAGCATCGCTTGGGATTGGGAAGTGAGGGATTGTGATTCGGTTTCTCGGGTTTGTTGATGCTGGCGAAGTTGGTCGAGGTCGCTGTGAGTTGAGTTGGGGGTGGGGAGGGGGAGGATGGAGGGAGAGAAGAAGGAATGTCAGCGCGCTCGCCCGAGCTCGAGCTCGAGCTCGAGAAAAGAGAGAGAGAGAGAAGAATCAAACATACGCCTGCAAGCTCCCCACCAACTCCCTAAACTGTCCGATCGTAGTCTCATAATCCGCTACGCTCTCCTCCAAGGCATCGCCGCGTAGCGTGAGGTCTCGTAGTTGGAGGTCTTTGAGGTCTGTTTAGCGAGGCGTGGCGGGGGCGAGCGAGCGAGGAGGGAGAGGGAGTTGGTGAGGGAAGGTCAGCAGCGAAGGCGAAGGGGAGCAGGGGAGAGACCCGAAGGAGAAACGACGTACCCAACTCCTCCTGCATCTGTTTCTCAGTCTCAACATGCGATTCCTCCAACTCATCATTCAACTCCTTGAGCGCCTCCAAATCTTCGACCGTAGCATGAAGTTCTTCCAACCTCTGCATCAACAACCCGACTCGGTCAGCACTCCCTCCCTCCTCAGAAGAACGACAAAGACGAAGAAGGAGACAGAACTCACCTCACTAAAGTTCAAATTCCTCGCCGTAAGTTCCTCCAACATCTCTTCTGCACCCAAAGCGTCATCTAGTTGGGTCTTGAGATCCTCGATTTGAGTTTCGGCTCGGTCGAGGGAGATGAGAGTTGATTCGTAGTCGGCTGTTTCGAGCGCGAGCGAGGAGAGGAGAGGCGAAGGAGGCAGGCAGACGAAGGAGAGGGTTCACCGTCAACGAAGAGCGAGCGAGAACGCCGGACGAAAGAAGACGAAACGAAACGAAACGAACCCTGTAAATCGCTCGTCAAATCCAACTCTTTCTCCAAATCATGAATCCTCTTGCGCGACTCGGATTCGGATTCAGTAGTCAATTCTCGGAGGCTGTTATCGGTCGCGAAGGGGGAGGGTTAGCGCGCGCTCTCGGAGGGAGGGGGAGAGCAAAGACGAGAGGACTGACCGATACAAAGCGTCCTTGAGCCTCTCATTCTGCTTCTCCAACTGAATGAACGCTAATGATGACCTCGGTTCATCCCCCTCTCCGCCGCTACGAGACTGAGCGAGTTCAGCGTCTCCTCTCGCTTCCATCCGTTCTGCATCATCAGCCGTCATCGAGTCAGCAATCATCCCTCGGTCTTTCGAACTCAACTCGACTAGACTCGAAGAAAGGAAGGCTCACCCAACTCCCCCCTCAGCACCCCTACCTCCACTCCCCTCTCCTCCGCTCTCTCCTTCTCTCCCTCAAGCGCAGCATTAGCAGCTTCAAACTTCTCTTCCGCTACTTCTTTATCCAGTAATGCGAGTTCGAGGGATTCGGAGAGGTCATCATGTTGGGATTGAAGGAGGTTGAGGGAGGTGGAGAGGGTGTGGTTCTACGTGCACGCTCGGGAGGGTCAGCTTGAGCCAAGGGGGACGGAAAAGAGAAGGAGGCACGGGACGCACCTGAGATTTAAGTCCCTTGACCTCAGCAGCCAATTCCATAATCTTGCTCTTACTCCTCTCCTTCACCGTCTTCCACTCCTCGCCTTCCTCCTTCAAGCGCTCTAGTTCTCGTAGACGCTCTCGGTCTTCGGAACGGCGGGATTCGAGGATCCGGAGTTTGGCGAGGAGCTCTTCGTGGGCGCGGCGGGGGATGGTCTGTTGTGATTGCGGGGGCGGGAGGGAGAGCGAGAGAGGGGGAGAGCGAAAGTTAGCGAGAGGGAGAAGGCCGAGAGAAGAGGAAGGGGACGTACAGCCTCGGCCAACTTCTTGCGATCTGCATTTCGTAAGGAGAAGGGATCATCCTGCTCCTGCTCCTTCTCCTTCTCCTCCTCCACTTGCTGTTCCTCGACCTCGACCTCAGCCTCAGCCTCCGGCTCCTCCTCCTCCTCCATCGGTTCCTCCTCGCTCAACAGCCCTTCTCCCGCACTACTAGCCGTCCCAGAAAGCTGCCTCTCCATCCCCATCGTCCTACTCTCCACGACCGGCGGAGGCGGCGGCGAGCGAGCCATACTCGCCCTCCTCTGCGCCATCCCTCCTCCCCCTCCCGCCGAAGATCCCGCCGAACTAGCCGACAAACCCCTCTTCATAGCGCTCCCAGGCGGCGGAGGGCCCATACGACTAATCCCACCTGAGGGAGGAGCAAAGTTGGTGGTTGCTGTCCTGCCCGTTACTGACGGAGGACGACGAAGCGAGGAGGAAGAGGAGGGAGTGGGCGGAGGGAGCATCGAGGAGATGGAGGGTTTCCTCGTCGAGCCGGGGGGAGGGAGCGTGGAAGATCCTGTAGAGGAGGGCGGTCGGCCTGTGGTGGAGGAGGAGCGGGAAGCGAGTTTCGGCGCCTGGGGTCCTAGGGCGCTCGGAGGGCGACTTGAGGAGGTGGTGGAGAGGGCTGGTTTAGCCGGTGAAGGAGCGCGAGAGGAGGCGGAGGAGGAACGGCCTGATAAGGTGGCTGTGGCTGGAGGAACGGCGGCGGAGGATGAGGGACGACGAGAGGATGAGGAGGAGAGGGAGGGGCGGGTGAGGGATGAGGAAGGGCGAGGGCGCGTGGGGGTTGGTGACTGTTTGGAGGGATGTAGGTGATTAGGTTCTGCTGTCCCTGTCCGCTCACTGCCTCCGACGGCCGAACGAGCGAGAACGAGAGACGCGACTCACTTCCCTTCCATCTGTAGCCTCTGCCCCCTCCCCATCGAGTAACAACCTAATCTGTGAAGGTCTAACGAATACTCCCCTATTCTGTTGACAATTAAAATAACGTTTGCCTGCTACGCTACCATCATTCTTTCCCCCTGGTAGATCCAACTCTACTCCCACCCATTTCCCTGTAGCAAACGAAGTTTGTCCAACGAATCGAATGTAGCCTGCTCCTGCTGCTACTTGTACTCGTGTAGACAGTGAGAGAATCGGTGGAGGTGTGGCAGTGTTGGCCATTCGAGAGCGAGGGACACGCTCCTCGAGTGAGTGGGAGCGTGCGTCGATGCAAGGTGAGAGCGGGCTGATGTGCTACAGAAGAGAGTACTGCTGTACTCTGTAGGTTGGTAGAAACCCCTCCTAGGCGATGTTGAAGTGGAAAGACGAGGTAAGAGTTGGAGGACAAGAAACAACAGCTCGAGTCGCGTCGGGTTGGAAGCTCGAGCGGAGGGGGGTGTAGAAGGGTTCGCCTACAGTTCGAAGAGTGAAAGAGCAAAGCGTGGAGCATCAGAAGCTCGAATCTCTGCTCCTTCTCTTGAATCCAAAAAACAAGAAACCCCTCTCAGCCCCTTGCTCGGCGATTCCTCCTTCGGCGACTCGGGCGAAGCTCAGCTCAGCTCCATTCGCTACAACCCTCTCGTCGCCAACCTTCCAAACCAAGAGAGAAGAAAAAAAAAAAACGATTTGTTCAATACTCTACAACGCCCTCCCCATCCACTGCCCACCCTCCCCGTCGCTCGCCCCTCGACCTCGACCTCGGCGCCACCGCTTCACTCCCCTCTCATAACCCTCAACTCCGGCATCACAAATCCCGGGGGTACGACGGACGGACTACGGAAGATGTCCGCGTGGTACTGGGTGGCATGGCGGAGCTGGTGAGCGTGAGCGTGGCGCCGAGGAGGGGGGGTTGAGGAAAGGAGGGAGAGGGAGGTGAGGCGAGGTGAGGTGAGGTGGGTGGTGGTAGGGCGTGTAGAGTGTGTTGCGGAGAGTGGAGGGCGGCAAGAAATGCGAGGGGAGGGGGAAAGAGGGGAGGGAAAGAAAGGAAGTCAGCGCCGAATCGAAGCGCGCTCGGGGAGAGGAAGAAGCGAAGTCCTCGAAACCAAACTCACCAACATGGACCACGACAACTCTCCCGTCCTAATGGGCAGCACCTTCCCCTTCTCCAAAACCGCGCTACAATGCCAACACTCGAACCTCTCTCCCAGCGCTTTCAACTCCTCCTCCCTAACGCCCACCAAATCCAATCCCACCTCCCTCACAATACCCGCCACAATCCCCATCCACCGCACCGACGTCCCGCACTCATGCCTCTCCCTCCCCCAATAGCCGTTGCGCTTCTCTCCATGTTCCCAGGCCTCTGCGAAAGCGAACGTCTGGCAGCAGCCCTCATTCCTACAGACTCGACTCGCGAGGTAGAGCTCGAAAAGAGGTTCCATCTCCTCCCTCGTCAAATCCGTCATATCACTGCTCCTCTTGACCTTGAACCCTTCAACGGGGACGGCGGAAGCCCTCTTGACCAACTCCTCGAGACCGGGAACAGGGATCCTAGCCTCCAATAGCTGTTTTCCAAGCTCGTGGAACCGATTGACGGTATTGAGGTACTGACTCTCCTTCACCTGCGCTTCAATCTCGGGAAGACTAGCGTTCCAAGCGTCCTCATCGACGTCGTAGCGCTCTCCCTCGTCGGAAACCCAATGAGGTCGAACTGAGGCGAAGCTGAGAAAAGTTTCGACGGAAGGGAAGACGGATTTATCGAGTAGAGAGGGTTGTTGCTCGATGAGGCCGTTGCGCAGTTTGAAGACTTGGTATTCACGCTCCGAGCGACGTTCAGAGGCTTCGGCGCGTTGTCGGTTCCATTGGTTGTCTTCTACGTCGCTGATGATGGTGGGGGAGATGTTGGACCAAACTAGAGGGGGAGAGGAGAAAGGGATGAGGAAAGGTTCAAAGAGCGAGCTCATCGCCGAGCCGAGCGAGGACAGGGGGAACACTCACTCTTGTCGGTCAAACGCTTCGCCTGGTGCACGAGCCTGTGGGTGCCCTCTCTGTACCAAAAGTCCTCCTTATCGTAACCGAGGGCGAGGAGTCGAGCTTCGATACTGGGAAACGAGGGGACGGGGAAGGAGGGTCAATCTCGGCGCCGAGCGAAAAGTAACGGGCGAGCCTATCTTACTCGCGACGACGTTGCTCCTTGGCTTCTTCCATACTCGAGATACGGTTCTTCTCAGCTTCCGCCGCCCACTTGGCATGCGCTGCACCGTCCTGTGCCCCAAACAACCGGCTCAGCGACGCCGACTTGAAGAAGCGAGGCGAGCGACTCACCACTCGCGCTGCGGCAGCATGTTTGATCCAAAGCCTAACTACAGACTTGTAGAGCGCCTTCTTCTCGATGTAGCTGTCGCAGTCCTCCTCCTCGCACTCGGAGCTGCATTCGGGGAGCAGCTTCTCGAGCGCGTCGTTGGTCTGGACGACGTCGTTGTAGCTGTAGTGGACTGTAGCAAGACGGTTAGCCCTCAGCGGGAAGAAGATCGCTTCAATGAGGAAGCATACTCGTCGTCTTTGTGCCCATGTCCCAAGGCAGCGACTCGACGACTGAAAGAGGGAGAGCAAAGGGTCAGCTTCATCTCGCAGCGCCGAAGCTCAGTACGAAGAGGGCGCACGAGGGTTGGAAGGCGTGCATCGCAAGGTATACTCGTAGAGATGGTCTCCATCGTTTGCACAGGTCGCGCGGACAGAGTCGATGTTGAGGAAGCTGCAGCAACGAGGAGGGTGAGCGGTCGTCTCGTCTCCATCACGATTCGAGCGAGAAGCAAGCTCACTCGTGGTCCTTGCCTATGTGAGGGGAGAAAAAAGGTCAGCATGTCGGCTTGAAGAGAGAGAGAGAGGATCGGGATGGAAAGCCTACATTCCCTGCACCAGCGCTTGCGGAGGTAGTAATCGACGAAAGAAGCTCGATTGCGGCCGCAATCCTGCGAAAGGGCAGCTCGGTCAGCTTGGAGTAGTATCAAGGTCGAGATCAATTCTCAACGCTCACCACACAAGTCAAGTCGTAGATGAGCGAAGCCCATTCAGGATCAGAGAAGTCCGTCCCCTTCAACGGGGGAAGACCACTATTCTTGCGAGCCGAAGTCCACAAATGGCGGTTCTTCTTGGTCATGAGGATTCGACGAAACCTGTCGTTGACGCGGGCGAGGTGTAGGAGGTCATCGAGGCCGAGACGGGCGCAGATCTGTTCGGCGGAGGAGGAGAGGGTCAGCGCCGAGCCCGTTCGTCGAGGTTGTGAGAAGGGCTGTAAGAGATACTCACCTCGCTGAAGATGACAAGAGGCATGTTTTTGAAATACTCGAGTCGACCGACGTTGCCTCGGAGCTTCTTGGGACCAGCGGGCTTGGAAACGCGAGCTCGTTTGGGCGCTGGCTTGGCTGCTCGACGAGGAGAGGGTCAGCGAGCGGGTCGAAACCAGATAACGGTTGAACAGACGATCCTCACCAGCGACTGCCACCGCTACGACGTTCTCCTTCCCTGCGCTCTTGGTTGAGCCAGCGAGAGCGGTGTTGTTTGACGTAATCCCTGGACGGTTCTGCTTGACGACAGCTGTAAGAAAGCGGCAGGTCAGTCGGTATAGCCGTTGAGCACTCGGGCGACCTCTGCCTGTACTACTCACCAGCTCCCGAATCGTTCCCAATAGCAGCAAACACCGGGCGCGTCTCCACTCGGAGGTCGTGCTTCTCTTCTTGCGCTCGTTGGTTGGTGTTGCTCGGCGGCGCGAAGATGCTTGCTGACGAATCCTGATCGTTGAGTACTCTTTGAAGGCTCGGTAACATGGCGGAGATGAAGAAACAAAGTCGACGAAAATGGCTGAGGGCAAGAGCTGCTTCGACTTGGGCGCGTCGAGTCGGCGCGTCGCTGGTCACGAGGGAAAGGAAGAAACGACGAGCAGGGTTGCTCAACGTGAGATGTACGGCTTGCGTTCGCCTTTGATTCATCTTCACTGCTTTGCTCGCGGCGAATGGGCTCCAGAAATGCAACGAGCTCTGTTCGCAGTCTTCGCCGAGCCGAGCTCACTTGAGCTCTCACCGAAAGAGCGACAATACATCAAGTTAATCCAAGAAGACAGCTACACATGCCGCCTTAATTCGACCTCAAGCAAGCACCTCCATGCCACCCCACTCGAGCACACGGAACAGCTTCTCATCGCCGAACTTGCTCTGCTCAACGCCGACCTTTTTGACCCAATCGACCTCCTCCGCCTTCCTCCATCCCTCGCTCTCCTCCTCCTTCACTCCCTTGAACAGCAGAAACACCCTCGTGACAACATCCGGCTTGGGCTCAACCTGCAACCTCGCCGCCTGCTCGTAAGCCGCTTGCTCGAGGAAGCGGAAGGCGATTTGATGGCCTCGCTCGTGGATGCGGATGAAGGAGGGAAGCCAGTAGGTGATAAAGTCGTTGCGAGCCGAGGTGTGGAGGGAGAGGGAGGTGAGAGCCCTGTCGAGGTGCGAGAGGAAGGAGGTGAAGGGGAGAAGGGCGGCGTTGGAGCGGTTGAGCGAAGGTCGGCCGGGGTTGAAGGCGGCGGAAGGGAGGGGTAGAGGCGCGTCGGAAGGGAGGAGAGGAGGGGAAGGAGGAGCGAAGGAGCGTGTGCCTCCCAGAACAGGTAGCAAAGGGAGAGGGAGGAAGCCTTGTCGACGAGGTTGCCTTCGGGCGAAGCGGCGACGGTCCACGAGGTCGACGAGCTGCCGTTCTTGCCGCGAGTGATGTCCGAGAGAGGGTACAGCGCCGAGAAGGTCCACTCGGGGACGAGAGTGAGGTCGACTTGGACCGAATCCAGCGCCGAGGGAGGGAAGAGGTAGATGACGGGTTTGCCGCCCACCTGAGTAGAACGCATATAGAGGTCCTCCTCCTCCTCGAAGTCCATAGACTCCGGAGTGTCATCCAGCAGCAAGGGTCGCCCTCTCCAGAGTAGTTGAAATTCATCCATGTTCCTCGAGACTTGCTGGCCGACGTGTAGGTAGAGTTTCCGGAACGACGTATGCCGTCTCATGGCGATCCTACCGTCCACCCCGCTGAACCCGCTGGTGTTGATTGTGACTCCGCACCATGTGCTCGGCGCCGAAGTTGAGTCCGCTGTCGGCGCTGGTGGTGGGGATTTCGAGCACCTCGCTTGCTTCCTCGGCCCTAATGAAGCGTTTTCCTCCTCCCTCGAGTGCTTTTGAGCTGACGTCAATGCTCCAGAACTCTTCGGCGCCGTCCTGAGGAAAGGCTTTCCCGGCGCAATTCGGAACGCTTTCCCATCCTCTGCGAGGATCGGGGTCGACCAAGCCTCTTCTGTAACGTCGCAGGATTCCGTAGAGCCATGGTGGTTCGGAGGAGGAAGTCGGCGTCGGGAGCGAGAGAGAAGATGAGGCGCGCTTCGGAGAGAGCTTCGGCGTAGGTTGAAGGACGGAGGATGACCAGGGAGCGGCCGCGGTAGGCCAGCACAATAGTTCGAGTACTGTGGAGAGGATTGCATCAGTGTTGGCCCTCCTCTTCGCTCTGTCGGAGCCTACCTCGCTGCCATCTCGAAGCGGGTTGCGGGCTGTGGGAAGGGGCGTTAGCTGAGGTCGAGATCTCGCTGAGGAGAGCAGGAAACTCACTATGAAGCAGTTCACGAGTCACGGAGAGCAGCAGCCGAGCTAACGAAGCGAAACGAGCGAGTGATGCCGCAAGTCGAAGCGCGTCGAGGGTCTGCAGCGCATTTGAGGAAGGATGAGTAGGCGTAGGAGAGTGGGGCGCAGAGCTTCAGGACTCACGAGAGCTTCAAGATTCTTGCGCTGCTCTAGTCACGTCGAACCCGAGAAGCAGCAAGATGAGGCAGAGGCGAAGAGCTGAAGAGAGGTCGCCGGCTAGGCTTTCTCGAGCGTGACTGGTTGGTTGTGAAGGGAAGAGAAGGTGTAGGTAGGTAGAGATGAAACTGAGCGTCTCACTTGAGTCTAGCTATGAAGACCTCGATACCACGGCAAGCTCAATGCTCCCCCTTTCGACACCCGCCCCATCGCCGAGCAGTGCGAAGAGCGCTCAAGCGTGAAGTTATGCATAAGAGACGGGAAGATAAAGTCATAGCGGACTTTTTAACTGTTCTTCTGCCTGCTCAACTCGCGCTTGCCTCGCAAAGGTCGATAAAGAAGCGCGAAAGCCGGGGTCGACTTCGCCGAGCTCTCAAAATCGACCCTTTCCGAGCGCCCAGCTGATCTACAGGGGAAGTTGGGTGCTACAGGGTGCAATATCACGCTTCCGTTCGTTTGCGGGCTTTACGGCTCGGCAGCATGGATCAATATCCCCCAAGACCTGCTTCGGCACTGACTCTTCAGCTTCAGGGGGAAGCGGCTCCCCATTTGATCCTTGAAGGGCGGCGATAGGGCTCAGAAAACGATATTACCAGCAGAGTGCTACCATGCGAACCGCTGTAGGCCTCCAGATCCCATCCAAAGCCTTGGGAAGCTAGCGCCGAACCGCCGACCAGCCTCCCCCTCTCGAGCTGGCGGCAGCTCCTTGACCATCGCTCACAACGCACAACGACTCGAAAGCCTTTTGTACACGAGCAAAGCTCATCCTTCACTCCATCACTCTCCCTGCATCTCTGCACCGAGGCCAGCTTGACGACCTCGCCCGTGTCTCTCGAACCCGCCCCTCGGCGCCCTCTTTCCTTTCTCGGAAACGACTTGGACGAAGCATTAGCTGTTTGCATCTCCCTTGAATGCACATTCGATTCACGTCTCTCTTGCACTCTTACCACCTCGATACCCTCTTGCTCTGCACCTCACCACCAGCCTCAACCCGCCGCTGCTCCCCCTCCCCCTCTCGGCCCCTTTGAGTCCTTCGCACTTCGCAACCACCTCAAGCTCGAACGCGCAGGGATGCGTTCTGTCTCGCCACTTTCGCTCTTCACCAGTCTGTTTCTCCTTGCTCCTCTGGTACTGGCCATCGACCCAGATCTTGTAGGCCATTCTCACCTGCTGCAACGAGATTCGGAGATGGCTGGACGAGCCGAGCCGATGTCAAAGAGCGGGAGCTAACCATGCGTCTCTACTGCAGGGCCACAAGATGGGAGAAGGGGAGTTGATGCGGAAGAGAGCTGTTGCGGATGAGGCATTGGCCAGCTTTGTGTCGACTGCAATCGCCGAAGAATCCGCCTCCGCTTCGGCGGCGAGCATCTCCACTCGGTTTTCGAGGGGTGAGTGTTGATTTGGGCTGAGAGCAGGAGCCTTGAACTGATACTTTGAGCTTTCTAACAGTCACTCGTACCTCGACTACAGCCCCCACCGCTGTAGCAGCAGCAGCAACCTCCTCCGAGTCGTCCTCGGCCGTCGTCTCGTCGGCGACCGCTTCCTCCACTCCCTTCCCCGACAACCTCTACATCCCCTTCTCAAATCTCACTCAAACAACAAAAATCGCCCTCTGCGTCGGAGTCGGAATCGCCGTCCTCCTGCTCATCTTCCTCATCACTTGGTGTGTCTCTCGGCGCACGAGCGAGGATGAGGATCCCCTTTCCCCCGCTGGACAGCACTTGTCGTTCGATGACCGCGCCACCAAGCTGCCGACAAGGCGGAGGAAGAGCTACAAGACCCTAGGTGATCACTGAGGAGGAAACGAAGTCGACTACTAGCGAGGAAGATGTGCTCGGTGCTCGCGGGAAGGGGAAAGAGAACGAGGAAGAAAGGTCCGTGTAGCATTTCAGCTGTAGCATATTGCGAACCCCTGTCGTCGTGATACCCTCCACTCTTCAAACTCGCGAGCTTGCCTGTCCGCTCGCGCGCTTAGCTGCTCGGCGCCGACTCTCGAGATCAGGCAAGAGCGAGACGAGGTTCGAACAGCGATGGGCTAGAAACAGCAACATGTTACGATGTAGAAAAGTACGGTACTTGAAACCCGATCCTGAATCGCCCCTTTGACCCTTGGCCTTCGTCGTCTACCCCTCCTTCGCTCTCCACTCCTCGTAATTATCCCTCCTCCCCTTCTCCACCTTCTCCACCTCGCCATCATACTCGCGCATAATCTCCATCCACTCATCAACGCTCATCAACCCTCGCAACACCATTTCCTGCTTCTTATCTCTGTCGCGAACCTTCCCGCTCGGCGTCGAGGGAAGAGCTGGTCGAACGACCATTTCGCGGAGGTAGAGGGAGAGGTCGAGTCGAGCATCGAAGTGGTGGATGACGGGGGCGTAGTATGCCCAGCATTCGAGCTCACGCTCGAAGACGGATATCGAGAAGCTGGGGGGGAGGGGGCAAGTCAGCAAGAGGCGCGCTCGAAGGAGATGACAGGGAGAGACATACGGGTAAAGCTGGGTCCAGCGATAATGGAGTTGATAGATGAGGCGTTGCTTGGGGGTGAGGTTGGAGCGGCGCGTCTCCTGCAGCAGAAGAGGGAGTCAGCTCGCGCCGAGGCGAAACGCTCGGACGGTGCTCTAACCTTGTCGAAGCGAGTGACGGCCACCTTGGTCGACTCGGGAGTCTCAAAGTCGAAGGTGTTGGGGATGATTTGATTAGGAAAGAGGGGCTGTTTCGTCTGCGATGCGAGAGAAACGAGAGGATTAGCTCGTCGACTCGGCGTCAGACGAGGGCGATCAAGCTCACCAAATGATCAAATCCTCTCCTTCTGCGGCGCAACGCTGGCACTCTGACTTGCTGCCGCGCCTTGGGCGCAGGAAGTGCATCGGGAAGCCAAATCGGCTTCTCGTCCACCTCCAACCTCCTGAATATCCTCGCCGTCTCCTCCACCATTTCCTCCACGCCCATGTCCCTTCCAGCTCCAACCGATTCGACCACCCACCCCAGGGTTAAGCCGACTCGGGGATCCTTGTCGCTTGCGAAAGCGATCTTGGAAGGTGCTCGAGAGGTGACGAGTCGGCCGTTGGAGGTGGTGAGAGGTAGCGAGCTCGCTAGGTCATCCATCCCTCGCTTCCAGGCAACGCGGAGGATGAGATTGGGAGCCGAGCGAAGGAGTGAGCGGTCCAATCGAAGATCGAAGGTGAGGGGTGGTCGATGGAAGGTTCGGAGGTTGGAGGAAGAAGGATCGGTTGAGACGCAAGGGAAAGCGACATTGGAGCGAGCGCTTTGGGCAATAAGCCTGTTCGATACGGTGTCGTGGAGGGTGAAGGAGAGGTGAACGCCGAGCAGAGCGTTTACGTCTGCGACGGGGAGGTGGAGAGTGACGGAGGTGACGGTGATGATGAGGGATTTGGAGTGGTTCCTAGAGGTAGTAAAGAAGTTAGCGAAGAGTCAGCGAAGGTTTGAAGTCGATAACGGTCGAGAAAAACTCACGAAGTCGCCAGGAAATCCTCGGGATCCTGCTCCTCCCACGCCTGCTTCTTCCTAATCAATCCCGCGCGCGCTTGAAGTCTCTTCTCCACCGTAGTATCCTTCGCCGCAAACGAGACGACACATTCGTCGTCGCTACTCGAGGAAGATTCGTCGTCAGGCAGACGAGGAAGGACCTTCATCCTGCCCTTGCCCTTCCACCTCGAGCCGCCCCCTCGCTCGCGACTGCTAGCGCCGTCACCCATGTCCTCCATCTCTTCATCCTCCTCCGAGTCGAGGCGCGACCTCTGCCGTTCGATCCTCGCCTTCTCCTTGGCCTTGGCCTCTTTCAACTTCGGCAAGCGAGAGAGAGCCATAGTGCCCTTCATGGCCGCCCTGAGCTTCTCCTCGCCGACTCCGAAGGATGCGCTACGATCCGCCCTTCGATGATCGCTGCTGCTCGACGCCCTCCCCGTCCGAGTCGTCCTCGTCGAAGCTGCTCTCCGATCCGCACTGAGCGACCGCGACGTCGGCCCTACGTAGTTGTCGTCACTGCTACTCTGCGCTTGATGCTCAGCGGCGATGCTAGCGCTCGAGCGAGTGCGAGGACCTCGAGGACGAGCCGAAGTCGATGCGCTCGAGTTGGGAGTCGAAGAGCGGCGGGGGCGAGAGTCGATGATTGGAGCGGGGAGCGTAGGTCGAGGTGGTGCAGAGGCTTGAAGGAGTGGGCGATGAGGAAGTGGAATGGGTGGGGAGGATTTGGGAATCGGGCGAGGGAGGATGGGGCGGGAAAGGACGGGGGCCGAGAGCGCGGTGGTGGAGGTTGAGGTGGACGTCGATTGTTGTGGCATCGACGCCGCCGTGGTAGCTGAGCGAGGAGTATGTTGAGGGAGGAGCGAGCTCGAGGCGAGCGGTGCCTCCGACGCGCTGGACGAGCGATGAGGGATGATGACTCCGCCAATCTGCCCCGACGAGGATCGAACCGCTGATTTGACCGCACGAAGACGTGGCTGAGCAGCGATAGATGAGGGCGCACTCTTCTTCGGAGCTTGAGAGGGGAGGAAGATGCCCCCGCTTGGTCGCTGGTGTGTTGGTGACGGAGGGAGAGCGTCGGAGGCGAGTGGAGGAGCCTCGGCGGGCGGTCGAGGAAGGACAAGTCGGAAGCGGTGGGTAGATGGGTTGGCTGGAGGTGTGGGAGCCGTTTTGGAGTTGTCGTCGGCGATGGCGGTGGAGGGGGAAGGTTGCTGAGTTGACGGGCCAGTCGGCGGGGCGGGCGCAGGAGGCTCTCGGTCCGTGAAGAGCGGATGGTCCTCGTCCTCCTCATCCTCGTCGCTCAGAATTAGCATCTCGCTCTCCTTCTGCAACAGCTGAGTCGGCGATGGTTGAGGCTGTCCCTCCGCTGCGGCGTCCTCCGTCGAGGAGGAATCGACCTCCTTCGGCGCCGACGAGCTCTCCGCAGACAGAACTTGCGCCGATGGGATGCGCGAGACGGCTAGCTGGGCTAGGGCTTTACACCGAGCAGCCGAATCGTCGGGGTTGAGGAGGAAGGAGAAGGTGCTCGATGGGGGAGGCTTGGCGAGCGAAGCTGGCGCGGGAGCGGAAGCGGGAGCGGGAACGACGTTCGGTTCCGCAGAGTAGGAAGGTCGCTGGATGCCTCCTCCGCTGATCCGCGAGTTCGTCGTGATGGGGTGGGTCGGTCGCTCGGGTACGGTGGCGGATGACGCTGCGAGAGGCGGACGCGATGGAGGGGTAGAAGGCTTCGGTCGAATTGAAGGGGCCGACTGCGAGAGCACACCGTCAGCTTCCATTCGTCTCACATCGAGATCACTCCCGGCTCACCTGAGTAGTCCCTTGGGATCCCGAGGCAATCGCGGTCGCCTCCAATGCGCCCGGAGGCGAGCTCGTTGACGTGGTCCCCTCCGCCGCTCGACCTTGGAGCCTTGTCTGCTCCCGCGCAATGTCGGGCGTGTCGAGAGCCACTGTTGATGGTGTAAAAGTGTTGTCGTTGAGCGACTGGGATGGTGCTTTGTTGGACGAGACGGCGTTGGGAAGCGAAGGCGGGAGCCGAGAGGGTGGAAAGGCGGCTCGAGGGGGGTTGGTGGCTGGTGAGGTAGTAGGAGGGAGAGTAGGCGGAGGGTAGGAGCTCTCTACGTGTCGAGTGAGCGACGAGTTCCTCGCCAGGGAGCCCGTACGGTGTTGGCTGGTCGATCCGAGCGGCGCCGAAGAGGAGGAGGGAGCTTGTCGGTTGATTTGAGGCGAGAATGAGGACCGCGAAGGAGGAGGGAGAGGAGGAGGGTGATGGGTAGTGCTCGTCGCTCCTGCTGGTACACAAGAAGGAGCTGGCGCTGCCTCGTCGCCTCCGAAGACGGTGCCCATGCTCGGCCGACCTCTTCCTTCTCTCCTGCTGCTCGCCGCCTGCCCGACAAAGAGCTTGAACGCCTCAGTGACGGGTCTATTCCTCATCGGCCCTGCCTCCCTGCTTCCCTCCCTGCTCATTGCTACGCCGCTCGACGATCCTCGCTCGAACGCCGATTCCAAGCTGGTCCGAAGCAGCTCAGCATCGTGGCTCGTCACGCTCGTACTGCGACTCGTACTCCTGCTCAGCAACCGCTGCTGCACCTCAGACTCGCCATCAGAGCTGCTCAAGTCGCCTCCACTTCCGTCGTCGCGCTCGTCACGCGTCCGCTTGGTCGGCGAAACGGCGAGGTGGGAGGCGGCAGCGGGCGAAGAAGCGGGTGTAGATCGTGATACTGCTCGTCGGGAGGGCGGCCAGGGCGGTTGAGCCATGATGGAGCTGCTGCTGCTCTGCGAGAAGGGCGAAAGGGATTGAGAGCGGAGGTTAGCTCGGATGAGCTCGTGTAGAGGACTAGCTATGGGCTACAGGGGGTGCTTTAGAGCTATATCCTTTCCCTTTGCCGTGTCCTAGACCGAGAAGCTCACCTAAGCGGGCGTCAACGCGCTCCCTCCCTAGCGTTTCTCGAGCGAGAGGGATGTAGCAGCCTCAGGGTCTTGTACGGTAGTGCAGTAGGGTTTGAGACTGAGAAAAGTAGCTTGTGTTGAGTGTAGTGAAGCGACGAGGTTGATGGTAGGAGCGCAAGAGCCCAAACGGCTCGCGCTGGCTCTAACCGATGTAGGGAACTGAGGCTCGCGCAAAAAAAACCAAGCCAACTTCTGCGCTGATCTATGAGTAGAGATCAAACGCCCGAAAAAAAGTACCTTGCACCCCTTGTCACGTCCCGGGACGTGCGAAGGACTTAGAAATGGGCGAGCGTTCTTGAGCTGAAGGAGTAGAGCTCGGCTGAGGAATAGCCTGCGGGGTTTCTCCTGATCTACGAGGTGAAGTACAGAGATGGAAGCTTGTTTTCACGCTCTCCCTTCGCTCGAGCCGGAAGAGGCCTTGGAAAGGGTTCAGCGAAGCCTGCGAAGGAAGTTCGGCGCCGAGCAAGATCGCGATGAGCTCGTGCTCGTCTCCTCGAGGACCGAAAGACGGCTCAGGCTGTCGCTCTCGATGCTAAAAAGGCCCCTTGGCCTTCGTTCGCCCAAGGCATCTCGTTTGAAGCTTCTTGAATCTTTCCCTCTCGGGCTCGCCTCGCGCCGAGAAAGAACAGACGAAGCGGGATTGAATTCACTAGAGACTAGCAAAGGATATAGGGAGCAAATCAGAAGATGACCACAAAACGATAACACGAGAGAACGAGACCCAAACGCGAAACAAGCCCCTCCAACTCACACCTTGCCCTCCGCCCCCTCATTCAGCCCCCTCGCCTCAACCCCCCTCAACCTCCCAGCACCACTTCCAGAGAGCGTCCATCCTACTCAGCGTCCTACACGCTCACGCTCACGCTCACGCTCCTCGGCGAGCTGTTGGCGCATCGCTAGCCTCTGCCTATTGACCCTGCGCATCGTGTTAGCCCTCATGTTCACGAACCACGGCGCGACGGGATGGTCGTTTGGCCACTGGACGTCCTGTAGGTCGTTGGGAAGAAGACCGTCCTCTATCAGAGCATCCGTCAACTCTACGAACGACATCTCGGCGAGAGGAGGTCGAGCACCGACGGGGTGGATGGGAGGGTACTGTTGGGGGCCAGAGGCGAGAGGGAGCGCCGACTGCGAACGAGAGATGAGGGTCAAAACGGGGGGGAAACGGTAAGAGCGCACAGACGTACCGTGGTGGTGGTTTCGTTGAGGGGAACGCGCGTCCTCTCGTCTGCGCCTAGCCTGAGGTTGCGCGAAGCGAGCTGCAAGGGAAGGAGCGACCCGTACCAGCCTTATGAGCGAAAGTAGAGAGGGCGATAGCGGGGAGAGCACTAACCATAGCAGCAAAGTCGGCATCCTCACTGAGCCTAGCGGTAACGGTGGGAGCGCCGAAGCGAAGACGATCCCGACGCGACTGAGGGGAGAGTAGCGGAGCTGGTAAGCTCGCTGGAATCAAACATCCAAAAGAAGGCCTGCACTCACGCTGTTGGCTTGAGGAGGGGTCTGGGTCGTACGCTGTACAGTCCTGCGGGACGAGCTGTTGGTACTCGCAGAGGGTGCAGGGGGAGGAGGTGGTGGTGGTGGTGGTGGTGGAGGAGGAGGAGGGGGCGGGGGAGGGGGAGGAGGGGGAGGAATGGTGTGTTGAGGAGTAGACATGGTGGTGGTGGAAGCGAGCTGTAGCGCTGTACACGAGAAGAGCGCGGTCAGCGTTTGGCGCGCTCGAAAGGCTCCAAAAAGCAACGTGACGAGAGCTGCTGAGGGAGCGGGCTTACCTTGTAGTAGTAGTAGTAGTGAAGCTTGTGTGAGCTGTAGTCAACCGCGTTCTCCTAGTAGCCGAACGAGAGGGCCGAAGCGGAGAGAGACGAAGCGAGCAGCGAGAGGGAGGAAGCCAAGAGTGGGCGAGCTCGAGCCGGACAAAGCCAATCGCTTCTTGACCTCCTTTTCGTCGCGGGCTTCTGACCCAACTCGATCAGATGTACACTCCAACACGTTCAGAGCGCTTCAGCGCTTCCCAAGAGCAGCTTCCCGCCTCGCTCTCGGGTCGATTCGACGCGCTGGTCAGGCTACAGCGAGCAGCCCTCCGTCACAAGCTCGGGAAGGAAGAAGTAAGTTGATACAAGGCCGAGCGAGACGTCAAGAGCTACAGTGCAGCACCTCGACGAACCCTCGGCGACTGATCCCCTCCCTCCTCCGTTCCGCCGAGTACGGCTTCCGTTGACCAGGCGCTGCGCCCGTTCCCATGACTGCTCCACCTCCATTTCATCTCCCGATCATCCCTATCGACATTGCTCCTCAGCAGGCTGGTAGATCGCTGAGCAGGATTTAGCTTCCTCCCTCCCCTCGTGTTTGCCGAGACGACTCTGCCCCTTCTAGATGTACAGAGAAGGGTTGAATCTTCCATTGCGATCTTGCGCGCCTACTCAGAAGCCTCATGGAAGCCTGCAGAGCCGTTGATGGCGGTACGTTGAATGATGCGCGGCGTGGAAGGTCGATTTCGGCACGAAAGGAAGGCGACGAGCGGAGAGTTGGTAGTGGCGAGGTCGTGTGATAGATGCTGAATGATGTACGATACTCGACGGCTGTTCCTTTCCAGCTGCGAGAAGGCGAACGAGAGATGAGAAGCGCGAAGTGGAAGGGAAAGAGGCAAACGGCAGCGACGAACCGATTTGAGAGGCTTGGAGCTCACCACATTGACCTGCACTTCAACGGGGGGTTAGCCTCTTGCTTCTCATGAGCTCCAAGCACCGCCCGCCTCGCTACACGCTCTTTGTCGCCCAAGAATTCGAATGAACACTCACCGAACCGGCATCGACGAACGAGCCGCTGCCTGCTTCAAACCTCGACGTGCTCCCTCGCCATACCATCCTACCATCATCGCATTACTTGATTGTCCTACGGCACCTCGCCCTCCCTCGTCCAGCACTCAGCAAGTCGACGTCACTCTCGGACGACGAGCAACGGGGGAATCACAGCGTCTTTGGACACACGCGCGTCGTAGATCTCGGTCGGGAGCCTCATTCGTACGCTGCAGCTCAACAAAAGCTCAATAATGCCTTAGGAGAAGGTCGAGACGAGTTGCTTTGAGGAAGAAGCTGGTTTGAGCGCTGGCGAGGGACGAGCTGCAGGTGAGTAGTCTCGGAGCGAGGTTGGGGCCTATTGAAGGGGAGGAGAAGCATGTCAGCTTGCTGTACCGCTGCTTTGGGGCCCGCTGAGCTCACCTGCAAGTCGACGGCGGCCTCAGCTGGATGAGCGCTCGCAAGGCAGCTCCCAGCGCGAAGGGCGAGTCGGTCGGTTGGCGCTGTAGGCTTGAGCGGGGTTGGAGGAGGGTCCAACAAGCTACAGAATCCTATTGCTGAGCATTAGAAGCGACCGATGTTGGAGACGAGCGAACGGCAGGAGATCAAGCCTGAGGGTCTTGAGAGCGGTCGAGCTGACCTTGGTCTCTTTCCTTCCTTCTTCTACGTGACAGGTCTTTCGATTCGCTCGGCTACAGTCTATCGACCTACAACTCTTCGCGCACACCTCGCCTACCCCTTCTATAACCCTACAACTCTCGCCGCTTCCGCTTCACATCGCTCAACACCTCCCGTCGTCGTCGCGCTTCCTTCCTCCGCCGCCGTCGCCGCTTCCGCCAAACCCTCAAGTTTCCCTCGCCTAATCAGCTACATCTCGCCTACCTCTTCCTCCCCGCTTTCAACTCTTACCAACAAAGCGCCGACCCAGTCGTTCAACGTTCGCCGCTCTTTCGCCTCGACTTTTCCGCCTCATTCGCGACACAGCATGCGCACGCGCGCCCAGGTCAAGACGGAGGACGCTTCCGGTGCTCGCCCGCCCTCCTCCCCTGCGTCTCGTGCGCCAGCTTCCGCCAAAAGCGAGCAACCGAACCTCAATCAACACGAAGCAGCAGCGGTTGAGGCCCCAGAGACGGCTGCAGGTCGACCCAACAAGGCTCCTCAGCATGCGCCGCCCAAGCGAAGAGCCGAGGGCGAGCAGGTCGAGTTCCCCGGCGAGGGTTCGGTCGTGTGGATCGCCGCCGAAGCCTTGGGCTGCCGTAGCTTCTGCTTGAGGGAGGGACAGGTTGAAGATGCCGACGACGATGTGTTCGAGTATGAGGGTGCCTACCGTCTTGGATCCATCTTGGACGAGGTGAGCTTTCTGTAGAGGAGCGATCTTGCGAGGCCCTGCGCTGACTTGCCCTCGCCTTCGCAGGGTTCGTACGGTCGAGTCTACCGCGCTCAGAAGATCACCGAGACCGAGTCGACTCTCAACTACGCCATCAAAATTGTCAAGTCGCTTGCGGTGAGATTACTCTTCACTCTTCGTCCCTCGCCTCGCCTCCCGCTGAACCCTTTACTCCGCCTTGCAGCCCACCGCTCTGAACAAGATCTTCGACGAGTTTAAGCTCCAGCACTCGACTCGCTGCACTCACGTTGTCAAAGGAGTTGCTTGCGGAGTCTTGTCGCCTCTGGGAGTAGGTGAGGAGCACCCTTTCTTGTTGATGCCGATGGGAGGCAAGGTAAGTCATCGCCGAGCGCCGAACGCCAAGGTGACGCCTTCCGTGGCGCCTTCCCAAGCTGACCTTGGCTTCTCCTGTTCGCAGACTCTCCCCGAATGGATCTCGCATAGGGAACCTTCCGTCACCGCTCGCGACTTCCTCAACGAAGCCGCTGAGCTCATGAGACAGCTCGCCGTCGGTCTTCGTGTGCGTCGCCCTTTGCTTCCGTCGCTTTAGCGCCCGCGCTCACCCTTTCTCGCACATCCACAGGCCATGCACGATACTGGATTCGCCCATCCGTGCGTTTCCGTTTCGCCTGGGATCGTCGACTTGCCTGGAGAGCGCCAACAGCTTACGCGACGTTTCCCCTCCTTCCTTCGCAGCGATCTCAAGCCCGAGAACCTTGTCGTCGAGGAGGAAAGCGGCGTGTTCGTCATCAAGATGTTCCATTTCGGCTCAACGATCCACGAAGGACGAGTCGGTACCAGCCCAGCGTGCGTTGCTCTTGCGGAGCCTCCGCTCGATCGCCGAAGCCGAGCTGACTCGTTCGCACCGTTCGCAGAGGATACGAGTACTCGGGCACTTTTCCCTACTCTGGCCCCGACCACATCATCTCCCGCTTCATGATCCCCATACGAGACTTCCTCGATAGCAAGGAAGGCAAACGCTGGCTCAAGTCCCTCGACGATTCGGCGTGGCGGACCTTCTCCACCGATCGGAAGACGTTGTACTCGGCTTACGAGGAGATGCGATGCTACACTCAAGCCTCTGTCCTTCCCCTTTCTCGCTCCCGACCCCCCACGCCAGCCTCTCGCCCTGGTGATCCTCGCCGCCGCAACTTGTTTGCCTACTTCGCGATCCTGTGAGTCGCTTCGGCTCGTTCGCCGAGCGGCTTTGGCTAACTCTTCTGTATCTCTCGCAGGCTACAAGTCCTTCTCGGTCACCATGGCTTCGAGCACTACCTCGATGAGGTCCAAGCGGTTATCGGAGTCGACAACGTCAAGGAGATCCTCCTCACGGGAGTGCGAGCGGTCAAGTACGTCGCGGTTGGAGCAGAAGCTTCGTCGGTGGCGCGCTGACATCCTCCCCCTTCGCGCTCCTTCCAGCTTCTACAAGCATGTCGTTATCCCCGCCTTCAGGGATGAGAAGAGGGAGCCCTCGGAGCTCAAATTGGGTTCGAGTCGTCGTCTCGGTTATTCGACCATTTCCTGGCTACCAAACGTCCTCGCACAACTGCTAACAGTGTATGATGATCCCGACACTGGTGTGTTACTGTTTCTTGGTGTCGAATCGCGCTGTTTGCTAATCGAGGACTCGCATCCCCTCATCGTCAGGGTTCGCCGGAGAAAGCAACCTCATGGGCGAGATCGTCCACATCATCTCCCCTTCCTCCTCCTCCGCGATCACCACCATAGCACCCCGTTACCGCGGTACCGCCGCCGACGAAACGCTCCCTTCCGCCGCCTCGAGCTCTGAGGACGTCGAGACCGCCGCCGTCGCCGACTTCGCCCTTCGAACGAGGCAAGACGTTCTCAACCATGCCAGCAAGCTTGAGATGGCTCAGGGCGTGACGAAGCATCAGCAGGCTCAAGCCGTGGTGCTAGCTTATGAAGGAGACGCTTGGAGAATGAAGACGGGAAAGTGCTTTACCTTATCGCCCAAGGGAGAGGATTTGCTGTATCCGTCGGATGCCGGCAGATACCGGTTGCGGCCGCTCTTTGAGCGGTACACGACGGATGAGCTTGTCACGTACGTCTGGTGCCAGCGCTTGCCTCTCGATGAAGCTCGCTCACTCCTTTGCGCTTCCACAGCCGCTTCCGCAACAAAGGGACCCTTACCGGCACCTTTCAGATCTATGGTTAGAGTCTTCAGGTCTTCGCAAGTCAAGGTGAGCTTTCCTCTCTTGCTCTACATCTCTCCCCCGACTTCATCTCGGCGAGTGCGGAGGCTGACCCTCTCTTTTCGTTTGTCGTTTCGCAGGGCAGCATTGTCGCTACGGTAGCTTGTAGCAAGGATTGACAGCGAATTGATTTTCCCAGCGATTTACTCGTTGCTTTGGAACCTCGTACGCCGCGAAGTGTCGCCCTTCGTCTTCCGCCACCTGCTCCGCGAGAACCCTCAGCTCGAGCGAGTTGGCTTCCACCGACCGCCGACCTGCTTCTTTACACCAAGCGCTCGTCTCATGCACCGTAAACCATCGCACCGGAGCCGATCACGACGGGGAACGAAGATCGAGCGCCGAGCTCGAGTAGAGGCAGAGCAGCGAATGAGCTCGTTTCGAGTGAGGCGGTGGTTGTAGGGACCTTAAGATTACGAATCAATCGCTTCTTCATTTGTCAACCTCTACATCGCTGCAAACCGCGCTCGGCGGCGAAACCAATCCTCTCCTCCTCCCCCTGCCGTCTCCTCCTTTCCACCTCCCGCTCCTCCACCTCCCTAAACATCCACCACTCAGCACCAAGCATACCCCTCATTTACCCTCCACTCCACCTCTCCCTCTCCCTCTCCCTCTCCCTCGCCGTACCAAGCTACCGCGCTCTCGCTATCCTCCCTCCTCTCGGTCTTCCCTCCATTCCCCTCCGAATCCAGCGCCGAAAGGACGAAGGTATCGACGTTCCACGCCTCGAGCTTCGTCATGCCGTGCTGAAGGGCGAGGGACGCGGCGAGATGAATGAGGTGGGCGCCGAGCTCTGCGGGAGAGGAGGAAGGCGAAGGCGAGGTGGGAATGGGGGAGGGAGAGGTGGGGAGGCGCAGACGAAGGAGCTTGGCTTTCTTCTCCTTGTAATCCATGCCCAACAGAACATATCCCCAGGCCTCCTCCGAATCGTCCTTCCCCTCAGCGGCGGCGGTTCGGCTCACCCCGAAGCCCCAGACCTCAGGAGCAGCAGCGCCCCGAGCGGTGAAAGAGTAGGCCGAGCGAGCGATGGACCAGGAGAAAGAGGAGGGGGTTGGGAGGATGAGGAATTGGCTTTTGTTCGAGGTGGCGCTTTCGGGGTTGGAGGAGGGGTGGGCGAAGGACGAGGTGAGGACGTCGGCATCCCTCTTAGCGACATCGGCGAGGTCGGAGGTAGTGATCTCCCTCGTCTCCCACCCCTCTGGCGTCTCGGGCCTCGAAGAGAAGGCCGAGCCGAGCTCCCAGCTCGTAGTCCGCTCCGTCCCCTGCACCTCCCAGCCCTTCCCGCTAGCTCGGTCGATGCAGGTGGAGTAGAAGTTCCCGACGTCGGAGTATAGGAATGAGAGTAGGGGGGATTCTCCTCCTTTGTCGACGGGGGCGCTTGGAGAAGGCGAAGGGGAGGGGGAGCGCCGAAGCTGCTCGTGCAGGAGGGACATCATAGTTCGGGCGTAACCATGCCGACGGTGTTGAGGGGGCGTGAAGACGGAGGCGATGGAGTAGGCGAATGCCGACTTTGGCGAGGAGGGCGAGGACGATGTCGAGGGCGGGAGGTGCAGGATCGGTCGACGGTAGCTTTCGCAGGAGGAGTAGAAATTCAGGGAGTCGGGCGAAGAGGTGGTAGGGAGGAGGACCCTTTGATTGAGGTGCAAGACGGGTTAGCGAACGATCGGGCAGCGCCGAGCGAGCAAAAGAGGAGAGGAGAAAGAGCTACAGACTACTCACCAGCAAATCAAACTCCCTCCCATCTCCCCTGTACTCTCTTTGAGGAGCTTCTCCCTCTCCTTGTACAGCTCTAGCGAGATCCCCCCTCCCCACTGAGGATGCGTGTGGGAGATGGATTGAAGCCATTGTTCTTGAGTAGCTTGGCGGAGGATGAGCTGTTCGGTCATGCTGATGAGATACAGACTATGAGCGAGTCGTGACAACCAAGCAGTGAACAGTCGGAGAAAGAGCAGCGAAACGGCTTGTCAATTGTCCTCCCGCCACATCCCTCGTCTCGAGCTCACCTCCGCCCGCCCGCCCGTCCGCTCGGCCTAAAGGAAGTAGTAGGGCTATCAACCTACAGATTCAACCGCTCTCCGCTCCCACCTCCTCCTGCACCTCATCCAACGCCGAACTCGTCAGCCTCTCTCCACGCATCTCTCCCCCGTCTCTCGGCCTTCAAAGATGGCGCCTCGTTCAACGCGGCGAGCTCAACAAGCAGCCGAGGATGCTAAACAACTACAGGAATCTAGCAGCACCTCAAGAGTAGTGCCATTGGCCCCTCCCATCCCACCAACCACCTCTTCCCGCCGTTCTAAGCGTCGCTTCCCTTCTCCTCCGCCCAAACCCGCTCGTTCGACGACACCAACGGACCGTCTAACGCCCCTCTCATCCGAACTTCTCGCTTTAATCCTCTCCCACCTCTCGCCGCCTCATCAACGGGACTTGGCTTCGCTCTTCTCGTTCTCGCTCGTCAGCAAGGGATTATTGCCACATGTCAGGACCCATATGTATAGGGAGTTGAGGATTGATACGAGGGTTAATGCGCATGCGATGCATAGGACGTTGCATGGGAATGAGGTGTCGAGGGTCGTTAGAGGAGTGGAGGCCGATGTGGGAAGGATGGCCAAGACCAGTAGTCAATGGGTTGGTGAGTCTTCTTCTGTCTTTACTACAGCGAGCTGTAGCCTTCGCTCTCTCTCCGAGGCTGGGCTCGGCGCTGTCTCCCCCCCTCCTCCTCTTCGCCGAGCTGACTCTCCTTCTCCCCTTCCCCTCGCTTCACCCTCCTTCCCCAACCCTCCAACCCTCGCTCACCGACCTACAACTACGACGTCTAAAGGCTGGTTCCTCTTCCACTCAATGCACTCCCTCTGCGGCATCATCGGATCCTGCCGTTCGGTCCTCACTCTCACCCTCTACCTCCCCGCCGACGCTAGTGCGTGGACGCAGAGTTTGTGCAGTAGCTTGGTTGATGTGAGCTTATTTCTCCTCTCCCTCTTCCTCCCCCTTCCCCTCCTCTCCTCCTCGCACCCTTCCCGTCGAGAACGCTGAGCTAACCCCTCCTTTCCCTCCGAACTCAAAACAGCTCAAGCTCCTCCACACCCTCACCAAGGACCTCGATCCCACTCTCCCGACCTCACTCTCTCCCTCCGACTCTCCCTCCCTCGCAGTCCTCCCTGCCAATGAAGGCAAAGGAGCAGGAGCCAGCGAGGGGATGGATGTGGGCTGGAGGGCGAGGAAGAGCGTTAGTATGTGGAGTGTTAGTCAGGTGAGCCATCTTTCCCGTGTTTCTTCTCTTCCCGTTGCCTTTCGTCCCGCCTTCCTTCCTCCCCGCCGAACTTTGAACGTCGAACGCCGAGCTGACCCCCTTTCCCTCTCGTTCCCTCGCCTCTCGCATTTCCACCTGCCCTCTCCTCGCCACCACCTCCGACAGTTCATCAAACCCCTCTCGACCCTCCGTTCCCTCCGCACCCTCCGACTCTGCGGCATCTCCTCCGATTCGAGCACCTCTCCTCCGGCTCAGCCTCATAGCTGCAGGCTTGTGGAGGTGGTTCTGGTTGAGGTCAAGTGAGCTACAGGCTTAACCCTCTACGCGTGTGAGCGAAAGCTGATCCTCCTTCCCTCAACAGCATTACCAACTCGGACCTCCTCCACCTTCTGGGCAACGCCTCACAGCTCAAGAAACTCACCCTCTGGCGTTCTTCCTTGCTGTCCAAGAGGGGTTTGACTCATTTGTTGAAGAAGTGCCCCAATTTGGTCGAGTTGAGGATTGGTGGTAGTTGGTTTGGGGCGAAGGAGGAAGGTGAGTTTTCGGTGCTCGGTCTTGATTCGCTCGCCCTCTTCTCGTCTTCTCCTTCGCGCTTCCGCTAGTGATCAGAGCAGCTCGCTAACCTTCCCCCTCCTTGACCCACAGACGACACCAACTTCCCCCTCGACACCTCCCTCCCCTCCCTCCCTCACCTCCGCCTCCTCCACGTCTCGGGCTCCCTAATCTCCCCGGCGATCTTCCTCCACCCTTCCACCAACCTAACGCACCTCCTCGTCTCCAACTCACCCTCCTTCACGCCCCTCGCCCTCCACTCAGCTTTGTGCAAGATGAGTTGCCCGGAAGGCGGTGTGCCCCCCGTTAGAAGGTTGACGTTGCCTGAGATGCGCGAGGGAAGGACCGGAGCGGGGGGTGAGAAATGGAGCGAAAGGTGGTGCTTCTCTGTTAGGCAGGTTTGTGAGGCTAAGGGTGTGGTTTTGGAGGGCGCGGAGGGCGAGGATGGGGAGGGGGGAAGTGAGAGTGATTGATTGATTGATGGAAGGGAGGAGAGGAGGAGGGTGGCTCGGATCTGTTTCTCTCATCACTTGTTCGCTTGTACGACTTCCCCGCTCCCCTCCCCGCGCCGAGCTCGCTTCGTTATAGGTTTTCGCCCACCCCTCCCCTTCCCTTCCTCGTGCTAATATTCTCGCCAGGGTTTGCTCTGTAATACTCCAGTGCTTTTGTCGTTGCTCCTTGTACTTTGGGCTATTCGGAGAGCTGAGAGTGGAAAGCAGGCGAGAGGCTTGCGAAGGAAGGAGGCAGCAAGGGGGGGAACTCGGCGAAGGGGGTTCGGCGCTTCGGAGGGCGAGGCCGACCAAGTGAGAATGAGAGCGCTATCAGGGACTCGATTAGGGTCAAGAGCGCAGTATCATGATGCGCTCCATCTCATCTTCGCCACCCTTCCAAAGCCCAACCTCGGCCGCAGCTGCGCCGAGGGTCGACTCCTTTCTCCTCCGCCTTACGATTCGAACCTCGCGCGCGAGACTGTGTTACGTCTTGCATTTCTGCAGCTCGTCGACAACCCCCTCGCTCGCTCTCCCTTCCTCTTTCATTCCCAGTTCACCGAGCTTTGAGAACACCGAGCTTGGGGCCTCAGCCGCCTGCCTCGTCCTCTTCCACCCCTCCCACCGCTCGAGAAGTATGCAGTCAAACCTCCATTACACGCCGTACAACATCTCGCCTTCATCCTCTTCCTCCTCGCTCTCGGGCTCGTCGTCGTCCGCCTCGTCCTCGCCGGGTTCGACGCCCCTCAGTTCGCCTCCCAACAGCTACAGCGGCGCCAGTACTTCTCTCTGGGGCTCCTTCACTACTCAGCAAGCTCAAGAGGATCCGGCGATAAGCTTCCTCGACGAGGTGCTCAGCTCAGCGCGCGACTCGGCGAATTCGGGCTCGACGAGTTCGACCACCTCGGCGACGGCGCAAGGAGGAGAGGCCGCGCTAGAGAAGGAAGCGGAGGAGCTGTGAGTCCCCTCCAATATCCAATCTTTCTCCCTTCTTAACTTTCCCGAGACCGCGAATCAAGGAAGAACTCAAGCTGACCGGCCGACCGAGCTGCCCAGACTCCAGCTCCTCGAGAACCCCGAGTTTCTCAAGAAGGCGAGGAAGAGGTTGTGCGCTCAGTGGGTGGTCTAAGAGGGGGAGATATCGAGTCTGTGTTTGGGAAGGGGTGGTGCGAGAAGTGATCCAGTGCTGGTGAGGGGGCGGAAACGGGAGGGAAAGAGCTCGGCGATGGGGCACTGGGTCGAAAGGGGGAGCATCGAGCTTGCCGTGTTACAGAAGCTTACGAGGATAGGTTACAATGAAATGTTCTGATTCAGCTCTACCAGCCTACACAGTCTCCTCGCTTCACAACCATCCAGTCAGATCCAGTCACGCCCGTGAAAGACGAGCGAGCCTCGTCCAACTCTTCGCCTCCGCCTCATCTCGCTTCTGCTCAGCTTCGACTCGACTACAGCAGCGCAGAAATCGCAGAGCTCTCCTACGTGCTACAACTTGCTGCCCTACTCCCCTGCACCACTATCTTCCCTCCCGAACGCGCTGCCAGCGCCAACGCGCCTCGACCTCTCTATCGTTCGCTAGTTCTGCTTCGCTAGGCCGGTTGCTGCTCTCCGTGACTTGTGAAAAGCTTCACGGTGAGTTTCCTGCTCTCCTTAGCGATCCCGACCTCAGCTGACGCCTCTTCACACAGACGCGCTTCGAGATGCCAGCGTGAGCTATCCCGAACGTCTAGCAGGAGGTCGCGCGCTGACACAACCCGCGCTCGAACAGTACCACTATCGTAGTCCAGTACATCCGCGCCGTTCTCATTCCCCGCCCCTCAACGTACGCCGACGCCCTCTCCGAAACCCGCTCGCTCTTCTCATTCAGCGAAGATGCCAGCATCTACCTCGAAACCGAGATCAACTCGAATTGGACTGAGGTCGTCGAAGCGGTCTGGTCAAACCCGATACTCGCTCAGGAAGGGAGGGTCTTTCGAGCTCGCATGGGCAAGCCCTCGAGAATGGCGTCGGCGAGTGCTGTGGCTTCGTACTCCGCTCAGAAGCACTGGAGAGATGAGTACGATATCGCGCCGTTGCCGAGGAAGCATGCGAGGTGCTCGAAATCCCCCTCGCCAGCGCCGGAGGCTCGTTTGGCGCTCGGTTCGGACCCGCTGGCTGCATCACTTTCGCTGATGCCCGCCGTATGCAAGCTTACCTTCGCCGGATCGGGGGTTCCGTCTGGACTGGTGGTTCGGGTTAAGCGAACGACGCCGTTCTGGAGGGTTTTTCGGGTCGTCGCCGAGCGACTTGGGCTCGAGTCGGAGATTTTCTACCTGGTGTGGGGAGGTGAGCGGCTGAGGGAGGAGCAGTGCGCTGGCATGCTCATGTTTGGGGATGAGGAGACAATTGAGGTCTGCAAAGAGTATACGGGAGGCAAACCCGTCATCTACCTCTTCCCTCCTTCGGCGCTCAACTCGGTCCGAGTCGACCTCACCCTCGTTCCCGAGTGGACCTTCTCGGCGATGTACCCTCTCTCGGACATCACTCGCGGCAAGAACGGCACCTCGTCGACCTCGTGGACCGTCGCCGCCTCGCCCGATGGCAACCTCGTCGACAAGGCTTCCTCCCTCTCCCTTTCCTACCTGTTCTGGGAAGCACACGCTCCTTCGCTCCCTCCTTCCCCTCCTCTCCTCCCTTCCGACGCGCCTCTACCCCTCCCTTCCGCCGCCTTCAACCCCGGCCGACCCTCGCTCAACCGCTCCAACGCCGCCCTCCTCCCCTTCACCTCCTTCCTCTCGCACCTCGACAAAGCTCTCACCTCGCTCTCCCTCCACACCTCGGCTCGCAACGACTTCGTCACCTTCTGGCTTCCCTCCTTCGTCCGCATCCACGAGCGAGGACAGCAAATCGCCTTCCGCTTCCTCGAGCAAGAGGCTTACGAGCAGGCGGCGAGGTTGGAGGTCGAGCCCAAGCCGGATGTTGTGATCAGGGTATTTTTGCTGTTCAAGGGAGTGAGTGAGGAGGAGAGCGAGGGATGGAGGAAGGCGGAAGAGGTCGATTGGGTCAAGGAGGTCGGCGTTGAGCAGGACAAGTTCGGCGATGAGAAGCTCTTCCGGGTGCTCGAGTGGGGTGGCATGGAGGTCGTTGCTTGAAGTGGGTTCGGGGTTTAAGGAGTAGCTACTTCCTCGGGTTAACTTGATGTATTGTCTGTCTCTTTCGGTGAGCTCAAGTCAGCTCGGCTCGGCGAAGGCTGCGAACGGAGCTGGCGCTGTTCTGCAGTCCATTCACCGCGAGAAAGACAGACGGTGAACTAAAGGCGAACCAAAGTCATGCACCTCACGTTGAGCGACTCTGCTCGTCGTTGCCTCCTTTCCCTCGTGACTAGCGACGCGCCGACTCAACGCGCGCCGAACCCTCTTGCCGTCTGTCATTTTCACCGACTTTGCCTCTTCACCTCCGCCATGCCGCCTAGACGTCGAACAACCAAAGTGGACTATCGCGAAGTATCATGGGATCAGTCTGAGCCCGAGAGCAGCGCTAGTGATGCTGAGGAGGAGCGAGCAGTGACGAGCAAGGGATCCGCTGCTGTTGAGAAGGAGGTAGTCGCTGGTGAGTGGTACAGCTGAGCTCTTTACCCTCTTGTAAAGTGCAACCGACTGACCGGTGCGCTCTCGTACAGCTGCTGTCGAGCAGGAGCGCCCCAAGATCAAGTCGAACAACAGAGCTCCCGCTGGCCCTACCAAGCGCAAAGGGAAGCAGAAGGCCGAAGAGAAGGCCAAGGATGGTGAGTGATTCTTGCTGTCCCGATCCCTGTTTGCGAACAGCTCGCTAACCCTTCCCTCGTCCAGCCAAAGAGCCAGCGCCCAAACGAGCTCGCACCTCTAAGCCCACTGGTCCCAAGAAGCTCCGAGGGAACGTCGGTCGATTGGAGTACCTCAAGAATATGCCTCTGGACATCCTCGGCGAGGTAAACCCTCTTCTCGCTCCTCTCATGCCATCTCGGCGAACGGCTCGCTGACCCTCTCCTCCGAGCCGAGCAGATCTGCTCCCAAGCCGGCCTGGACGACCTCTTGCACCTCTCCCGAGTCGACCGCAACTTTCGTCGAGTGCTCATGACCAAGCAGAGCAGACATCTTTGGTCTTCGGCGCGCGAAAACAGCGGACTGCCTGTCCTGACGGCGACGGACTGCTCCGAGCCAGAACTGGCCTCGCTCCTCTACGACAAGATCTGCATGGTGAGTAGAACGATGCCCCAGCTCCCTGTACGTATCCTTGCTGACTGAAGCGCCGGCTCGCAGGATTGTGGCCGCGACCGAGCCTCCCTCATCGACTACTACCTTCGCAAACGCTGGTGCAAAGACTGTGAGCTCTCACGTCGTTCCACGAACCGAAACCGATCCAAGCTCACTCTCTCCCTTTCCAACATGCAGGCAAAGACAAGAAGTAAGTCGTCTTCCCTCTTCGCACCGAACGCCGAACGACCGCTCACCTGTTCATTGTCTCCCTGCTCCAGCTTCCTCGACGCCCGCGCCATCCACAATGCCTTCTTCAAAAGTGGAGGCTATTTTTCGCCTCAAACGCTACGTTGCACCCCGTCTCATCCCGGTTAGTGCTCCCTACCTCCTTCACCGGATTCGGCGAGCTAACCTTTACTATCCAGTCTCAAGCGCGTTCAATACGGGCGTTATTACAGGTTAGTTTGGGTTTTTTTTTTTTTTTTTTTCCCGCTGACTCTGCCTTGCAGAACACTACAGCTGGACCGACGTACGCCTCATCAACGGTCGTCTGCGGGATTTGAACCAGCCGTGCCAGTGCCAGGGTCGCAAGCACATCCACGGAGGATGCAACTGCTCGGCTGGAACACCTTTTAATCAAGCAGTCAGCGGCTACCTGGCGATGGCCGCGGCGAGACGAGTCGTGAGTCTTTCGCTGAGTTGCCATTGACGATCTCGCTCACCCCGTTCTTTCGCGTACAGGACGGTGCAGCGCTTACCAAATGGGCGCAAGATATCGTGGACGCGCGTGTCTCAACCACCACCGAGGCAAAACAGCGGCGTTGGCTGGCGTAAGAGGACCTTTCTCGTTCGCATCCTCGGCGCTCGGCGCTGACCCCTTGCCCTCCCCTCCCCTCCCAGCATCACCGACCGAGTCATCGCTCTTGGTTAAGACGAGCGGGACTGCCTCTACCAAGGAACCAAAGCTCGCAAGCTGGTGAATCAGACGACGCCTTTGACCGACCAGAGTACGGCTTCGGCTTTCCTCCTTTTCTGGCGCTCTCCTTCGCTATGGCAGCTGACTTACAACTCCTGTCGTGCAGTTTGGTCCAGCATCTCCGACGTCATCATCGAGGACGTCGAGAAGTCAGCCAGCCGCCGTGAATCGAGCGAGGCCGACGCCCGGCGCCGATTCCGCAAGGGCTGGGTCGGGGCGCGCCATTCCACCTTCTACCCATCTCTCGCTTCTCGAATCGACCGGATGCTCTTCCCTGATCAAGACCATTTCCTGCGCCTCAACGCGGTCCGCCCTCATTGGGAAGTCGATGCGCGAAGGAGACAAGTCGTCGACGAGGTCGCTTGGGAGACCGCTCTACCCAACATCAAGGCCGACATCGAGGAAGCCAAGCACGTCAATAGGGTTAGACACTTCCATCAACTCCTCAAAACTCTTCGCCAAGCTCGAGTACCCATCGACAACCTCGACGATTTGTTCGAGAGATCCACTCTTCCAACAAGCTGCATAGAGACGGACATCACTCCCGAGGAGATGGAGCCCATCTTATCCCTCTACGTTGCTCAAACCCTCTGCACCGACGAAGGATGCTTCTCCACTCATTCCCTCTTCGACACCTTTTCTCACGAAGATCTCAAGCACGGCGGCTCGACCTCCAACTCGCACCTCTTGTACAAGTAGATCAGGATGGTTCAAGAGCTAGTCGAGCAGGCGGGATTGGATGTGCTCAGGGTGACAGAGGAGGAGCTGGAAGCGCTCGGACCGGCGTTCGAGTGCGAGGACTGCGCCGAGGTGATCGTTCACCGTCGTTGGGCGTCGGAAGATGAACCGCCCGAGGCCGTCCTTCCCATCAAAACATTTGATCTCACTTGGTCAGAGCTGGTGAGTAGTTAGTCTTCCCTCCTCTCCTCCTCCGCCGTCGTTCGGCGTGCGCCCCGCTGACCGTCTCGCTCGCTCAACAGGTGCGGCATGTGTTTCGCTACCACCCCGGCGGACTAAGACCCGTCTGGAAGGAAAATCCCGGCCTTTCTGTACCCCGTCTTCGCTTCGTTGCAGTAGCGGAGGACGAAGAGGAGGAGAGCGCTGAGGTTGTGTTGTAGTTTTCGGCTTGAGGGAAGCTGTGAGAAGTTTAGCATGTACTTGATTGTATCTATTGTTTTCTTTACTCTCCTTTTCGTCCCATGACTCGACGCCCGCGAGCAGTGGAGCTCTCAAAAGCCTTCGCCGAGCAGTCAACTCATCGCCGAGAAAGCTTTCCCGTCGAGGATGGCCGTCTCGTTCGCGGAAGAAGTACTTTTCATTTCAGTTTTACCTTTCCTACCTTTGGGGACTCCATCTCAATCCGCTAGCGAGGCTGACGAGCAAGATATCGAACCTCGGCGATGGTTTGAGCGGCCGCCCTCCCGTCCAACGGGTCTCCATTGACCTGCAGGCAGCTTTCACCCGGTATTGCGCTCTTCAGCACTTGCAACAAAGCTCATCAAGCCTGCACGACGACTCGAACGTGGGATGGTCAGCGCAAAGCCGAGGAAGGCGAAAAGAGGGTGTAACGTGCTACAGCAGCTCGAGGAGCGTTTTCAGAGCTACAGCCGAGCCCTACTGCTCCCCCATCGAAGCACAACTCAAGACAAAGGAAAAAGGGGGGGTCGAGCTTGCTGAGCAGGCGCGGCCGTCCAAAGGCTTGCTTCCTCCCCTCACCTCGCAAACTCGTGCCATCGACTAAAGGTCGACCTACAGCACAGTACAACAGCCTCTTAGTCAGCTACACAACCGCTAGCGCCTAGGGCTTTCCTCCTCCTTTGCTCCCAACGCGTGAGAGGCTGCCGCTCGTCTCTCCTCCCAGCCGCTGCTCGCTCATCTCGCTTTTACTCGACTACAGGCCACACGCGACCACTTCATCCTCTTCTTTCACCAAATCAGAAGGTCTTAACCTCCCCCTACAACCCAATGGAGGTGAGTAGCAACTGCTGGACGAGCTCGTCGGCGTGTGCGTTGCGGTTGAGTTATCCAGGCAGCGCTTCTCGCGGCTCTAGGGAGCTCGTGCAGGGGCGTTAGACGGAGTCTGTACCTTTCTGGGATTCGCGCGAGGGTCAGCGAGGCGGTGCAGCAAGGCTACAGCGAGTGGAAACTGGACGACGGAGTGGCAAGATTCGAGGGTGGTGCTGCTGAGCCGAGGAGACGAGGAGGGCGCTGGAGCTGATGCGCAGAGGAGGGCTGGTAGAGCACATGTTCTGCTGGCTTTCGCTGCTGTCTTGCGCGGCTTGCCACCCTTTCGCCCTCGGTTTAAACTCGACGATCAGGGAGGGAGGGACACCGACCAGATCACGGCTCGCGGTGTAGCTCAGCAGGCAGTGTGCAAGCTGGGCTACTCGCGTAGGCGAACCTCGGTAGGGTAGTGTCTCTCCGACGCAGGCAGTCGAATGGTCACGCTGGCTGTATCTCGGCGGAGACATGGGTTGGAGCAGACGAACTGGCCTGCGAGGAGTTGCGCTCGTCCAACGGACGAGTAAATGGCATCTCTCACTGAATGGCGGCTTTGACTCTCCTTGAGACCCTCTTGCTACCCTTCGCCTTTGTCCGACGCCGTTCAAAGTTCAATACGAGCAACCGCGCGATGCGACAACAAGCTGACTTCCTTTCGCTTCGTCCGCTCCTTCTACAGGCCATCTTGAACTTTGCGGCACCGCTCGATGTAGGACTGCTTGATCAGGTCGCTCAGGTCTTCCTCGGTGGATCGGGAGCCGAGGTAAGTGGTCGCTTTCTCCCTGCTTCGCTGAACGCGTCTCATCTCGACTCGCTGACCCTCCCTCTCGCGCCGACGTACAGCAAGCACAAGCGCAAACCGTTCTCACTCAGTTCCAGGAGCACCCCGATGCGTGGCAGAAGGTCCCCGAAATCCTCGAGCGCTCCGGCAACCCTCAGACCAAGTACATCGCCCTTCAGATCATGGACAAGCTCATCAAGAGTCGGTGGAAGGTTCTGCCCGAGGATCAGAGGAGCGGCATCCGCAACTTCATCGTCGGTGTCATCGTCAAGAGCTCGGGAGATGAGACGACCCTCAGGAAGGAGAAGGCCTACGTCAAGAAGCTCAACCTCATTCTCGTTCAGATTCTCAAGCAGGAGTGGTGAGTAGTTATCGAGGGAAGTCTCATGAGTACACGACTGACCGTGCTTTGCTCGTACAGGCCTCACGCATGGCCTACCTTCATCCCCGAGATCGTCACTTCGTCGCAGGCCAACCTCTCCATCTGCGAGAACAACATGGTCATCCTCAAGCTTCTTTCGGAGGAGATTTTCGAGTTCAGTGCAGAGCAGATGACGACGGCCAAGACCAAGGCGCTCAAGGCTCAGATTGTGCGGGGGATTCGATGGATCGAAGGAGAAGCGAACGCCGAGCTGACCCTCTTCTCTCCTCCCTTTCGTCTCACAGTGCCAAGAGTTCTCCGAGGTGTTCAGCTTGTGCGTGGAGGTGTTGGAGAAGGCCGACAAGGCTAGCTTGATCAAGGCGACGCTCGAGGCCATGCTTCGATTCCTCAATTGGATTCCTCTCGGCTACATCTTCGAGACGCCCGTCATCGACCACCTCATCACTCGCGTAAGTCTTTCATCTGCCTGCCGAGACCTCCAGACGCTGACCTACCTTGCCTCTGCAGTTCCTCGAGGTGCCCGAGTTCCGCAACGTTACCCTCAAGTGCTTGTCCGAGATCGGCGGTCTTCAAATTGGCCCCGAGTACAACTCCAAGTTCATCATCCTCTTCAACAGTGGGTCAGATTCATCCTATCGTCGGCCGCGACTCGCTGACCCGCTTCAAACTCGCAGTGGTCATGACCTCGGTCAACAAGATGGTTCCTCCCTCCACCGACATCGCCGGCGCCTACGAGGCTTCCACCGATGCCGACCAGGAGCTCGTCCTCAACCTCGCCCTCTTCCTCACCAACTTCCTCTCCTCGCACGTCCAAATCCTCGAAACCCCCGCCCACCGCGACGTCCTCCTCAACGCTCACCTCTACCTCATCAAGATCTCTCAAGTCGAGGAGCGCGAGATCTTCAAGATCTGTCTCGAGTACTGGGCCAAACTTGTCGCCGACCTTTATGACGAGATGCAGAAGTTCCCTTTGAACGAGATGAACAACCCTTTGCTCAACCTCTCGCTCGGCGGTTCGGGCGTCTTTGGCGGGGCGGGAGGCAGTGGATCGAGCGGAAGGAGGGGCATCTACACTGAGGTGCTCAGCAACCTGCGTTTGGTCATGGTCGAGCGTATGGCCAAGCCCGAGGAGGTCTTGATTGTCGAGAATGACGAGGGCGAGATTGTGAGGGAGTTCTTGAAGGAGATCGACACCATCGTGCTGTACAAGAGCATGCGCGAGGTGCTCGTCTACCTGACTCACTTGGATGTGGTGGATACCGAGATGATCAGTGAGTGCTCTTTTTCGACGCTCGGGTCGGCGTAGAAGCTTACCTTCATCTCCCCTTCGCAGTGACGGAGAAGCTCTCGAAGCAGGTCGATGGATCCGAGTGGTCGTGGGCCAACCTCAACACCCTTTGTTGGGCTATCGGTTCGATTTCTGGAGCCATGAACGAGGAGACGGAGAAGAGGTTCTTGGTCACCGTCATCAAGGGTGAGCTTTCTCGCTTCAAGTTTCGCTGAGAATATCGAGCTGACGTCCAACTCGTTTACAGATCTTCTCGGTTTGACCGAGATGAAGAGGGGCAAGGACAACAAGGCCGTCGTGTGAGTGCTCCCGCGATCCGACGTCGTCGAGGGAGAGAGCTGACCTCGCTTCGTCGCCTCACAGCGCGTCCAACATCATGTACATCGTCGGACAGTACCCTCGCTTCCTCAAGGCCCACTGGAAGTTCCTCAAGACGGTCGTCAACAAGCTCTTCGAGTTCGCTCACGAGACTCACGAGGGAGTTCAGGACATGGCTTGCGATACCTTCATCAAGATTGCGCAGAAGTGAGTCGGGCGGCGATTGCTTTTTAGTGATATCAGCTAACCGCTTTCACTCCTCGCAGGTGCCGTCGCCACTTTGTCATGCAGCAGTCGGGCGAGCAGGAGCCCTTCATCGACGAGATCCTGCGCAACTTGCAGCGCATTACCGCCGATCTCTCCCCCTTGCAGATTCACACCTTCTACGAGGCCGTCGGCTACATGATTTCGGCGCAGCCCAACAAGCCTCAGCAGGAGCAGCTCATCGCCAACCTCATGGCCGCTCCCAACGCCGCTGTGAGACCTTGTCTGTTACCTCGTCGCTTCGGGCTTGATTACTGATGCTCACCTCGCCACAGTGGGATGCGCTCATGGCTCAGGCCGCTACTTCGGGAACCGACGTCCTCGCCGACCCCGAGAACGTCAAGATCCTCTCGAACGTCCTCAAGACCAACGTCTCGGCCTGCTCTTCGATCGGCACCTTCTTCCTCCCTCAGATCGCTCGCATCTACATGGACCTCCTCGGCCTCTACACCGCCGTCTCGGGCATCATCTCCGCCACCACCGCCGAGCAGGGATTGATCGCCACCAAGACGCCCAAGGTTCGCGGTCTCAGGACCATCAAGAAGGAGATTCTCAAGCTCGTGGGAGAGACGTACATCAAGAAGGCCGAGGACCTGGAGCAGGTCAACTCAAACCTCATCCCGCCACTGCTCGAGGCCATCCTCGGCGATTACCAGCAGAACATTCCCGCTGCACGCGATGCCGAGGTCCTCAGTGTTATGGTCACCATCGTTGCTCGTCTTGGAGTGAGTCTTCTCGTTCGCCCCTCTCACTCGCCGGCGCCGACCGCTGACCTTCGCTCTACCTTCGCGCAGGGCCTCATGACCGACAAGATCCCCGCTGTGCTCGACGCCATCTTCGAGTGCACCCTCCAGATGATCCAGGAGGACTTCACCTCGTACCCCGAGCACCGAGTCGCCTTCTACCGCCTCATTCGCGCCATCAACGTTCAGTGCTTCGAGGCGCTACTCGCGATCCCGCCGCAACAGTTCAAGCTCGTCATGGACAGTGTCGTCTGGGCCACCAAGCACCATTTGAGGGATATCGCCGATCTCGGACTGCAGTGAGTTGTTGCTTCTCAAGCGTCGCGAGGTCGCCGGACGGTCGCTGACTCCCCTTCCGCTTTCTCAAAGCATCACCGTCGAGCTCATCGACAACATCGTCATGGCTGGCCCAACGACCTCGAACGGCTTCTTCCAGGTGCGCTTCCATCCTGCTTCGCCTGCCTTCCTCGTCGCTAACGTCGCCCTCTTCCGTTTTAGGCCTACTTCCTCTCCATCCTCGAGAACTGCTTCTTCATCCTTACCGATGGTGAGCAGAGATCTGCCTTTTTCCCTTCGCTATCTCGCTGACTTGCTCTCCTCGCAGCCGACCACAAGAGCGGCTTCAAGTCGACTTCGATTGTACTCGCTCGTCTCTTCCGTCTCGTCGAGAGTGGCGACATCCAAGCGCCGCTGTACGACCCATCAACGACTGCCGCTAGCGGTAACCCTCAATACGTGGCCGAGTAGGTCGCTTTTTCGTCGCTCTCTCACGGCCCCTCCCTCGGCCGAGCTGACCTTCCTTTCTCCCCAGCTACTGCGCCGATCTCCTTAAGCGTGCTTTCCCTCATCTCCAAGCGTACGTTTGACCTCTCGTCGCTTCGCTTCATACACTCCGCTGACTCGACCTTCCTCCACAGCGCTCAAGTCAACGCCTTCGTCACCGCTCTCCGTGAGCAGAACAACGACCCGGTCAAGTTCAAGGTTACCCTTCGTGACTTCTTGAGTAAGTTCTGCTGTTCTTCTGCCTTACTTTTCAACGCTGACTCCCTCTTCACAGTCTCGCTTCGCGAGTTCCAAGGCGAGGACGGAGCGGATGCCGAACTCTTCGCGGACGAGAAGGAAGCAGCTGCCGCGGCCAAGGCTCAAGAGCAGCGTGAGCGCGCAGTCGCCGTCCCCGGATTGCTCAAGGTGAGTGTTCGAGCCGAGTTTCTCCTCGACCGTTCGCTGATCTCTCTTCGCCCTCACAGCCTTCCGAGACGATGGCCGATGACGAGGAGCTTTAGACGAACGAGTCGTCATAATACTTTCAGAAGGAGTGCGTCGAGCAGCGTGTAGTAGTATCATTCGCAGAAACAACATCTTTTGTTCAATTCGAGCCCCGCCGAGAAGTTGAGAGCGCTGCACCGAGCGCGAAGAGGCGAACGACGAGCTGCTCGACCTCATCCATAACTTGCTAGCATCGTAGCCCTATCGCAACTAGACTGGATCTGAGGCCGTCAAAAAGTGAGCGCCGAGCCAGCAACAGAGCAGCATCAACTCGCCCTTCCCGAGCCTCCCTCGTGCGCGAAGGGGAGTTGCTGCAATAGTCGGGATTGTACTCGGTTCGCTATCCCTTCGAAACCTCGGGTTACACACCGCTTGCGATCGGCAACATGAACCTGTTTCTAATCACTCAAAGTCCGGGGTTAAGGGTCTTTCCCGCTCCCGTCACCTTCCAGACTTCGTCTCTCCGCAAGAGCGGGTTGCAA
>JACWFO010000170.1:589-75646 GCA_019775505.1 Leucosporidium yakuticum
TCGAGTGAAAAGTTGGCCGTTCTGCACGGGACTAGTCTTCCAGCGCGCTCTGTTTCCTGAAGCGGATGACAGCCCTTTGATGCAGCTTCTGACCACTTGACCGTGCACCGTTCCGCTCTCAAGATTCGAGCCCGCTCGGGGAGTTGGCACTCAATCGATGATTCACTCACTGCTCCAAGTCGGAGGACCGGCCTCAGATTTCACTGCGCTATACAGGTGTACCCTTTGCCTTCTCCGCCTCCTCCTCTATACTACTAGGTGCACGCACAGCAAAGGCGCCCTTGATCCATTCGACAAACTCCTCCCCGCCCTTCGACGACACCTTCTCCAACGCCCCCAGAACACTCGCATCAGCGCGAGCCATCTCCGACTCTTTTTCTGCGCTGGCCCAAAACTCGGCGACCTGGGTTAGAAGGGCGGAGTCAGAACGGAGCGGTCAAGAGGGCCGAAGCAAGGGAGAGAGCACACCTTCTCTCGCGGCTCCTTGTTGTGCAGAATGGCCATCCTTTCGATCGAGGTAGCGCGGAGACGATTTAGCAGAGTCTCGGATTGATTGAGGAGGTTGAGGATTGCTGGGGAGATGAGGGAGGCGGCAGAGTTGGAATGAGAGACGAGCGCCGGAGGAAGGAGGTAGGCGACGAGGAGTAGGAGGGAGAAGTAGGTGTAGCGTAAAAGATGGAGGGTAGAGTGGAGCTGTGTAAAGCAAACGCAAGGTCAGCCTAGCCCATAACACAGCGACAATACGACCGCACCATCATCACCGAGCCGCCTGCGCGAGGCCCGGCCCAGCTGACCCTCATGTACGCCTCCACTGCGCCTCCCACGAGCAAAGCGACAACCATCCAGCTCCTCCAATGCTTCCTCCCTCCTCCCAACAGCAGTCCCATCACAGCAAGGACCAAGAGATACTCGAGCCCGAGCCCCGGCGCGAGCATGAGGAGGAAGTCGAGTCCCTCGCCTGGCCGACACCAGCTGCAGTGCATCAGCGGCGTGGTACCATATGCCACATACACCGCCCGAGCGTCCAGCGTCTGCAATCGACCGAGAAGCCCCAACTCTTCATCTCCGAGCTCGCGTCCTAACCTGACCGACCAGGCGCGAGCAAGGGTTTCTGTAGCGAGTCGGAGGTCGAGAGGGGTTCGGAGGGCGGGGAAGAAGGATTGGAGGGTGCTTTGAGGTGTTGAAAGGGAGAGGAAGAGGTTGTGGGGCGGTAGGAGGAGCGAGAAGACGGCGAGGGAGAGGGAGAGGCTGATGAGGAGCAGGCGAAAGTGGGCGCGAGAGGGGGAATCGCGCGGGCGTGATGGAGGGCGATAAGCGGGATGTAGTGAAGTGCGAGTGCCGGCTGGCGAAGGCGAGAAAACGGAACGAACGAGGGAGATCCCCTTTGGCAGCAACCAAGGAGCCGCTAGCAGCTGTAGGATAGCAGGGTGAGCTTATATAGCTACAGCGAGGTCTCTAGAGCTCACCAGCAAGGTCTGTGCTGTACCAAACGAGACCAAGACCATTTCTCAACACGACGTAAGAGGACAACCCGCGTTGTGTCTCTCTTTCCCTTCGACCTCATCATTGCTCGTTTCTCGTCTCGTCTTCTGTAGTACATCAGGTGGGTTTCTAAGCGCCAGTGCACTCTACCTAGCTCGCATGAGCTCACTCGCCTTTCCTTCCTGCAGTCTCTCAGCGCCTGCGCCCTCCCAACTCTTATCCCTCTGACCCCCGCCCATCGTCTGCACTTCTCATGTCCGCCTCCAAGCAGGCCAGCAAGCGATTGCAAAAGGAGCACGTCGCTTTCCAGAAATCACCGCCGCCATTCGTCTGGGCGAGGCCAAACGAGGCCAACATCCTCGAGTGGCATTACATTCTTCGCGGACCGCCCGATACGCCGTACCATGGAGGAGAGTACTGGGGAGTCGTTACTTTCCCACCAGACTACCCGTTCGCGCCCCCTGGAATCAAGGTGAGTGCGGTGGATGAGGTGCTGGAGAACGACCCCAACTGACCGCGCCGACGCTCTGCAGATGAACACGCCTAGCGGTCGTTTCGCTCCTTCCTCGGCCATCTGCACCAGCATGAGCAACTTCCACCCTGGTACGTGCTCGTCTCGCTTCCATCTTGGACCCTCAACCGAAGCCGAATGCTCACTTCGGCGTTGGCTCGATTTGCAGGATCTTGGAACCCCGCATGGAGTGTCAACACCATCCTCGTCGGTTTACTGAGCTTTATGTTGGGAGATGAGATCACTACTGGTGAGTCTTGGGTCGGTTGAGGAGCCCTCGGCTGAGAAGCTGACTCGGCGCTCCCCTTCACAGGCAGTATTCGAGCCACTGACGCTGAGAGGAAAACCATGGCAGCCGCTTCGCACGCGTGGAACATGTGAGCTGCTTTCGTAGCCGCTTCATCGTTCCCTCTCGCCGACGCTGACTTTCAACCTCTCGCTCCCTCCTCCCGCTCTCTCCTTTCCCCCTCTTCACGCCAAAAGTGCCCAACCCAAGTTCCGCACCATGTTCCCCGACTACGCCGGTCCTACCATGGTCGATCTCCCCGTCATGGGCGAGGCGCCACCACCTTCCGCCTCCACTGTACCTACGCCTTCTCCTTCCCCTGCCCCTCCCGCCTCCTCCTCTTCCATCCCTGCATCATCACCTGACTCAGCCGTTCCTCCACCAACAGGATTAGCGGGAGAAAGAGCGTTGGAGGCGCTGGAAGGGGTCGCATTGGCAGGAGCAGGGGATGCAGACCCGGCGGCAAGGGTAGAGAGGAGAAGCTTTTGGACGAGATGGAGGAAGGAGCTGATGTGGACCTTGGCGGTATTGCTGGTGTCGTGGATGTCGATGAAGGTGTTGGGCGAGACGTAGTAGAGTTGTGCAGTACAGTTTTTAACCTCTTTCAATCGCCGAACTCGGTGACTTCGGCGGATAGGGGAGGACCGAAAGAGCCAACCGAGATGCCAAGGCGAAGCTTACGAGGTCCATGAACTTGCGAAGGTCTCTTTCCCTTGATCCTGCACCTTCCGTAGCCCAGCCGGACTCATCCCGTCCCAGCCGTTCACGGCCGTTCTTTGGCGCCTGTCGCCTCGCCCTTTGCGCCATCGCGTCTCTGTTTCGATCTTTCCTTTCTCTCTCGCCTTGACTCGAACCCCAACAGACCTACAAGCAGTAGCGATGGCACAGGATACAGCTTCCTCGGTTGAAAAGGGTCACGCCCTCCCTGATGGCGAGCAGCATCTCGCAGACCAACGAATCGCCCTTCCCATCCACCGGAAACTCTCGAGCTATGTTATGGAGGAGATCGAGCCGGATCAAACGCTCATGCAGTTTGCTGGATACTGTCTTCTAACTGGTGAGCACGATCTCCTGCTCTCAGAGAGGCTGTAGCTGACTAGAAACTCGATTGCGCTTCGCAGGACTCACTTCGGCTCCCGTCTTCAGCGTAGGGCCGATTTCACAAAGGAGACGGCTTCACAAGCTGGGGCACAGAAGAACTGACCTTTGACTACCCCACAGGCATGCTACATTTGGCCTGGATTCCAAAGCGAGTGCTCTCGGCGCCTATCTCTCGCGGCTCCCTCGCTGACCCTCGGCTCTCATCACAGCCGGTGGCTTCGTACAGCTCTCCCTCGCCGTCGCCCGTCTCTTCTCCGCCCATCCTCGCGACTTCCGCTTTGAAATCGCCGACCGTCAAGCCCTCACCTCGCTTCTTTGCTTCCTGCTGGGCACGAGTCTCGGTCGGCTGGGAGACAAGATTGGACCCAAGAGGAGGGTGTGGGTGACGGGAGCGACTCTATTCCAAGCTCTATTGGTCATGGCCGCCGCGCTGTGCATTCACTACAGCGGGGAACCGTCGTTGGCAACGTGAGTCGGCCGAGAGCCCAAGTCTTTCATCGCCGAGATCGATACTAACCCTCCTTCGGGCTGCTCACAGGAGCCGTGGACAACCATCATGGTACTCGGCACTCGGTCTCGCAGGCATCGGTTTCGCCAGCGCCTCTCTCGGTCTTCACGGAATCGTCTCCAAGGTTCGTTCGGACTTGCCGTCTCCCCCGCCTCTGCGTAGTATGCTCACGCTCTCTTCACTACACAGCGCATCAACTCTCAATTCGGTACCGCCATCGTCCTCACCACCGTCTGGGTTGAGCTCATCTGCGACCCCAAGCTCTTCGTCATGAAGGCCGTCAAGACTCGCGACCACCGCCTCATCGCCTGTGTAGGCCTGTTCCTCGGCGGTCTCTTCGGCGCAGCTCTCACCCATACCATCGGCGCACCGGGGACCTTTGGCGTGGCGGCGGGAGTGAGGGTGCTCAGCGCCGTTTCGTGGTTCATTGTCCCATCAAAGAAGGCGTGAACGGCTACTATAGAGTTATAGAATCAGTGTAGCTTCTTTTCATATCCTAGACTAATCGTAGAGTAATCAGAGGGCTTTATTAGGTGTCTTTTGAAGGATTGAGCCAGCGAGCGAGATCGGATGAGCCAGCGCCGAGAAGACGAACCGCCTGTTCGCGTTCGACGGTCACACACACTCTCGAGCACGGACAGAGACTCGAGCACGTATAAGAAGAGTGTCCAATTGCCACTACCCTTACTTCGAATCCTTCTCCTTCTCCTTGTCGTCGACGGCCGCCTTGCGCTTCACCACCGAGCTCCAGGTCCCTATCCTCCCCCAACTCGCTCCAATCGTCGAGCCTCCCGAGCTAGCACTCGTACTCTCCTTGCCTCCTTCCTTCTCCTTCTTCTCCTCTCCGCCCGATGGCGGTGTAGGGATGGCGATAGGCAAGGAAACGACTCGGTTTCCGGTTCCCTTGCCGAGACTGGTTGTCGAACCACTTGCCGCGGCTCCTGGGTTGCCGTAAAAGCTGGCAGAGGTCGCCGACGATGGTCCAGAGTTGAGCGAGCCCGATCGACGCCTGAGCGAGCCCGCAAACCCAGCCGAGCGAGGAACGATGCTGGAGCCGGAAACGGAGGGAAGGGAAGGGTTGGGAGGCGCCCAGAGAGCTTGATGAGCTTGAGCGTATTGCTGTTGAGCAATGAAGCGGTCGGAAGGTGGTGCGGCGAAGGGAGGAGGGTTGGTGACCGCGGGAGCGGCAGGCTCGACGGTATTGCTCGAACGACGGAAGAAGCGACCAAAGGAGCGAGGGTCCTGTTGCGGGGGCTGCTGGGGGACGATGGGAGGGGCTTGAGGTTGATTCCGCCGCCAGCGAATGTTGAAGCCCGAGTTGGGGGCAGCTTGCACGGGGAGAGGTGGTGGAGCGCGGGAGGGGTCGACGCGGTCGAGCGAGTCGGTTGAGCGATGGGCGGCGGCGACCATATTGTAGCGATGAGCTTCCTCGCGATCAATTCTGCAAAGCAAGGGAAAGTCAGCTAAGCTTCAGGGCGAAAGAGAAAAGTTACGACTCACTGAACAATCTCGGCGTCAATCTGGCTCAGCTCCTGCTCCAACGCTCGTAGCGTGTCCTTGGCCTTCCTCCTCGTCTCCTTCTCGGCCTCATCGATGAGTTTGTTGAGCGCATCGAGCTCCTTGGCCAAGTCGGCGATACCCTCGTGAGCTTCTTCCTCCTCGCCTCCCTCCTCGTGCGAAGCCTCCGCTGGCGGTGGTGGCGGCTCGACCTCGACCTTGGGCGGGGGAGCAGGCGCCTTGCCCTTCTTCCTCCGTTCCAGCTCCTCCTTGACCTCCTCCTCGAGCTCCTCGAGTTCCCGAATCCGATCCTCGCAGGCGTCCATCTCCCGAGTGCGCGACTCCCTCTCCCCCTCCTCGGCTTTCCTAATAGCCTCCTCCAAGCTAACGATCCTCGTCCTCGCCCTCTGATCTTCCTTCATCCCCTTTTCGACACTCTTCTTGAGGGCAGAGATGGAAGCGTTGAGCACCGACTCGGTCCGTTTCGAGGAAGCGCGAATCTTCTTGAGGAGGGCGCGAAGTTGGGATTCGTTGGGAGGGGAAGGAGGGAGGGAAGCCGAGTATGGTGGTGGTGGTCCCTCGGGAGCAGAAGAAGGTCCAGCGTGCGCCGAAGATGAACTGGTTGCGAAGTCGTTGTCGGCGGGTGTTGACTCGAGATCGTCGCTTTGCCGTGAGGCTGTGAATGGAGGAGCGAGTTAGCAGGAGTAACGTTGCCTCATACACTCTGGCAAAACTCACCTTCGATGCCCGTCTCAATCTCGACCGAAGCCTGATGGTGCTGCTCGTCGCCTCCCTCCTCGCCGCCCACCACGTCCAGGCTGATCTCATAGTCCCTGCCAGGATCCAAGCCATAAACGATGACGGTCGTTTCTGCTCCTCTCCGTGCTGCTCCCGCCGAGGTGAAGGAATCGACGGACGAAGAGCCAGCGTGCGCGACGTGAGGCCAAGGTCGCCGGTCGAGCTGAATCGAGATGGTGGGCGGTTTGGAGGCAGCGGAGGAAGGTGCAGGAGTTGGCGCTGGCTGAGTGGAGCGCGAGGGCGAAGGGGCCGCTGTAGTCGAGGCAGCAGCGCCGGTCGACGGGGACGAGCTAGTGGAAGGGGTGAAGACGGAGAGGGCTACGGCTGTCGATGTGACATCGAGTACTTCTAGGGATAGTCTCCCATCGTCTGTGGATTCCCTGCGAGATGCCAACCCGCCCGAAGCTGAGGAAGGGGGTGAAGGGGACGAAAGGGACGCTGGGGGAGCCCAGGGTCGAATCTGCTGCTGTGAAGAGGATGTAGGGCGTTAGTGGGTTGCTCTGCTGCTCTGTAAGGGATTAAGCTGTAGCTCACATGTGCAGGCATAGCCTGTGAGTGGGGAGAAGCGAGCGACGAAGGTTGTGGTCGGAGGTCGAGAAATGCTCAAGCGCGCGAAGCTCGAAGGGGGTCGGTGTTGGAGAGTCTGCAAAAGAAGTGGTTCTCGCACTCGAAAGAGGGTGTAAGATGTTGCTGGGCCTCATAGAACTAGCTACAGGCGACTTTGGTAATGTGATGCAGAGTTTCGGCGATTTCGCAAGCTCGCTCGGCGGCCCTCTCTCTTTCGCTCGTAATGTGCTTGACGAGGACTCGTGACTGCTAGTGCAGGGATCAAATGAGCACTACGGCTAATCTACACCTTCCCGCGTGCACCATCCGACTAGTTCTGCCCCCTCCTCATCAAGTTCCTCCTAACCTTCTTCCTTCCCTGCTCTCCCTCCTCGACCGTCAAGTACGGTACATCCTTCCACTCGGTCCCACAAACGCCCTTGTTGAGCTCCATCTCTCCCGCCTTGAAGTCCAGCAGCAAAGGTAGTGGGAGATCAATAGCGCCTTTGACGAGCGTGAGGGGCGAGGCGGCGAGATGAGAGGAATGGACGGGGGTGAGAAGGTGGAGGGTTTGGGTCGTGGGGTCAATGGAGCGGATGAGGGCGAGTCCGAGGGATCGGGTAGAAGTTGGTGGTGGAGGCAAGTAGAGGAGAGGGAAAGCGTGAGCCTGCGCCGAGGGTGCCGAAGGAGGCATCGCTTCCTCGAGCTGGTTGATCGACTCGATCTCCTCCAACAGAGCCACCACGCTCCCATTGAGGGCGTACAGGACCTGCTCGTAGGGTACGTCCGAATCGAGGAGGTGCACACCCTTGATCTGCTTCCGCGAGGCGGTCCAATCGACGGTGAAGGGGGTCTGACTGACGAGCGGCGTGGAGAAGTCCCAGGCGGTGGGGAAGGTGTTGGTGCGAGGTACGTCGGAGGGCGTAGGGTCGCGCGGGAAGACAGCGTGGAAGTAGGAGATGAGGGAGAGAGTGCGAAGGTCGGCGGCGGACCATTTCGAGTCGAGAGGGGAGGAAGGGGCGCCGACGAGCCTGATGACCTGACATGAAGGATCCTGGTACTCCGGTGGAGGAGGCGCCATCTGCTCCTGACCTGACCACCCTCCCTCCGTCGACTCCTCAGCGGGCTCGAACGATACGACGTGAGTCGGCCTCGCCTCGGCCTTGAGCTTGGCGAGTAGGTCTGCACCGAGACCCTTGACCCATCCCTGCGTGTTGATGATAAGAGGCACTCGGTCGCGAATCTTGCTCGAGGTGCGAGAGGATGCGGCGGCGGCACCCCTTCGGCGAGGCGCCTCGTCGGTGAGGGGGTACTCGACGTCCAGGCTGAAGGTGGCGAGGAGGGAAGAGATGGCGGCGAGGTAGGCTGAGGGATCTGAGGCGGGTGAGGTGGTGCCGAGGAAGTGCGACGAGATGGGGAGGGAGAGATGGGTAAAGGAGGGCCCTGTTTGAAGAGCGCCGAGTTAGCGAGCGGACTCGACGAGCGAGGTCAGAAGAAACCAACCGAGTACAGGTTCCCGCACGACGTTGAGCGAGACGAATCCTGGGGTGGTAAACTCGGGCTGACCGAGATCCGTGTCGAGATAGGCGACCGTCTCGTAGCTGTTGAGGGCGAGGGAGGTGAGCGAAGGGCAAGGAGACTCAAGACGGGCACTACTCACCGATAGAGCAGACGATTGAGTAGTAGCTTGGTGAAGGTACTCTTTCCGACTCGTTTCGGTCCCTCGACGAGCAGAACGAGCCGTTCAGCACCCGCTGCGAGCTCCTCCTCTTCTTCCTCCTCCTCCTCCTCCTCGTCATCGAAAGAACGAGCGTTTGCTGTTCGTCCACGATAACCAAATGATGCCAAGGTCGACTCCCATGACTCGAGCGGTCGGAGCGAAGTCAACGACGGCGTTGGCTCGAGAATCTGGCGAGCGAAGAAGGATCAGCCTCGTCCTCTCAACGCCGAGCGGGCAAACAAGCTCACCAATCGCCAACCTGCACCTCCCCAATGCTCACTCCTGCCAAAGGTATCCTCCACTTGCCACATGGCGTTTCCGCAACCCATCCCACTGCTCCTGAGAACTGTCTCGACTCCTTCAATCTCGGCGCCGAGCTCCTCGACCAGGACGACCGAGGAGAAGGCAGTGAGACTGACTAGGGATCCGCCGGGTAGAGAGAGAGTTGATGGTGATGTTGATGAAGAGGCGAAGGAAGGAGGGAGAGCTTCGAGGGGGGGAAGAGGGTGGGATGAAGGCGAGAAGACTCGGTGAGCCGTTGCGGAGGCGGCGGAGAGCGAGAGGGAAGAAGCGTCGGAAGGAGGGGGAGTGAGGATGGATCCGAGGATGGAGGTGGATCCAAAGATGGGAGTAAGCCTGTAGCTGCCGTGGATGATGAGGGTCTGCGAACGAGAGGGATCAGCCGAGGTATCCTGAACAAACGCGGAGAGCTCACCTCGGCCGTCATAAGGCAGAAGACGGCAGCATTGCGCTGCTCTCCTTCACTGCTAGGTAGCTCAACGCGGAAAGCGTTGGTTCCAGCGCTCGGCGCAAAGGAGGAGAAGCAAACGGGGTCGAGGAAGGCGCTGGAGGGTCCGCAAGAGATCAGCGAGGATCACGAGAGCACGGGTAGGATAAAACACACCTCTTCTCCCTCCTCTGCCTCTTGCCCCTACCCAACTTGCCCTTGCCCGCCGTCCTCGCCGCTTCTTCAAAGCTCTCTGCTCCTTCCACCTCTATCTCGGTGCTCGCTCCCGAGGTAGGCCTCGTACTGGGGCGCTCCGAGTCCTCGTCTGCTGTACCAGCAAAGTATCGCCCTGCTCCCTTGCCCTTGGTAGGTTTGGCTGGCCTTGGTCGCTTGAGTTTGGCGGGCGCCGCGTCTTGCTGGCCTTGTGGGTCGGCGAGAGCGTCTGCCAAGACTTGCTGTACTACATCATCGTCCGAATCGTTATCCGAGTCGATTGAATGAATAGGAGGGTCGATAATCTTGGCTTGAGCTGCTAAGGCTGCCTTGCGAGCAGCTACCGCCGAGAGGGGAGGAGTTGGGCTGTTCATGCTGCTGTTTGAAGCTAGTTGAGTAGTTGGTTGTACTGAAGGGGGAGAGTCTGTTCTGGTGCGCTTGTTAAGTTGAGCCGGTTTGCCCTGTAACGGTGCAGTTGCCATTTGCGAGTGAGCAGTAAAAGGCAGCGAAATTGAACCTGTACAAAACGACAAAACGAAAGGCGAAACGCTTTCTTCCTTTCCAATTCACCTCGCCTGTGCGCTGTCGCCATCGCTTCAAAGTCTCGAACTTCGCCCCTTCTCCTTCCCCTTCGATGAACTCCGCCCTTCGCTCTCTCACTTGTTCCCTTCCCCGTCTCGCTTCTCGTTCCACTTCAACCACCTTCACTCGCCCTTTCACTCTATCTCACATCAGAATGTCGGCCCCTTCCGTTCCCGTCCCCACCGACTTTGTGCGTTTCAACTCTCCAACTCAGCCTGCCCCAGCTTTTTCTTGCCCGCAACCGCTTCGTCTCATCTCACTACAGCCAGCTAACTAGTTACTACTCCTAACCAAACAGAATGCCGACCTCTACTCGCCTCTCGCTCAGGCTGATCCCGAGATTCAGGCTCTCATCGACCGCGAGGTGAGTCAATCCAACGCCTCTCCGCATTTCTCCTCGACTTGAACAGAGCTGCTGTAGCTCATCAGAGCAGCTCAACATGTATACCAACACTCCAACTAACCACCCGTTGCACTACAATAGACCTACAGGCAGTTCCGCGGCCTCGAGCTCATCGCCAGTGAGAACTTGACCTCGCTCGCCGTCATGGAGGCCAACGGCTCCATGTTCACCAACAAGTACGCTACAATCTCAGAAAAGTGTCTACAGGACTTTCTCACTGATTCGCTACCTCTAATAGGTACTCTGAGGGACTCCCCGGAGCTCGCTACTACGGAGGTGCGCTTCTCACCTTTCCAGCTCGACACGCGCCATCTCAAAGCTGACTTTCGCCTGTCCCGCACCACAGGAAACGAGGTCGTCGATGAGCTCGAGGTTCTTTGCCAGAACCGTGCGCTTGCTGCCTTCCACCTCGACGGCGCCGAGTGGGGTGTCAACGTTCAGCCCTAGTGAGTTTCGTGCGCGTCTTTCCTCTCACCAAGATCTAACCCGATCTCGTACAACTACAGCTCTGGATCCACTGCCAACTTTGCTGCCTTCACCGCTCTCATCCAGCCCCAGGACCGCATCATGGGTCTCGGTCTCGCCGACGGAGGTCACCTGTGAGCTTTCGGCTCTACCCTTCGCGATCGCTCGGTCAGAAGCTGACCTCTTGACCATCAACACCACAGTACCCACGGTGCCTTCACCCCCAAGCGCAACATCTCGGCTTCCTCCATCTACTTCCAGTCGCTCCCTTACCAGGTCGACCCCGCCACCGGTCTCATCGACTACGATGCCCTCGAGAAGAACGCCAACCTCTTCAAGCCCAGGATTCTCATCTGCGGTGCTTCGGCCTACCCCAGGGACTTTGACTACGCCCGCCTTCGCAAGATTGCCGACCTTAACGGCTCCTACCTCATGTGAGCTTTGGCAATTCTCGCCGAGGTGGAACAGAGCCGAGCTGATCTTTTGACCTCTCTACCAGGATGGACATGGCCCACATCTCGGGACTCGTTGCCGCTCAGGTTCAGAACGACCCCTTCAAGTACTGCGATGTCGTCTGCACCACCACGTACGTTTTGAATTGCACTTCTCACCCTCGCCGAGCGAAAGCTGATCTTCGGCTCTCGTTCCCAACAGCCACAAGACCCTCCGTGGACCCCGTGCCGGACTCATCTTCTTCAACAAGACCAAGGAGTCCGACATTGAGAAGCGCATCAACGACGCCGTCTTCCCCGCTTGCCAGGGAGGACCCCACAACAACGTGAGCTCGGCTTGGGCTTCGTAGCCTTTCGAAGCTTTCTCACTGACCCTCCTCCTCCTATAGACCATCGCCGCTGTTGCCGTTGCCCTCAAGCAGGTTAACACCCAGGCTTTCCGCGACTACGCCGCTCAGATCATCGCCAACACCAAGGTGAGTTTCGGCTGCTCGCTTCTCTTCTCTCGAATCCACCGCTAACCCCTTCTTCCTCACTTTCAGACCATCGCCAAGGTCCTCTCCTCGCACGACTACAAGCTCCAGACCGACGGTTCGGACAACCACCTCGTCCTCTGGGATCTCCGTCCTCTCGGCCTCTCGGGATCCAAGATTGAGAAGATCTGCGATCTCGCTCACATCACCCTCAACAAGAACTCGGTACCCGGTGACAAGTCCGCCATGGTCCCCGGTGGAGTTCGTGTTGGAACCAACGCCCTCACCTCGAGGAGCATGAAGGAGCCCGAGATGGAGGTTGTCGCCGAGTTCCTTCACCGCGCCGTCCAGATTGCTGTGAGTTTAGCTTTTGACCTGTCAAGTTTCGTATACAGACTGACTTTCCCCTCCCCATCACAGCTCCAAGCCCAGGAGGAGTCCGGCTCGAAGAAGCTCGTCGACTTCGTCAAGACCGTCACCGAGGGCGAGGGAGCCTCGCGCAAGGCCCTCCAGCAGCTCTCGCACGACGTCAACACCTTCGCCGAGAAGTTCCCCCTTCCCGGTGTCCCCGACTCGGCTTCCATCAAGCGCGTTGAGGCTTAAAAATGGAGTCAAATCTCATCGTCTCCGCCACCCCTCCCTTGTCTTTTACCCCATATCTGTGACTTAGTATAGTGTTCAACCGCATCGATTGCAAAGAGTGTTCAACCGCGTTCATATTTTGGTGGCTCGAGACGAGCAAGCGAACGAGCGAATGGAGGTCGCATCTACGCCGAGCAGCTCGAGACTTGCGGTAGCGACGCTTCGGGCAGGTCGTAGCTCCTCTTCTCCGGACCAGTTCTGAATCTTCGCTGCTTCAATATCGACCCGCCCACTTTCAGCGCAGCCAGACAGCGCCGAGCTGCTCGGCGGCTCCCCTTTTTTTCACCTTCTCGTTCCTCAGCCTTTCCGCTATAAGAGGGTGAAGAGGTCAGCGGGAAGGCGAGTTTGTCTGCTGTAGCTCAGCGACGCGTAGAGAGCTAAACGCCCGTGTCCACCGCAGCTACATTGTTGGCGCTCGAACGCCCCTGCTCTGTCTCGGCGTTCTTCTCGTCTCGGTCGCTCTCGGCGGAGCCGTGAGGGCAGGGTGGTGCTTCACCACGGGGATCACACTCGATGGATTCGAGTTCAACGTTTTCATGAACGCCGATGTTAGTCTCTGCCTTCAGTCTCAGGTGCACCGTGCAACGGGGTGCTCGGCGCTCACCTCTGGGCTTGGGCGCCGGTGGATTAAATTCTCGTTCATCGCTACTTGGACGTACAGGTGAGTGCTCATCGGGTCAGTCACGCTCCTATTCGCTCATTCGGAGCATCATACAGCTGTTTCAAATTTCAAACCTGGCTTCTCATCGACGGCGAGAGGCGAATCCAACTCTCCTCCCTCGTCGCCAACCTCATCCTCTTTGGAGGTCTCGTTGTTGGAGGAGGCAGTACCCTGGTGAGTACTTAGTGTCTAACAGTGGGTGTAAAGGAGCTCACACGCCGCTCTTCTGCAGGGACTCGCCATCTATGGCCGAACCGTGAACATCCAGTTCCGCGACAGTCAACGCCGATTGTTCGCCTTTCTCGCAGAACTAGGTCGGAACTACGACGGCACCTTCAATCCTAGCATACTATCCGAGCTGGGACCCCTCGTTGGCGCATACGGGGCGGCGTCCGCCAAGTTCTTTACGTGAGTTGGATCATCGCCGAGCGCTGGCTTCTTTCTCGCGAGACCCTCTAACTGATGAAGCTCGTTCTATCGCCAAAACAGCAAGCTCCCAACGCTCCTCTACATCTTCGCCGTCTCTCCCCTACCCGTCACCCTCATCAACCTCTCGGCCGTCTTCCTTTGGCTCATCTTGCGCCGACAAGGGCAACGGAATCGAGAAATGGACGCCCTCGCCGCACCAGGGGCGAATACGGACACCTCAGGAGGGTCAGAAGGATGCCTTGCTACATCTCAACGGCGCAAGGAGATGAAGGCCATCGAGCACGGCTTCTTGGTGGTGAGTGCTCGGCGGCGCTCCGAGTCGCCTCCTCCCTCGGGCGTTTGCTCACGTTTCTTCCGCCTGCAGGACGCCGTGGGCGTGTTCATGTTCAGCTGTGGTGTTTTAGTGACGGACGTTTGGACCGCGGTAACCTTCCAACATATCCGGACCGCGGGCTGGTCAAGGTTCGGCGACGGCTTTCCCACCTCCCTCCTCACTTTGGGCGCCGAGCTGACCTCGACTTTCGCGCTCAACAGTACCGAAGCCTCTTTCTTCCTCCCCTCATGGAGCGCAAGCGTCTCTTTGGCTATTGCCATGATCATTCAAGTCATCCTCGCCTGGCGGGGACTTCCACCACCGAGACAAGCCTCCGCCGAAGGCTCGGATGCCCCGAGGGATTCTCAGCCTCGACCGAGGGAGGAGATGATCGGGGTCGGAGTTCACCAGGTGGGATTTGGATCGAGTTCAGACCGGGAGAAGACGACGCGGCAGGAGCTGCTCGAGAAGGAGGGGAGGGAGGAGGACGAGAGGAAGGAGTAAGGGAGGAGGTCGGGATGAGATGATCAGGTTCCCTTGCAGCTCTGCACGTTTTTGTACTTTAATCATTCTGCTGTATTATTCTCACTCTCAAGGCTGAGCAGAGTGCGACGAGGAGGTCGAAGAGATTCGAGCGAGGGAGCGCCGCCCTTCTCCAGCAAGCGCCGAAAGTCACTCTCGCTTCGCAGATCCAGCCCAACGGCGATACTCGGTCTTGAGCGAGGATGAACATTGAGCTAAGATCTACTCCAACTCGAGAGTCTACACAGCGAAACCCTTGGCCGCTCGCTCCTGCTCCTCCCTCTCCTTCTTCAACCTCCTCCCCTCTGCCCTCCACGCCTTGAACGGTACCGGCGGTGGAATGACGCCCAACTCTCTCCTCAACTGACTCATATCCTTCTCCCACTCCTTCTCCCACTCGACCCCAATCAAGCACTGAGCCTGAGCTCCCGCCTTCAACGCCCAACTCCCATAAGTGCTCATCAATCTCCTCCTCTCACCGGTTTCCATCCTCAATGGACCAAACACGGAGGAAAGGAGAGCGACGGGTAGGTTAAAGTTGGCCAATTCGAACCATTTGACGACGAGTTCGGCAGGGAGGGAGACGCCAAAGCCGAGGAGGACGTGGTAGAAGTCGTGGGATTCACGGTAGCGTTGCATGATGTAGGCGAGTTCGGGGTCGTCGATGTAGCGGACCTATCAACGTTCGATGGAAAGCAAAGGTCAGCTCTCAAGACCTACTTCTCGGCCCTTCCCACCCTTCGCCGAGCTCTCCTCCCCTCCCGCTCGTCTGCTCCAAAAACTCACCGGATCCCTAGTATCAGGGGTGACTTTATTCCTCCTCAACCACTCAACATATTCCCTACCCAAGCTGCCCTCCTTCATCTTTGCCAGCTTGTCCAAATCGACGCTCTCCTCTGTAATGCGCGGTCTCTCCCTGAGCAATGAGCGGCCTGAAGGGGTGGAGCGGATTTCTGTGCGCAAGCGAGCGAGGAAAGGTCCGCCAGTGGTTTCGGAGAGGACGGCTACCATGTCTGGTTGGGGTGCAGCAGAGAGTGAGCTTTAAACGCGGAGAGGGGGAGAGCAGCGGTGGACTGGACTGACCGTGGCGAGAGGTGTCCAAGAGGGAAGCAAAGGCTGAGCCTACTGCTAAGAGAGAGTTTTGGAAAGCGTTGATGGGTACATGACCTGGGTACAGCGATGGTTTGGATGAGGAAGACGAGGAAGACGAGTGACGGAGGTGGGAGGAGAGGGAGCGAGGTGCGAGTCGAGGTGTAATACTACAGCTGCTAGCAGTGGCGAGTGAGCGAGGGAAGCAAGCGCTGCACTTCATCCTCCTGTAGCGAATTGGGGGGTTCGAATGAGCGAGTGAATGGTTAAAGTCCAAGAGGGAGCGCGACTAGCGACTCGACTCTCTCGCTGCTACCAACTCTTTACCTCGTCTAATCACCCACCCTATCGACCTACAACTCGCTCAGTTCTTCGACTCAGTGAGGGCAGATAGCTCAACTACCCTCCTACAGCCGACTTGGGCCTCTCTCCTCTCTCTCCGTCTCCGACGACAACCAGCTCCCTCTCCTCGCCATGTCACTCGAGACGTTTGTGAGCGACAACTTGCTCGCTCATTTAGGTACTTCAGATTCAGCTACAGTTCAATACTTTATCGCTTTAGGTAAGTCCTTTCCTACAGCTCTCCCTCTCTCAGACGATCAACCTGACTCCGTCTCTCTCTCCCGTCTGCTCCCTCCCACTCAATAGCCACCTCATCCAAATCACCCGCCGCTCTCCTCTCGACTCTCACCTCCAACGGTCTCCCCTCTACTCCCCAAGTCGAATCCTTCGCCTCCCAACTCTACTCTCGCGCACCTCGAAAAGCCCCACCACCAGGTCATTCAGCAAAGGCGAAACAAAATGCCGAGGATGCTAGAAAGAAGGCAGAAAAGGAGAGGGCTGCTATGCAGAAGCAGCGCTTCTCCCTTGTCCTGGAGGATGAGGTCGAAGCTAGCGGAAGTGGGAGTAGCGGTGGGGAGAAGCGGAGTAGCAAGAAGGACAAGGATAAGAGCAGGAGCAGTAAGAAGGAGAAGAGCGGTAGCAGCAGTATGAGGAAACGAGGGGAGGGCGATGCTTGGGAGAGCGACGAGGAGGAGCGTTCAGCCAAGCGGAGAAGGGAGGAGGAGCGCTGGGCTCGCGAGGACGCATCCCGAGCAGCTCGCGGCGACGACGGCGCTGCACCCGAACCCGAGGAGGAGGAGGATCCCGCCACCAAAGCCGAGCGGGAACGATTGGCCGATTTGAAGGAGCGCGACGAGTTTGCTGCTCGGATGAGGGATCGCGAGAAGGAGCGGACCAAAGCCAAGGGCGTCGTCGAGGATACTAGCGCCGAGTCGGTCGCGAGGAGGGCGTTGGCCAAGGATCCTTCGGCTTTGGAGAATGCCATGCCTTCGCTCAGGGATCGGAGTCGTCAGAGCTACCTCGGCAAGAGGGAGCAGCAGCAACTCGACCTCCTTCGGTTGGAGATTGCCGAGGATGAGAGGGACTTCCGAGGCGTCAAGCTTACGAGGAGGGAGAGGGAAGACTTGGATAGGAAGAAGGAGCTGCTGAGGCTAGCCGAGGAGCGACTGGCGGTCGATGAGGGCTTTGACGGCTACCAGATGCCTGATGGTGAGTTCGGCGATGGTTCTTCTGCTTTCTAGGCGCTTAAAACTGATCTTGACTTCACTGCCACCACCACCAGACTACTTCACCGAGCAAGGCAAGATCGACTCGAAGCGCAAGAAGGACCTCCTCTCGGCTCGCTACTCGGACGCCAAACCTCAATCTCGCAAGGTCAAGGACGCCGAGTTCATCACCGACCTCGAGCAATACGAGATGGAGCAGACGGCCAAAGCTCAACTCAAGACGGGTGCCATGGATCGTGAGGTCATTGAAGACGAGTACGATTTCGTTTTTGATGAGAGCGTCAAGATCAACTTTGCTGTCGATACCGAGGGTGGAATCGCTGGTACTATGGACAGTGCGAAGGATGCTGCTCTCAAGGCTCAGATCGACGAGGCAGAACGACGAGGTGCGCCTTTCGCCTTTCTTTCGCCGAACGAACGACGAGCTGACTTCGCTCGTCCTTCCTCCCCACAGCTCAATCCATCGACCAAGTCCGCAAATCGCTCCCCGTCTACGAATGGCGCGAGCAATTCCTCGACGCCGTCCGTCAATACCAAGTCATCATCATCGAAGGCGAGACCGGTTCGGGCAAGACTACTCAACTCCCTCAGTACCTGCACGAAGGCGGTTTCACCAAAGGCGGTCTCAAAATCGGATGTACCCAACCTCGTCGAGTAGCAGCCATGTCCGTCGCCGCTCGTGTCGCTGAGGAAGTCGGCTGCCGACTCGGAAACGAGGTCGGCTACTCGATTCGTTTCGAGGATTGCACGACCGATAAGACCGTCATCAAGTACATGACGGATGGTATGCTCCTTCGAGAGTTCCTTACCGAGCCCGATTTGGCGGCGTATAGCGTTATGATCATCGACGAGGCGCACGAGCGTACCCTCTCCACCGATATCTTGCTCGGTCTCGTCAAGGTGGGTTTCTTTGCCTCTTCGCTTCACCGTGTGATTGAACTGACCCTGCTCAAACTACAGGATATCGCTCGCTTCCGACCCGACTTCCGTCTCCTCATCTCGAGTGCTACGCTCAACGCCACCAAATTCTCCGAGTACTTTGACGACGCTCCCGTCTTCCGAAGTGAGTTCTCGTTCTCTTCTTCCGACGAGAGTAAGTAGCTAACCTCGTACGCCTACAGTCCCCGGTCGTCGCTACCCCGTCGACATTCTCTACACTCCTCAACCCGAAGCCAACTACCTCCACGCCGCCGTCACCACCGTCTTTCAAATCCACACCTCGCAACCCAAGGGTGACATCCTCGTCTTCCTCACTGTACGTCCTTTCTCTTCCTCCTGGCCTCGAGCGCGAGCTGACCCTCCCTCTCTCGCCGACACAGGGTCAAGACGAAATCGAAGCGGCGCAAGAGAACCTCGAGGAAACGGCCCGAGCGCTGGGCAACAAGGTCGCGGAGCTCATGATCTGTCCCATCTACGCCAACCTGCCTACCGAGATGCAGGCGAGGATTTTCGAGCCTACGCCCGAGGGAGCTCGCAAGGTGAGTCTTTCTCGCCTCGGGGCTCGAGAAGCTGCTCGCTGACATCTTCGCTCGACAGGTTGTCCTCGCCACGAACATTGCCGAGACGTCCATTACCATCGATGGAGTTGTCTACGTTATCGACCCCGGTTTCGTCAAGCAAAACTCCTACAACCCTCGCTCGGGGATGGAATCCCTCGTCGTCACTCCTGTACGTTCCTCGCGCGCTCTACTCGCTCGTCGACCTCTCACTGACCTCTCCTTCGACCACAGTGTTCACGAGCAGCAGCAGGCCAACGCGCTGGTCGAGCAGGACGAGTCGGTCCGGGCAAGTGCTTCCGTCTCTACACCAAGCACGCCTACACGCACGAGCTGGACCAAGACACGATCCCCGAAATCCAACGTACCAACCTCGGCACCGTCGTCTTAATGCTCAAATCCCTGGGCATCAACGACCTCATCGGCTTCGACTTCCTCGACCCCCCACCGGGCGATACTCTCGTTCGGGCGTTGGATCTCCTCTACGCTCTCGGCGCTCTTAATGACAAGGGAGAGCTCACCAAGATGGGTAGGAGGATGGCCGAGTTCCCCATGGATCCGGCGTTGAGTAAGAGTATTCTGGCGAGTGAGAAGTATCACTGCACCGAGGAGGTTTTGACCATCGTGTCGATGCTCTCCGAGTCGGGATCGCTCTTCTATCGACCCAAGCAGAAGAAGTTGGAGGGTGAGTTTTCTCGCGCCTTCTTTGATTGAGGTAGACGAAGAAAGCTGACCCTTCCCCCCTCCTGCTCGCAGCCGACACCGCTCGTCAGAACTTCGTCAAGCCGGGAGGCGACCACTTCACCCTCCTCAACGTCTGGGATCAATGGCAAGACTCGGGCTTCTCCGTCTCGTGGACCTACGAGCATTTCGTTCAAGTCAAGGTTCGTTCCGTCTTTTCGAACCGACGCCGAACTCGACTGACCTTCTCCTCTCGCCCAACAGTCCCTCACCCGCGTTCGAGACATCCGCGACCAACTCGTACAGCTCTGCGAACGAGTGGAGATCTTTGTCGAGGGCAACCCCAACACGAGCGACATCTTGCCGGTGCAGAAGGCGATTTGCGCGGGGTGAGTTGCCTCGGTACTCCCTCTCGCTCGTCGAACCTCGCGCTGATCTTTCTGCTCTCCTGCACAGGTACTTCCAAAACACAGGACGCCTGAACCGAAGTGGCGACGCCTACCGCACCATCAAGTAAGCCTCTCCTCCCCTTCTAGGCGCTCGAGCTGTCGCTGACTCTCCTCTCGCTCTTCCTCGCCTCGCAGAACCAACCAAACCGTCAACATCCACCCTTCCTCTTCCATGTTCCAGCACCAACCACCACCAAAGGTCATCCTCTGGTTCGAGTTGGTCATGACTTCGCGAGAATACGCTCGGCAGGTCATGGAGATCAAGTCCGAGTGGTTGCTCGAGGGTGAGTTTCGCTGTCCTCCGCTCGCAGAATGGGCTCTTATTGATCGTGGTACACCTACAGTTGCTCCTCACTTCTTCAAGCCGGCGGATCTCGAGGCGCTCTCGGGGACGAAGAAGGGCCATGTTAAGCAGGTTGGAGCGGCGCCGATCAAGGGATGATTTGGTGCAGAGAAATCGAAGTAATGTAGCTGTTGTCATCTAGCGAGTTTTGCTGCCTTTCCAGCCCGAAATGAGAGCTTCACCGACCTCTGCGAAAGGAGCGCCGAAAGTTGAGCTTGAGGCTCTCCCTCTCCCCACATTTCTCGCTAGGCTCGTCGTCTAGCTATCCTTCATCTACTCAAAACTATGGCAAGAGGAGTAAGCTACTCCTAGCTAGCTGCTGTGAACTCCCCACTGACTGCTCTCCTACAGAATCGCGGACGCGGAGGACGAGGAGGACGCGGAGGAGGAAGGGGAGGAGGAGCTGCTAAGCCTCGTAGCGAGCGCTGGTCCAACACCGTGACCGAGTCTCCTCGTTTCGAAGCTTACTACAAGGTACCGTACTCCGCTACAGCTTCCCTCGAACGAGCCAGAGCTGATCGTCTTGTTTTCTCTCTCGCTTCCTCATCTCGAGCAGGCGCAGAAGATTGTGCCCGAGGATGAGTGGGATGCCTTCAATGCCGCGCTGCATGAGCCTTTGCCTACCACTTTCCGTATCACTGGCTGCCGCGAGTGAGTCCCTCGCTGCTTTGGAGCTGAGCCTGCGAAAGTCGCCTCGAGCTGACCTTCTCCCCCTCCAACTCGTCCTGCATCGCTACAGGGTCGCTCCTAGGCTCAACCAGATGATCAAGGATGTCTTTGTTCCTTTCTTGTCGGGCAAGGAGTATGATGGACAGGCTTTGGAGGCTCCCAAGCCCATCGACTGGTGAGCTCCTCTTTCGCCTTAGAGCGCCGTGTAGCTGCTCGCTTACCCTTCTCCCACCGTCGAAGGTACCCCAACGGATTCGCATGGCAGCTCAAGGCTCCTCGTCAGGCTATTCGCAAGCAGGACCAGTTCAAGAAGTTCCAACACTTCCTCGTTCACGAGGCCGACGTTGGCAACATCTCGCGCCAGGAAGCCGTTTCCATGATCCCTCCCCTTCTCCTCGACGTCCAGCCTCACCACTACGTGCGTCGGTGCCGACCTCGGCGATCTCTGCGCTCCCTCGGCTGACCTCTCCCTTCGCAGGTCCTCGACATGTGCGCCGCTCCTGGCTCCAAGTCGGTCCAGCTCGTCGAGGCTCTCCACGCCAAGACCGCTGCCGCTTCCTCTTCCTCCGCCTCGGCCGCCGAGGCTCTCTCGACCCTCCCCACCGGCATGCTCATCGCCAACGACTCGGACGCCAAGCGCTGCCATCTCCTCGTCCACCAGTCGCTGCACCGAGTTCCCGGCGCCGGCATGATGGTCACCAACCACGACGCTACTCAGCTTCCTGGTCTTCGTCTTCCTAGCGACATTAAGCAGCAGAACGACAAGCTCGTCGCCGACGATGAGGTCAAGATGCAGTCCGAGGCTGAGAGGAAGAAGTACCAGCCCCTGCTGTTCGACAGGATCCTCGCCGATGTTCCCTGCAGTGGAGACGGAACGTTGAGGAAGAACGTCGGCATCTGGAAGGAGTTCAGCCCTGGAAACGGAATCGGATTGCACTCGTGAGTTTCGGAGGCTCGGTCGCGCGCGAGGGAGGCACTGCTGACTCTACTCCTCACTGCACAGGCTCCAGCTCAGGATTCTCCTTCGTGGTATCGCTCTCCTTAAGCCTGGAGGACGTCTCGTCTACTCGACTTGCTCGATGAACCCCGTCGAGAACGAGGCGGTCGTCTCGGCTGCTCTTGCTGCTTGCCCTGGTGCGTAATAGTCCGCTCTCCTGCATCTTATAACGCTTTACTGATCTTGGTCGCCCCACAGAGATGTCGCTCATCGACGTCCCCGAGATGCTACCCGGCCTCATTCGTCGCCCCGGCATGACCACCTGGTCCGTCATCGACAACACCCTCAACAACGCTCCTCACCCCGACGACGCCGAGGCTACCGCCGCTCACATTGCTGCCAACCCCGACAAGAGGCATCGCAAGGTCTGGAGCAAGACCCTTTGGCCCAACGGCAAGGAGGCCGAGAGGGGACTCGAGCGTTGCTTGAGGATCTACCCTCACCTCCAGGATACCGGCGCTTTCTTCGTCAGTGTCCTCGTCAAGGCGGGAGGTTCTACATCGGGCGAGGCTGAGGTCGCTGCGTGAGTTGCTCGGTCTCTCGTCCTCCCGCGCGCTCGCTGACCGATACTCTCCACCTCGCAGTGAGTCCAAGGGAACCGTTCGCGAGCGTGCTAGCTCTCCCGTTGCTGAGCAGCCCGAGACGAAGCGTCCCCGCCAAGAGGAGGAGGTCGTCGCCGAGACTATCGTCGAGGCGCCCATCGAAGCTGCCGCTCCCGCTCCCGAGCCTGAGGCCAAGGTCGAGGTTGAGGGAGAGGCTCCCGCTGTTGCCGAGGACGATGTTGATGCTGCTGCCCTCCCCGCCGAGATTGTTGGCGCCAACTTCTCGCGCGGACCCGGCGAGTTCAAGGAGGAGCCTTTCATCTACCTCTCGCCCGAGGACGAGCAGGTCAAGCTCATCATGTGAGTTGTTGCTGATTCCATTGTATCTGGGAACCACGCTGACCTCTCGCCCGCCTCGCTACAGGGACTTCTTCGACCTCGACCCCTCCTTCCCCGCCGCTTCCCTCCTCGTTCGCAACGCTCAAGGTGCTCCCCTCCGCTCCATCTACTTCACCTCCAACCTCGCCCGATCACTCCTTCTCGCCAATACCTACTCTCGCATGCGTCTCATCTCCTGCGGTGTCAAGCTCTTCACTCGTCAAGACTCGAGCAAGGACGGCACTTACCGCTGCAAGTGGCGCGTCAACTCGGAGGGTCTCGAGGTCCTCAGGCCGTTCCTCGGCCCCAAGAGGATCGTCAAGGCGAACGTCAAGACCCTCAGGACTTTGATGACCAACGTAACGACCCCCATCGCCGAGCTCGAGGAGGCCGAGTTCAAGGAGAGGATTGAGGGTATGGAGCCTGGATCCTGCATGATTCAAGTCGAGGCGAGGGGAGAGGGTGTCGCGTGAGTATTTCTTTCCGCTACTCAGCACCTCGCACCTCGCGCTAACCCTACCTTTCTCCCAGCTTTGAGCAGAGCCTCTTCCTTCCCTTCTGGCGGTCCAAGATCTCCGTCAACCTCATGGTTGAGAAGGCCGACAAGAGGTGTGTCCTACTTTGATACCCTCGCCTCATTCTCGACTCCCGAGCTGACGAGCCTCTCTTTCCCCCCTTTCCCTCCTCTCCTCTCTGCCTCCCCAGTGCCCTTTCGCAACGCCTCTTCTCGGAGGACATCACACCGCACAAGCCCCAGCCCAAGGCGAGGGACGTCGCTCGTGCTGCTGCCGAGGATGCCAGCGCTACACCCAGCGGTGCCGGGACGCCAGTGTCGACCGAGGCAGAGGCCGAGACGAAGGTGGGGGAGAAGGTGGAGGAGACTCCCGCTGCTGCTGCTGTTGTCGAGTAGGGATTTATGTAGGGACCGTGATATTCTGTAGACCATTTCTTCTCTCAGCCTGTGCTCTGCGAGCCAGATGCAAGGGAACGAGGCCTTCGCGGCTGGTTCGTCCCAGCGCAGGTTGCTCTCCCACTTTCACCTCGCTTATCGCTCGCTTCGACCATGGCGCCGGTTTGGACTCCTCCCTCGCCTACATCGCCTACCCAGGTGGCTCTCCCTCGCTCGCCCGTCCCTTCGAGGCCAGCAAGCCCTTCAGGCGTGGAGGCATTGCCCGTCGAGCTCGTCATCTCGATTCTCACAGCTGCCGTACAGCGCGGGGAGAGAAGAACGAGCATACTCAGCTACATGCTCACTTGCAAGACTTTCCTTGGTGAGTCCCGCTCCCTCTCCGAATCGCCAACACGCTTACCGACTCGCCTCCCCACGAACGCAGCTCCAGCCAGGCGATTGCTCCACGAGCAAGTCCTGATCAGCACGAAGGCGCAAGCAGAGAGCCTACTCGCCGCTCTGAAGCAAGATCCTTCCCTTCCCTCCGCTACCCGCCGCCTCACGCTGCTGTACTCGATGAAGGACGGGCAGGAGTCGCTCCCCTCTCGCCAACAAGCTTCGCGCATCCTCAAGCTCATGCACAACCTTCGCGATCTCTGCCTGGTGGGCGACGAAGAAGATTCCAAGCTGTGGAAGAGTACGCTGGGCCAACCCGCTACACCTGGCGCCGAAAACAGCTTCGAATACCTCGAGCAGCTCAAGACGGGCAAGGTGAGATGGGATCGACTGGTCGATTTCCTACGAAAGGCGCCCAAGCTGCACACGCTCGACTGCACCGCCCTCTACGAGCTCTCGACCGAGGAGGGGAGTGACGAGCGGCCCGCTGCCTCCGCCGAGGACTCGGACGACGAAGCTGATTCGGACGACCAGGAAACCTCCACTAGACAGCACGATCAGCTCTCCAGTCACGCCGACTCTACCTATACCCATCCGTCATCAGCTGCCGGCGTTGAGGAGGACGACGACGCCGAACTCACCGTCGATCGTCCTCCCTCGCCCTCGCCCTCCCTTCCTTCCCTCAAAGACGTCCCTACCACCTTCTCCCTCCCTTTCCGAAGCCTAACACTCAACTCGCCTACCTTATCGGACGCTACTACGCTGGCACTATGCACAGCTGTCCGCGGAACCTTGACCTCCCTCGCCCTCGTCCGAACCACGACGTTGAGCCGCCTCGGCCTTCTCCAACTCCTCTCCTCCCTACCCAACCTCCTCGAGCTCGAACTGAGCGGCTGCAACCTCCCTTCCCCTCGCTCCGACGACCCTCCCCCTCCTCCCTCCATCACGACCCAACAGCTTTCCTACCCTTTGGACGAGCTCGCGACGCTTTGCCCCTTCCTCCAATGGCTCAAACTCGAATCGGACCATGTAGGATCGCACAACATCTTGACCAAGCTGGCGTGTCTACCCCTTTCCTCCCTGTCGATCGGCTTCAGCTGGCCCAGACTCGACGCCGAAGCGATTCGAGTCGCTCTCGATAGGATTCCCTCGGGAAGGCTCGATTCGCTGTTCGTGAGCGCTGGGTGAGTCTGAGATGAGCTTCTCGTCCCTGCTATTTATCGCTGACTCGCTTCTCGTCCTCTCCCAAAGCATGAAGTGGACGTCGGCGCAGCTGGATGAAGTGCGAAGGACGTGTGAGAGCGTGGGAACGCTGTTTGTAGGGGAGCCGATGGAGCCGCCCGTGCTGCTGTTTTGAAGGGGAAGAGAAGGTCGCGCTGTACATACCTCGCTTTTCGCTAGCTAGCCCTGTTGCCTGTCGGCGCTGGGACGTCCTTTCGCAGGCTCGCTTGAGCGCCCTTTCTTTTTGTCCGAGTGCTGTAACGCTTTTATATATTCGAGTTGGGCGATAGAGCGAAATGAGAGACAGAGCAAGCGAGCTGAAAGACCTACATCCCCGTCGATTCGCTCGCCAGCGGAGGTCGACCAAGGCCGCGTAATGGCCAGCTTGAAGGTCACCCTTCCGCCACATTTCCTGCACCTCAACACACCTCTTTCTTCACCCTTTCTCTTCTCCTCCTTCTTCTCTCGTCGTTCTACCCTACTCGCCTACACGGTCTCCCGTTTCCAAAATGGCAGAAGAGAACGATCCCAAGGGAGTCGCCTCGCTGGTCGCTCCCATCACTTCCAAGGATCCCAAACGAGCCGACGAGGACAAGCCCAAGTCCAAGGAGGACGAGAATGTATCAAAGGCTAAAGCTGAGCTCAAGGCAGAGACGGATGAGCTGGTGAGTCGCCTACAACTGAGGCCAACTCGAGACGACGCGCAAGAGCTGACTGACGGCCCTCGTCTGGCGCAGAGCGAAGAGGATGCTGCACTCAAGGGAGAGCTCGAAATGCTCGTCGAACGATTGAAGGTATGTAGCTTCTCTGCAGCGCTGTAGCCTAACCCTCGCTCATCGCTCTCTCCTGCTGCCCAGGAATCCGACACGACGCTGTACCGTCCTGCGCTCGAATCGCTTCGCACCCTCATCCGTACCTCGACTTCCTCCCTCACCAGCGTTCCCAAACCTCTCAAGTACCTCCGCCCTCACTACGCCGAGCTCGCAAAGATTCAACAGTCCTGGCCTGACCACCCCGCGTCGTCGTTGCTCGACTCCGTCACCTCTGCCGTCGGCCTGGGCAAGGAGGAGCCCGCCGTGAGCGACAAGAGTCTGTTCGCCGACATCCTCTCCGTCCTCGCCATGACCTACTCGGACTCGGGCAAGCGGGAGACGCTCTCGTACAGGCTCAGCGGAGGCAGTGAGGAGGATCCAGGACTTTGGGGCCACGAATACGTCAGGTGAGTGGTGAAGGGTACATTGAGAACGAGCGTAGAGTTGACCGTGACCTCTACAGGCATTTGGCGGCCGAGCTTGGAGAAGAGTACATCGCTCGCAGCGACCCAGACGCACGCCGGCCGACCGACGACTTGCTCGCTTTGGGTCTCCGCCTCGTTCCCTTCCTTCTCACCCACAACGGCGAGGCCGATGCCGTCGACCTTCTCCTCGAGCTCGAATCCATCCCCTCCATCATCCCCCACGTCGACGAGAACACCTACGCTCGCGTCTGCCTCTACATGGTCTCCTGCGTCAGCCTTCTCATCCCGCCAGACGACAAGCTCTTCCTCAAGACTGCCCGCGAGATCTACCGCAAGCACGGCAAGTACACCGAGAGCTTGACCCTCGCCCTTCGCCTTCAGGACAGCGAGCTCATCAAGGAGGACTTTGAGGCTCCCGTCAACCCGTGAGCTTCGTTATTGCATCGGAACAATCGTCGCTCGTGCTGACCTAGTTCTTCCCACAGTCACATGAAGCGCCAGCTCGCCTACATCCTCGCCCGCCAGCAGGTCAACGTCGAGACCGAGGACGAGACGCTCGCCGAAATCCTCAACAACACCAAGCTCTCCGAGAACTTCAAGCTCTTCGGCAAGGAGCTCAACGTTACCGAGCCCAAGAGTCTGGAGGATATCTACAAGTCGCACCTCGAGAGTGGTCGTGAGTTGTGGTTTTGAAGGAGAGCAGGAGCGCCGAGCTGACTTCCCCTCTTTCACCAGGCTCGGGAGCACCCGCCAACGTCGATTCGGCTCGTCAAAACCTCGCTGGTACCTTCGTCAACGCTTTCGTCAACGCTGGATTCGGTAACGACAAGCTCATGGTCGAGGCCGAGGAGGGACAGAGCTGGATCTACAAGAACAAGGAGCATGGTAGGTTTTTCAGCTCGATATGAACTTACATCGACGCTGACCTCTCATCATTACAGGCATGTTCTCGGCAGCGGCTTCGCTGGGAGTGAGCTTGCTCTGGGACACCGACGTCGGACTCAGTCAGATCGACAAGTACGCCTACGCGACCGAGGAGCACATCAAGGCCGGAGCCATGCTCGCCAACGGACTCATTCACTCTGGAATTCGCACCGAGATGGACGCCGCCCTCGCCCTGCTGTCGGAGCACGTCGAGAGCAAGAGCGTTCCCCTTCGTGTGGCCGCCATCATCGGGTGCGTTTCGACGAATCGAGCCCTTCTCCGCGCTTTGCTGACGCTTCTCACTCACAGAATCGGAATCGCCTACGCTGGCACTCACCGCGAGGACATTCGCGAGATCCTCCTCCCGGCGATTGGCGACACCTCGGTCTCGATGGAGGTCGCTTCGATGACTGCTCTCGCTCTGGGATTCATCTTTGTTGGCTCGTGTGATGGGGAGGTAACGATGACGATTCTTCAGACGATGATGGAGCGTGAGGAGGCCGAGTTGAACAGCAAGTGGGGTCGTTTCCTCAGTCTTGGACTGGCGCTGCTCTTCCTTGGTACGTCTCGAGAGGTTTACGATCGACGGGGGCTATTCGCTGACTCTTTTCTCGACCCACAGGACGGCAAGATGCCTCGGACGCGACGATTGAGACGCTCAAGGCCGTCGAGGGTCCCATCGGCAAGCAGGCTCTCGTCCTCGTCGACATCTGTTCATTCGCCGGCACGGGCAGTGTTCTCAAGATTCAGGAGATGCTCGCTCACTGCCACGACCACCTCGACCCCGAGAAGGACGACGACCTGCATCAAGCTCTCGCCGTCGTAGGAATCGCCGTCATCGCCATGGGAGAGGACGTCGGAGCCGACATGGCTATTCGCCAGTTCAACCACCTCGTTCGTCGTTTTTGCTCTCGACTCTCGGGCTTGTGCTGACTCCTCGCCTCCACTCAGATGCACTACGGCGAGCCCGTCATTCGGAGAGCAGTCCCCCTCGCTCTCGGTATGCTGAGCGCCTCTAACCCCGTCCTCACCATCATGGACACCCTCTCTCGGTACTCGCACGACAACGACCTTCAAGTCGCCATCAATGCGATCCTCGCGATGGGTCTCGTTGGCGCTGGAACCAACAACGCCAGGCTGGCGCAGATGCTTCGTCAACTCGCTTCCTACTACAGCAAGGAGGCCGACTGCCTGTTCATGGTTAGGATCGCCCAGGTGAGTTTTCCTCTCGTTCGGCGAGGTCGAAGAGCGGCCGAGCTGACCCTTTCCGTCGCGCTGCGAACAGGGACTTGTCCACATGGGCAAGGGAACCATCGGCATCAACCCTTTCCACACCGATCGCTCGCTCATGTCTCCCGTCGCCGTCGCTGGATTGCTCGCGACCATCATCTCCTTCACCGACGCCAAGGGCTTCGTGCTCGACAAGAGCCACTGGATGCTCTACTTCATTGTCATGGCCATGTACCCTGTACGCTTTTAGCTGGCTTCTTGATTAAGCAAAGGCCGAGGCTGACCCTTCTTCTCCTCACAGCGCTTCCTCATCACCTTCGACGAGGAGGGCAACCTTCTTCCTGCCATCGTTCGTGTCGGACAGGTGAGTCCACCGCGCCCCTCGTTTTTCGGCTCAATGCTAACCTCGGTCTTTCTCGTAACAGGCCGTCGACGTCGTTGGACAGGCAGGAAAGCCACGGACCATCTCGGGCTTCCAGACTCACCAAACCCCCGTTCGCCTCGGCCAGACGGAGCGTGCAGAGCTGGCGACCGAGGAGTTCATGAGCTACTCGCATGTGTTGGAGGGCTGTGAGTGTTTCTTCGCTTCGTCCCCGCTCTCTCCTCTCGACGCCGGAAGCTGACCCCACTTCGCTTCGCAGACGTTGTGCTGAGGAAAAACGAGGGTTTCGAGAAGGAGGAAGAGAAGATGGACCTCAAGTAAATGGAGAGGTCGCCTTGTGCTTTTGATGTCTAATAGAACACGATCCAACTCAACTTTCGAGCGGCTTCGGCGTTCGCCCCTTTGAGCTTCTCGCGAGAGCTTCCTCGTTCGCGAAACGACTTGCCCGCTGATCTGCATCGTCCCTTTCAGACGTAAAACAGAAGATCTACAAAACGAACCAGCGGCGCCTTTCGGAGGGATAGCGAGCAGGAGAGATAGTGGAAGCAGCGGAGGTCAGCGACCGCCGAGCTTCAAAGTCGAAGAGGTAACGGGGGGTCCTCACCCGGCGAAGGCCATCTTAGTCCCGGGGATATACTTCTCGGGATTCTCGAGGTAGTCTTGAGAACCGCAACAGTACAGGGAGGAGCGACAGCGAGAGGCGAAAGCGAAGGGGGAAGGGGGGAGAGGGGAGGGGAAAGAGGGAAAGCCGAGTCAGCCTCCGTCCTTTACGTCTCCAGTCAAAGTATAGAGCTCTACATTCCGTTACACCCATGCTTTCGTATCGAAGTTCTCTCCCGCCTCAATACTTCTGGGGAGAGCTGGCAAGGTGACCTGGCACGAGAGGGACTTCGGCGCTCGGAGGGGAGGTTCGGCGTCTGCTCCTTTGCTCGGAAGGCGAGAGCTGCCCGGTGACGGAGCTCGAGCGTGGCATAGGTCAACGGCTGCTCAGACCACAGCGCCGCGAAAGCATTGCACGTCCTCTGTCCTGCAGCATCGGGTTTGCTCGCCCTTTCGTCGCAGCTTCGCGCCGAGGTCACCTCCTTCTTTCGCTTCTCGCGGTCGCCGAAGAGCTCCGACGCGCGGCCGACCTTACCTGTGCTGCATCAGACGCTCCACTGACAGCTGTGCTGGGCGAGCACCCCATTGGGGCTGAGTAGGCGACAACTCGGCGATTCGCAAAGCTCGTCTTCTCGCCACGCTGCACCGAAGCGGTCGGGAAGTGAGTTCACTCCAACTATATTGCGTCCCTTCTACTGCTTTACTACTCTGCCAGGGCGAGTTTAGTGCTTGGCCTGAGCCTTGTCGGCGTGCTCCAGGTCGTTGATGAAGTTCTGGAGGAAAGCGGCCTCCTCGTCGCTGTTAGGGGTGATTCAAAAGCGAGATTAGCGCTGGGCTAAGAGTGTGCAGCCCAAGGACAGCAGAGAAGGGCAACGAGACGCACGACGACGAGTTGAGGACGGGAGCGGTAGTCTCCTTCTTGGTCTTGTCTCCTCCCGACATGGCGAGGTAGGTAGCGGCACCAACGGCTCCGTAGACACCGAGGGCGATGTACTCGTTGAGGACCTTCTTGCCGAGGACTGTTGGAGCGAGAGGGAGAGGGATCAGCTTGGGGAGCAGACGGCGAAGCGCTGGTCGGCGCAGGCGATTCCAAGCGTACTGGTGCTGCAGGGAGATAAAAGAAAAGGTTAGCGATGGCCTTGCTGTAGCTCGATAGCCTGCTCGTCGTTCCTCAGCCCTGCTCCAACGCGCCCTTCCCAGCACAACACGACGCCTCGTCTTGCGCACCCGCTCTGCTCTCACTCGGCAGCTCCCGCCGTGCGCCCGACTGCTCCATCAGCGCTGCAGCTCCACAGCTCAGTCCTGCGCCCCGCTGTAGCCCTTGCGCGCACTGCACGAGACGAGCGAGTCTCCCAGCGTCGGCCACAGTCGGGAGGTTTTGCTGATTCGACGGCGGAGGAGCATGTAGGGCGATAGAGGGCGGCAGCTGTAGGAAGTAGGGAGGTTGTAGCTCACTAAGACATGACTTTGAAGTTGAAGAGGGTGAAGAGAGGAGGGAGACCCGCGCGAGGTTTCGACTTGGGCGAGGGAGCGGCTCAGCGAATCGAGCGCGCGCAGGCCTGCTTTCCTACAGCTTGCTGGCAGTTCTCTTGTTCGCCGAACGGACTTGGGATGGGGAAGCAGCAAATCCAAAGCTCGTCTCGACTGTTATCACTGCACATTAAGCTGCAGCCTTTGAGCTTTCGCCGAGCAAGGCCGTCGCTGGTCATCTTGCGCTCGATGAGGATGCACTGTTCGCTCCTAATAATCCTTGCCTCAGCCTGGTCTAAATAGCTCCCGTTGAGGAGCCAATCCGAAGCTCTGCAGCCGCCGAAGCCAACGCCGAGCCTCCGAAAGCTCGTTTGCAATGAAGTAGGGCGCCACGGGAGAGCGGCGAACGCGTGTGCTTCATTAATACATTATGTTCGTGTATGACGCTACGCTGCAGCTTTAGCAGCGGCCTCTCGCTCCTGCTGCTTCTTCTTCATCCTCGCCTCCATCTCTAGGAAAGCTCTGCAAACGCCGAGGGAAGGTCAGCGAGATCAGCTCGGCTTCTACACACTCTCAACTCACCTAAGACCTGGATCCAAGCTCTTCCTCGTCCTCTCGAGCTCCCTCTCGGCCAGCGCCTTGGGATCCATTCCTCCTCCGGGCTTCTCCATCTCGCCGAGCTCTGTTGGCCAATCCTCCTCCTTCACGACGAGTCCTTGCGATTCGATCTTGTGTAGTACAGCCTTGCGAGCTTCAGAGACCTCCTCGTGGAAGTGCTGGACGTCCTCCATGTACAGATCGTAGACGCAGACGGCACAACCGCTTTGGCAGCATTCTGTTAGGGTGCAAGGGGTCAGCTACAGTTTCTTAGCATCTCTTCAAGCCCAGCAAAGCGCACCTTCGGGCCCAGGAGGGATGGGCTTCAGCGGCAGACTGATTCCAAGGTACCGCTTGTGACCGGATTCGCTCGGCTCGACGTCGAGCTTGGTAGGGGTAGCAGCAGCATTAGGAGCGCCTGTACGTGCGCCTGCGGTGAATATTGGTGCTTGCAGTGAGCTGGAAGCGGGGAGAGTGGCGAGGGTATCGAACGATGGAGATGCGGGTGCTGGCGAAGGGCGATTTAATCGTAGGGATGTAGTGCGAGGAATCCAGATACCTGTTTTAGAGAGTCGAAGACGGTTCATGAGGCATCGTAACCAATCCCACCAGTTGAGATGAGCGACGAGTGAATGGCAAGAGGAAGAGAGAGGTCGGCGGCCGCCGCCAGCAAATTGTCAGCAGGATCAAGTGAGGTAGTCAAGGCCGGTGAGCTGTACAAATTCATTGCAGCTGTGTACTCGAGCTCGCACGATGAACTCTCTCAGCCCTGCGAGTCGTCTCGGGCTTCTCGCAAGCGCTGCGCGAGCGCCGAACTCCCCTCGAAGAAGTTTAGAGCGTGCTACGGAGAGTTTACAGCTACGACTCTTGCTCCCAAAGGCGGACCACTATATATACTCTCCACCCCTGCTTAGGCATAGCGCAAGTCGCGCTTGAAGAGGAGCAGCAGAGCGCCGAGCCGGGAAAGGAGGATTCACCGAAAGTGTAGATTAGCTCGCTTGAGCTACAGAGTTCGCCACTTCTCGCAGTCTCTCTCGCGCGAAAACACACAGCTGTTATTATGGCCTAGCTGCTCTCACCCATCCTTGCTTGCTCTCAGCTCGCCAGGACGTCTTTCGGCGAAGACAGGTGTGAGGCTTCCTCCTCATTTCCTACGATCAAGTCGGTCAGCTTGCTTCAGCTGAACCAGCTCTGAAGTCAGCTTCTACAGCATCACCTCATCGCTGTAGCGGGTCAACGAGCACATGCCCCTCTCTCTTCGAACATGACGTCGGCGCTGGGCAAAGGAGGAGCAAGCTCGCTGGCAAGGTTGACTCTACTTCTGTCGCTCGTTCACTCAAAGATGCTCTCCGTACTTCTCATCTCTACTCTGCTTGCTTTCAACGCTCTCGCGGCCGATACGGGATGTGACATGACGCCCAACAGGTGAGCTCGGAGGGACTTCGAAGGAGAACGAGCGAACTGACACCCCCTTGACGTGCAGCGACCTCATGAAATGCTTGGGCAACTACGCTTCCGTTCCACCTGTACCTACTGCTACCGCTTCGCAAGAGCAAGCTGCAGAGCTCTGCACAATCTAGTGAGCTGGTTCCCTCGACTTGCCTCGGCGCCGGCCTGAACAAATCGCTGACTTTGCTCCCACGACAGTACCCAACTCGCCAACTGCTGGGCTGAGGGTACCTACTGCAGGGAGTGGTTGCCGATGCAGACTGCAGGTGAGCGATTCAGTACTCGACGAGGCCGCTTCGGAGCAGACGGCAGGAAGGCTGATCCCACCAACGCCGAGCGCTCAAAGCTGAACGCCGCTGACTCGCCTCCTTTGCAGCCGACAAGCTCTGCGCTCTTGCGTCTATGGGTTTCATGGGAGCCTCTACGACAAGCGCGGATGCTACCTCCACCCTCAGCAACACCTCGACCGACCTAACCTCGACCGGTTCGCTTTCGGCGCTCGCTTCGTCCGCCTCCAGCTCCCTTCTTCCCAACGCTACCGCGGTCACGGCTTCCAACCCTTCGGACGCATCAACCATTACCTCAGCTCCTCCTTCGTCGACTGCCTCAGCGTCTAGCTCTGAGATCGTCAGCGCCACCCCCGAAAGTGTGATCGCCGAAGCTTCTCAAGTCCTCACGTCCGTCTGGTGGGTGCCGAGCTCGAGTCTGTCTACCGCGGTCAGCTCTAACGTGTTCTCTCAATCCTGCAGGAACAACGATTCTGGAACCGACATTCCCGTCATCTCCAACGATGTGGGAACCAAAACCGAACCGACGTGGACCAAGGCTGGCGAAACATCTCCCGGGCAGACGAACCCTGCTAGTGCTGCTTCGGGTACAGTTGGTGGAGGGAGTGGAGGGTCGAGTGCAGCGATGAAGAGCGTGAAGCCGTCGACTCTCGGCTTCGGCGCTGTCGGTCTTTTCGTCGTCGCCTCGTTGTGGTGGGCTTGAGCTTGCGGTAGAACTCCCAATCATCTCTATGGTATCTATTTAGTGCTCTCCATTCCCTGGCAATACACTCGAGCCAGTATTCCTTTCCTCTGCGAGATCGGCCGAGGTTGAAAGGGGTCGAACGCCGAGCTTGCAAGAGAGAAGTTGTGTGAGAGCTACAGAAGGCTCTGAGGTATCTGATCACTACTATTAGCCCCTGCTCAACCTATAGAAAGCTCTGCTTCGCTACAGCTTGGGCCAAAACGCGTCCACAAAAGTCGAGCCGAAATTCGCAACCTCGGCTCTCCCTCCGCCTCGTCGCATCATGTTCACTCGACCGATGCGCTCGCTCACGAGCATTCGCGCTCTCACGCGTGTAGCGCTCACTGCCCGGCCTACCGCCTCCCTGGTCCTTCGCGCGACTCAGGCAAATTTCGGTGAGCCTTCGTTGTTTTCCTTGAAGAGAGGCAGCAGCTTACTGACAGCTCGTCTTGTAGGTCGTTCGCTGGCTACCACGAGCTTGCTTCGCTCGGCTGCTGCTACCGCTCGTGCTCCCGTCGTCGAGGAGGAGGCTTTCGAGGAGGACGAGCAGCTGCCGCCCGTGAAGGAGGCCGCCCCCGAGCGCAAGACCTTCAAGTCCATCGAATCGGCTCTGCATGCTCCCATTTACCGCGCGGTGACTGAACGGTGAGTGTTCAACATCTGTTCCCCTGCTTCTACAGCTGACGAGGTTTCAATACAGCCCCTTCAAGTACGAGACGATGAGCGAGGTTCAAGCTGCTGTCCTCGACCTCCTTCCCCGTCTGTCATGCTCGCCTACCGCCATTCCCCTCGCTGCCACCGAGCAGGATATCCCCGAAGAGCTGCAGCAGGCTCAGGACCTCCTCGTACGTGCCAAGACGGGAACGGGCAAGACTCTTGCCTTCCTCATCCCTGCACTCGAAGGTCGCCTCCGTTCGCTCGAGTCCTTCCTCCAGACCTACAAGAGGGAGAACCCCGAAGCCTCCAACTCCGAGGCCAAGAAGGCGTTGGCCGCCTACGCCAAGTCGTCCGTCGGCGCTCTCATCCTCTCGCCGACTCGCGAGCTCGCTACCCAGATCGCCAACGAGGCCATCGCACTCACCACCCACCTTCCTCAGTTCGGCGTCCGCCTTCTCGTCGGAGGATCGTCCAAGAGCATGCAGCTCAGGGAGTGGTCAAGGTCGCCGAGCAACGACATCGTCGTCGCTACCCCCGGCCGCTGTGTCGACCTCCTTCAATCCGAGCCGATGGTTCGCAAGCCCATCCAGAACGCTCGCATGCTCATCCTCGACGAGGCCGACACTCTCCTCGACATGGGGTTCTCCGACGACATCGCCACCGTTTCGAGCTTCATGCCCGACAACGACAACCGCCAAACCTTCCTCTTCTCCGCCACCGTCTCCAAGTCGATTCGCGAGGTCGCTCGTAGGAGCATGAAGCAGGACCACGTCTTTGTCGACACCGTTCGCGCCGACGACGTCGATACCCATCTCCACATCCCTCAGTTCCACACCGTCCTTCCCTCCGCCGAGGACCAAATCGTTCACATCCTTCGCCTTCTCGCCCACGACCAGCTTCTGCACGCTCGCAAGGCCGCCGAGAAGGGAGGCGTTGATGGAGGAAAGGCCGTCATCTTCCTTCCCACCACTCGCATGACCCAGATGTTCTCCCTCATCCTCTCGTCGATGAAGACCCACCTCCCCTACGGCCGCGACACCAACATCGTCGAGATCCACTCCAAGAAGTCCCAGGAGCAGCGCACTCGCGCCTCGGACAAGTTCCGCTCGGCCAAGACGGGCTACTCCATCCTCGTCACCTCGGACGTCTCGGCTCGTGGAGTCGACTACCCCGGCGTTACTCGCGTTATCCAAGTCGGTGTACCCGGATCTCGCGACCTGTACATCCACCGCGTTGGACGTACTGGACGTGCTGGCAAGGAGGGACGAGGAGATCTCGTTCTCCTGCCGTGGGAGATTGGATTCATCTCGTGGCAGCTCAACGACGTCCCCCTCAAGCCCTGCACCATCGGCGAGGCTCAACGTCAGCTCACCGCTCTCGCTGAGGAATGGGACGCCAACCCCGCCACCCTCAACCGAGCCGCCCCTGCCCCCATCTTCGACCGCCGCTCTCGCGACCGCCCCGCTCGACCCTGCACCATCACCGGTCCCGTCGCCGAGCGTCTCGAAACTCTTCCCACCTCCCTCACCACCAACGTTCTCCCTACTCTCGACGAGCTCGACGTTCGCGAGACGTTCGCCTCCCTCCTCGGCTACTACATCATGAAGGCGCACGAGCTCCGAACGACCAAGGAGGTCGTCCTCACCGGTCTTCGCGAGTGGTCCGTCGGCGCCATGGGACTCGAGGAGCCGCCTTTTGTCTCGCAACAGTTCCTCGCCAAGATGGGCATGAAGGATGGACGGACCAAGCACCGCGGAAAGGCTCGCGATGGCTACTCGGGCTTGGGCAGGGAGCGAGGAGGAGACAGGCAATGGGAGGAGCGAGGCAGCCGGCCTTCTCGCCCGTCGAACGACCGCTACGGCGCCAGGAAGGAGAGCTACGGTGATCGTCCTGCGAGGTCGTCGTATGGAGGGGATCGCGATGGAGGAGCGCCGAGGCGCAACAACCGCCCTTCCTTTGGTCGCGACGGCTCGTCCAGCCCCTACGGCTCGAAGGACGCCGATTCGTGGGAGAAGCCACCAAGGAGGAGCTCGGGCGGAGGAGACGGAGGATGGAGTCGGTATTGAGGAGGGAGTGAAAGTCCTGTTCGCCGAGAGAGGTTGACGGTTGTGTCTTGTATACCTGATGTAGTCTTCATTTTGCCCACCCCTCGATAGAGCTGCGTTGTATTTGATAGTCCACCACTCGCATTCTCCCCTTCATCGACCGAGGCTCGGCGACGGCTGCGAAGGCTCTTGCTCGGCTTTCGTTCCCTGACTCTACTGACTTGTAAGCGGGCTCAGCATCTGTTTTGAGGTCAAACCGCCCCCAGTAAACCCCCAGCTCTGCAGCAAAGTTGACTCTTGTGCGAAGCGTCGGTTCACTCGCCGACGGCGGCTCCGAAGGCTCTCGCGACCTCGCGCTGGCTCTTGCTCTTGCTGTTACCATCTCACCTCGTCTTGTTGCCAGCATGTCGAACAAGGATAGCAAAGTAGTAGTCATTGGTGCTGGAGGTAAGCCGTTTCTGTAGCTCTGCAGCTGATATCGCGCTCACCTTGCGTCTCTCCGCTTTCCACTTCCCCATCGTCCTTCCTCTCGCCCTTCTCTTTCTTCGTTGCTCGGCTCGGCACTCTTTCTCGACCTATCTACAGTCATCGGACTTACCTCTGCTCTGGCTCTCGCCCGACAAGGCTACCCCCTCCGCGTCGTTGCCCGCGACCTGCCCGAGGATTCGGACTCCCAGGCCTTCGCAAGCCCCTGGGCTGGCGCCAACTGGTGTCCATTCCGCTCAGAGGCTACCGATCCTCGTATCTGTGCTTGGGAGAGGGAGACTTTGTGAGTAATGAGCCCCAAGCAGTAGCGACGCGAAGTTGAGCTCTCCGCCGCCCAGCGCCCGCCTCTCCGAGTTGATTCCTGAAGGTCTGGCGATGAAGCTACCAGCGCGAAGGTTCGCTCCCGATGAAGCCGACCTCCTCGGCAGCTGGTACCAGGACGTCGTGCACTCGGTGAGCGATTCGCTGAAGCCGCCAGCCTTGCGCCGAAGTTGACCCTCTTCCCTCACAGTACCGGATTCTAACTCCCTCCGAATGCCCGAAGGGAGCACTTGGAGTTGCTTTCGAGACCCTCTCCGTCAACGCTCCGGTGTACATTCGCTGGCTGGCAGACGAGCTCCGCAAGCTCGGCGTTGAGTTCGAGCGCCGAACTCTACTCTCACTGGATCAGGCGTTCGAATCGTTCGGCGGGGTATCACTCGTCATCAACGCTACTGGACTCGGCGCCAAGTCGCTCGGCGGAGTCGAGGATCCTCTCGTGGAGCCGATTCGAGGCCAAACGGTTCTCATCAAGACGGACGTGACCGACTGCACCATGGATGGCTCGAGTATGTTCCTCGCCCTCTCGGAGATCCATTTTTTTCATATTTCTTTCTCTGACCTCTTCATGCCCTCGCAGACCCTTCAGCGCCCGCCTACATCATTCCTCGGCCGGGCGGCGAGGCAGTCTGCGGAGGAAGCTACGGCACTGGAGACTGGGTGAGCTATACCTCGCTACGAGCTCAATACTTTCACTAACTACCCTGACCACCTACAGAACCTCTCGGTCGACCCAGCTCTCGCCAAGACGATCCTCGAGCGCTGCTTCAAGCTCGACCCTCGCATCTCCTCCACCAACTCCATCTCGGGCATCAAGGTCCTCCGCCATAACGTCGGTCTTCGTCCATCGCGAGTCGGACACCCTCGATTGGAAGCGGAAAGGGTCATCGTTCCCTCGTACTCGCTCAATCCGCACGCTCGGCCGCCGGCTGACGAGAAGAGGAGGGTCGGCACGGTGGTGCATGCCTATGGTGTGGGTCCTGCGGGATACCAAGTCAGTTGGGGCGTTGCGAAGGAAGTCAAGGAGCTTGTCAACGAGCATTTTGCCAAGCAGGAGGGCAAGCGGGCGGCGAAGTTGTAGAGCCGCCGCGAGGGGAAGGCGAGGGGATATAGATGCATGTTGTCCAATGTGAAGTTCACTTTCGATTAGTCTGAGTTCGCTCCCCTCGCGAACATCGAATGGCTTGGAGGCGAGCTCGCAATGGCGCCGAGAAGACCTTGTCCGAAGTGTCGAGTTTCAGCTTTCGGGGGCAGCTACAGCAGTTCCTACGCCCCTCATATACACAGTACCATCTTCTCCTTCGACCCACAAGTCACACATCTTGTGCGCGTCGTCCCATCGTCCCTTGAACTCGATTCGACGATCCACGACGAGGGGAGCAGTCGCTCGGTAGGTGAACGACTCGACTTTCATGCCCTCGGGGAGAGCGTGATGGAAGCGGGTGAGAAGCATGAGCGCAGTGAGGGGGCCGTGTACGATGAGACCTGCGGTGGGGGACGAGTTTAGCGAAACGGTTCGTTGACGCCGAGTTCGAAGAGACTCACCCTCGCGGTGCTCAATCTCGCGACAGTAGGTCTCGTCCCAGTGGATGCGATGCGTGTTGAAGGTCAGAGCCGAGAAGCGAAGGAGGTGAGGTGCGGTAGGCAGAAAGGAGAAGGAGAAGTCGGCTCGTCGGTCTTCTTGAGCGCCAGCTCGGCGGGGCTTCGAAGGGGCGGGGGAGGAAGAGGGTCGCGAGGGGAGTGAAGGACGGTAGAGATGGGTTCTCGTCTCGATAACGGATGGCTTGGTAGCTCCCAGCGCTCGGATGTCCCTCCTCTGCTCGATATACCACCCCAGCCGACCATCCTTGCCCGTCCTCTCCTTCACCGAGTCGATGGTCGCCTCGGAGCTGATCTCTTGGCCAATCTCGAGTGGTGAAGCGTCCCTGGGAAAGGTGAAGCTTCCTCCTACCCACATTCGCTCTTCCAGGCCAGTGCCAGCAGCGGGATGATGAGCCGTCCGTTCCGTCGCGTCGAGCGGAGTGAGCTGAGAAGTGCGAGCAAGGGAGGGAGGGAAGAAGATGAGAGTCCATCCTGGTGGTAGCGCATCTCTGTAAAAGCCCTCTGTAGGTCAGCAACCAGGCTCTTTAAAGGCGGGGTTGTGGGGTAAGAAGCAAGTAGCTCGAACAAGGCTCACCCTCGTCGCCAATTCTCTGCCAATCCATCTTCTGGTAGCTCCAGCGTTGATACGAGAGCCTGCACATGCGACAACGCTACATGGTCCTGCTGCCGGATCACGCTGTTTGGCAGTCCTTCCAGCCAATGAGCGAGCGCAGAGTCGGATGTCGCGGATGACGATGCTGAGGTCGTTTGTCGGCGAAGGAAAGGACGAGCAAAAGGCTGGGTGAGCCTGAGCGAGTGTCGGAGCAGCATGCTGTAGTCTAGTAAAAGATTCGGCTTTGCAGCGAGGGCGAGCGAGGCTTCGGGAGGGAGCTCGGTCGGAGGAGGTCTCGCTCCCGCCCCAAAGTCCAAAAAGTGAGCGCCGGCCTCGCTTCTCTTTCTCCCTCCCCTCTCACTTCACTTTCAACCCCCCCTTCTTCACTTCTAATCAAAGTGAGTATCCTTATCTACCGTCTAACACATCAAGCTCACTTTTTCCCCTTGCTCTCAGATGGGATTCACCGCCGGAGACGCCTCCAAGGGAGCTTCGCTCTTCAAGACCCGGTACGCCACGTCTGCACGGTCGTTCTTGCTCGTTCTTTCGCTCATCTGCATTGTTTTACAGCTGCGCTCAGTGCCACACCACCGAGGCTGGAGGAGGTAAGCTACATCTCTCGCAGGACGACCTTTCGTCGGCCAATCGCGGAACGCGTAGAACAAATACTGATTCACCTTCTTGCGTCTTCTACAGCCAACAAGGGTTAGTTATCATCCTTCTGCACCTCCCTACGCCATCAGCCATGCTCTTGGACCTTTCGCCGTTGAGACGGGGAAGTTCGGGGGGGAAGGAGGTTTGGGGATCGCGGTCTCGCTGGCCTCGCTGGGTGGCGCGGAGGATCCATGGGAATCGCAGAGTCGTATCAAAGGGATCCAGAGCTAACCTTTTCGCCTTGCACGTCGCCAGTCGGACCTAACCTCCACGGTATCGTGAGCTGCTCTCCTTCGGTTCCCTCGGTCGTGGAATCCTCGCTGACCATCGCCTCTGCATCATACAGTTCGGACGCCAGTCGGGATCCGTCGAGTCCTACTCCTACACCGAGGCCAACAAGAAGGCTGCCGTTCACTGGTGAGAGGTGTTGGGGGAGACGTTGTCGCCGTCCGTTACTGACGCGTTTGTTTCTGCAGGGACGAGAACACCCTCTTCGGTGAGGCGTGATTCCATACGCGGAAAATGCTACTAGGTGTAACGTAATGGACGAAGGCTGACTCGGCTTTCCCTCTTTCCCCTCCCCTCTCCCCCTTCCGCCTTCGCCTTCGCCTCTCTCTGTCGCTCCTCCCTGTACTCTTGCGGTTCTCAAGACTACCTTGAGAACCCCAAGAAGTATATCCCCGGGACCAAGATGGCCTTCGCCGGGTGAGGACCCCCCGTTACCTCTTCGACCTTGAAGCTCGGCGGTCGCTGACCTTCGCTGCTTCCACTTTCTCTTCCACTCTCGCGCTCCTCAACGTTCGACAGTCTTAAGAAGGACAAGGACCGCTCGAACCTTATCACTTGGATGAAAGAGTAAATATCACTTGGATAGGCCAAACCCATGACCCCGAGGCTAACCCCTTGTCCCTTCGCAGGGCCTGCGCTTAAACGCCGGCTACCCCTCCAAAAGGTGCATACCTAGCTCCCTATACCTCCACTACACACGGCTTTCACCTCCCAAGAGCCCCGCCCCCCTCTTCGTCTGTAATAACCTGCAACAACCATCTCCTCTCGGCTCGGCCAACGCCTCTCACACGTCACGGCCCGCGAGGCTGCAGCGCTTTTGTCGAGCAGTAGAAGAGATTTGCGAACGTTCAGGAAGCGGAGTTGAGTCGCCTTGGAGTAAAGTCGGCCGCGGCGACCGACTTCGGTCCAGCGGTCAGGAGGGTGAGGGCAGATAGGCGTGCTGGCGCGCCGCTTCAGGTTCTCGACGTTACTGCTTCATTCGGTCGCCGCGACAAGGGATGCTTTCACTGAGAAGGCGAGCAGAGTGCCGGATCCAACCGCGAAGAAAGGCCTCGTTCTGAGCGCCGAGTGAGCGCCGAAGGGGCACTCTGCCACCCACTCTGGTGCCGTTCCTCTTCGGGACTTGACATACAGCAGCTTTCCTGTAAGCAAGTCGTGCTCTGCTCTACTCTGGTCGTCGAAGAGCTTCCTGCTTCCTATCTCACGAGCTCAAGAGGCGGATTCAGACGGCGAACGAGCGCCGAGCTCCTCGAGTAAGACTACAGATGCCACGCGACGGAGGCTCAAGCGAATTACTTCACGCTTCTATGCTCGGAGCTTTACGACAGCCCCACCCGCTTCACCACCGAGCTCAACCCACATCCCGGAAGCTCGTCCTCCGGCCGCGCTGCCTCCAAAGTCTCGCGCGGACCCCTCTCTGCCTCCCCCATCTCACCTCGTCTCTCTTCATCACCACCAAGCAGCTCAAACCGTACAAAAATGGCACCATTAACCATGCAAGCCGCCCGTTTTCATGCAGCAAAGGATCTGCGAGTCGAGCAAGTTGAGCTGCCGCCTCTGGCTGCTGGAGAGGTGCGCGTAAAGGTCGCTTACGCCGGGATCTGTGGCAGGTGAGGTTTTGTAGCGGCTTTTGCTTCGCTGTACGCCCCGCTGACTCCCTTTAATCCTCTGCAGTGACCTACATGAGGTGCGTTCGCCTTGTCCCCCACTTCGCTCTTCTCGCCGCGGCGCTTCAGCTCCCCGAGGGGCAAGAATTCGCCTCCAGCTGTCTTCTATACCTCAGGACTAACTCCTTACTGCTCCACAGTACGCTACTGGACCCTTCACCTGCACTTGCGCTCCTCACGCCCTCACCGGCCAAGCTCTCCCCATGACCCTCGGCCATGAGTTCAGCGGTACCATCGAAGAGCTGGGAGAAGGTGTCAACAGTGAGCGCCTCAAGGTGGGCGCCAAGGTCTGCATGTGAGTGCCCTCTCCTTCGCTCCTCCCCCGAGCGCCGTCTCCTTCTTTCGGCCGTCTCGTCCGAGACCGACTCCAACTCACGTCTTGCTCCAAACCAACAGTGAACCCGTCATCTCGTGCTTGGAGTGCCGACCTTGTCTCGAGGGCAACCGGCCATTGTGCGAGAAGGGAATCGGATTCCTAGGCTACAACCGACCGGGCGGTCTGGCGCCTTACACCAACGTCCCTCAAGCCAACTTGCACGTCGTTCCGGATCACGTTGAGCGTGAGTTGATTTATCCCTGCTTACCGGCTTTTCAAGCCTCGACCGAGTGTCGTAGCTGATCGTTTCGCTCTCTCCGTTGAACAGTCGACGTCGCCGCTCTCGCTGAGCCATTGTCGGTAGCATGGCACGCGGTCAGCTGTAGTCAAATCAAGCCTGGAGAGACGGCATTGGTCATCGGAGCTGGTCCCATTGGCGCCCTTGTGACTCGGTGAGTTCGGTCAAGCAGCTCGGCGCTCACTCTCTCACTCGACTGACCCCTTCCTTTTCTTCAACAGCGTCCTCAAGGCCAAGGGCGCGTCCTACGTTGTCGTTTCGGAGCCTACAGCTACTCGAGGAGCCATCGCGACGGCCTGTGGAGCCGACCTCGTCCTCAACCCTCTCGAGACCGACGTCGTCAAGGCCGTTCGCGAGGCGACCAAGGGTGGCGTTGACGTGGCTATCGACTGCGCTGGAAATCAGAGGACTTTCGATGCTGCTTGTGGAGCGACGAGGGCCAAGGCTAGGATTGTCATGGTCGCTCTTTGGGACACGGACAAGCGGGCGGCGCTCGACTTTTCGGTGAGTTTCTTGAGGAGGAGTCTCCCACCTCTCAGCTTAGCCGAGCTGACCTTTGCTTTCATCTTACACCCACCACCACAGAACATCCTCTTTGGCGAGAAGATCGTTACCGCCTCGTGCTGCTTCCTCGGTCAAGACATGCAGGAGGTGGTCGCCGCGCTCGCCAACGGTCTCATCAAGGTCGACGACCTCATCACCAGTCGCATCGCTCTCAAGGACATTGTCGCCAAAGGCCTGCACGCCCTCGTCGAGGAGCAGCACCACGTCAAGATTTTGGTAGATATGCAGCAGTGAACCGAGAAGGGCGCGATGGACCGTCGGAGCTTGGGAACTTGAGGAAGCTGGAAGGAGGACGGGAGATGTTGTAGTATATCCAGGATCACGTGAATAGCACTCGTCTCCGGCATTTGCCGCACAGGCAGCAGACCCGCCTACAGCGTCGAGCGAGCGGCCAACACGCCTTCGCACGTCTCGAAAGCCAGCGCCGAGCAAGCTCCTAACAAGCTGACATCGGGGCATGGCGAAGCACAGCTGGGCTGAAGAAGTTTCTGCACTGCTTTGCTACCGCTTTGGATGTCAGGAGATGGTGCAGACCGAGTCAAGTTGTGAGCCGACGCGGAAAGTTGGTCTGTCGTTGCTCACGAGAAACGAAGGGAGAGAAGGGTCTTCTTCTGCCTTCAACCACGTCCTAAACCCTTCGACCCTTCGTCAGCTGTACTGGAATGGCCCTCGCGACCCTTCTCCGACCCTGTGCTCCTCGTTCGAGCACCTCATCGACGATGCTCGCTTCCGTCGCCCGCCGTCAAAGCCGCGTAACAATCGCCCATCGCCTCCCTTGCTCCTCCCACTCGTTCGCTACCACTTCGCCCGCCATGGCTCCTCGCGATCCCGCTTATCGTGTAATCACCAACGATACCATCAACAAGGCCGTACTTCAAGCAGAATACGCCGTTCGAGGCGCCATCGCCATCCGCGCCGAAGAGCTGAGGGATGACCTCGAGGCGGGCAAGCAGCTCCCCTTTGACTCGGTCGTGTCGTGCAACATTGGCAACCCGCAACAGCTGGATCAGAAGCCTTTGACCTACTTGCGCCAGGTGAGCTCCTCCTTCTTGCGTGCGTTGCTACAGCTTGAAAGCGACGGCCGACCGCGGCTAATGAGGAAGCGGAGGTGCTTCCGTCGGTGGGGGATCAAGAGAGCGGGGAGCGGGGAGTCTGCTGGCTGTTGCAGCACATCAGAGCTGACCTTGGCATGCTCTATCGTCCTATAGATGGCTGCTTTGACCGAGTACCCCGACCTCATCGACTTCCCCGAGTCCACTAAGATCTTCCCCGCCGACGTCCTCGCTCGCGCAAAGCGTACCATCGAGGAGATTGGCAGTACAGGAGCCTACAGCCACTCGATGGGAGTCCCTGCTATCCGGAAACGCGTCGCCAAGTTCATCGAAGGTGCGTCTCTTCTGCCGCTGGCTTCGGCCGTTACTATCGCTCTGAGTCAAGCCCGCTGAACTGGTGATCTTGCTGCACCCTTTAGAGCGCGATGGACACCCCGCGTCGCCCGACAAGATCTTCCTCACCGCTGGAGCCTCGACCGGCGTTTCCAACCTCCTACAAGTCCTCATCTCCTCCCCCTCCGACGGTGTCCTCATCCCCATCCCGCAATACCCTCTCTACACGGCCGCATTAGCGCTCAACGAGGCGCGCGCTGTACCATATTACCTACAAGAATCGGCCGAGTGGGGTCTCGACGTCGAGGACCTGCGATCAAGCATCAAGAAGGCTCGGAGCGAGGGCACAAAGCTCAAGGCGCTCGTAGTCATCAACCCTGGCAACCCTACGGGCAACTGCCTCAGCCGCGAGAACATGGAGGACATCGTTCGTATCTGCTACGACGAGGGGCTGGTCCTCTTTGCCGACGAGGTGTACCAGGACAACATCTACCACCACTCGAAGCCCTTCACCTCGTTCAAGAAGGCCCTCCACGACCTCGGCGCTCCCTACGCCGACAACGTCGAACTCGTCTCCTTCCACTCCATCTCCAAGGGCCAGACGGGCGAGTGTGGACGACGAGGAGGCTACTTCGAGCTCGACAACTTCTCGGAGGAGGCGGTGGAGCAGGTTTACAAGCTCGCTTCGATCCAGCTGTGCCCTTCGCTCGGTGGACAGATTGGAGTCGACGTGCTGGTGAGCCCACCAAAGGAGGGCGAGGAGAGCTACCTGCTATGGAAGAAGGAGCGCGACGGCATCGCCAACACCCTCAAGGGCCGAAGCGAGGTTCTCGTCAAGGCCTTCAACCAGCTCGAGGGCGTTACTTGCAACGAGGCCGAGGTGAGTTTAATTCGTTCTGCTCGGTGATAACTCTCTCGCTGACTTTTCCTCTTTTCGCAGGGCGCCATGTACCTCTTCCCCACCATCACTCTGCCACAAAAGGCCATCGACGCGGCCAAGAAGGCGGGCCAGGAGCCCGACGCCTTCTACTCCCTCCGCATGCTCGAGGCTACGGGCATCTGCGTCGTCCCCGGATCAGGCTTCGGTCAAGCACCCAACACCTACCACTTCCGCACCACTTTCCTCGCGCCGGGCACCGACGCCTTCGCGAAGCGATTGCAGACCTTCCACGAGTCGTTCTTGAACGAGTACAGGGATTAGAAGGGGGTTTCCGTTGGTTGATTGCAGTCTCTTGTTGAAGTTATAACACTAGCGCTTATCGACTTGTAGCCTATTACGTCGAACCGCGAAGCGAGAAGCGAAAGGCTCCATTCGATCTCGCTCCTTCTCCTCCTGCCACACCCTACGTGTCTCTCATCTCTCTCGCAGTCATCCAACAAGATGCTCAGCACGCTTACCGAGCCCTACAGGGGTGCAGAGAGGCTGGTCATCGGCATCGACGTCGGGACCACCTCGTGTGAGTTGCTTCTCGCTCTCTCTCGCCCGCTCGCTGAAGGACAGTTGCTGACTCGCTCACCTACAGCGGCCGTCTCGCTCTCCCACCTCCAACCTGAAGCGATCCCCACCATTCGCACCGTCACCTCCTGGCCTGATTCGCCGACCGAGTCCAAGCTTCCCTCGCTCGTCCTCTTTCAACTCGTCTGGCTCGCCTGTAGCCTTTGGAGCGCAGTGCTTGGCGCCTGTGATGAAGGAAAGGATGACCAGCGATCATCTGCACCTCGCTAAATGGTTCAAGCTGCACCTGCACCCGCGCCAGATGCAATTCGATGCGACAGCGACTCTCTCCTCTTCGCTCGGCGGACTCAACCTCGACAGCTCGGAGCAGCAGACGACTCCTCCTCCCATCGTCCCCGACTTTGAAGTCCCAACTCTTCCCCCTCACGTCACCATCAAGCGCGTTTACTCCTCCTTCCTCGCCTATCTTCTGGAGCACACGAGGAGCTGGTTCGCCGAGCACACCCTCGAAGGCGGAGAGACGTGGGATAGGCTCATCGGCAGCGCGCAGGTGGTCATGGCTATTCCCGACGGATGGGACGAGGTGCAGCAAGCGGTCATGAAGGAGGCGCTGGTCGAGACGGAGCTGCTCGGCGATGAGGTCGAGGAGAGGATTGACTTTTTGAGGGAGGCTGAGGCTAGTGTGCACTTTGCTCTGAAGGGAGAGGAGGTTCGCGAGTGGCTTACGGTGAGTGGTGGTGTGAAAGAGACGGGGATGAGGCGTTCGACGTCGAGGCTGACTCCTTCCTCTCCGACTCGCAGCCGGGCGCTCTCTTCACCGTCGCCGACCTTGGAGGGTCGACCGTCGACGTTTGCCTCTACACGTGTGAGCCCTCATTCTTTCTGTAGATCTCGCTAACCTTTCCTACCCTCAATAGACCGCTGCGAGCAGATCTCGCCGACCGTCCAGCTCAAGGAGGTGAAGCTCTCCGATTGTGAGCTGCACCCCTCCGCGTCCCTGTGTTACGCGTTTCGCTGACTCTCAGCCTCAACAGCTGTCCAAGCTGGAGGAGTCTTCGTTGACCGCGCCGCCGAGACGCTGATCAAGGCCAAGCTCGACGGATCTTCCTTTGCCTCCGCCGAGAAGATCGACCTCATCGTCTCGCTCTTCGAAGAGAAGACCAAGAGGAGGTTCACTGGTTCGGGAGAGATGTCGTACATCAAGTTCGGCCACTCGAATGTTACTGATCGCCCACACGGTGTCAGCATGGGAAGGTTGAGTTTGTCGAGGTGAGCGCCGAGTAATCCTCCTTCCTCGAAGCAGTGCTGACACTTGCTCTCTTCCCTCACAGCCCCGAGGTCGAGTCTACTTTCGCCACTTGTACCAACGAGATCCTCGCCGCGATCCAGCAGCAGCTCCGCATAGGCTCCGAGAAGGCTTCGGTGAGTCGCCTTCCACTCTTGACTTGCTCGGTTGGAGTCTAAAGCTGATCGCCTCGTCTTTCTCAGCACGTAATCATCACTGGTGTAGGTTGGATCTCTGATCGCGAGTCCCCGAGCCACCGAACTGACCTTGCTCTTTCGTCTTTAGGGATTCGGCGACAGCCCCTACCTCCGAGCTCGTCTTCGTCGCTTCCTCGAGCCTTCGGGATTCCACGTCGTCACCAGCGATGATCAGACGTAAAATTATGGACGTTTTTCTCCCTTCTTCGTCACAGCTGACCCTCCTCCCGGCTCTTCAACAGCAAGAAAGCCGTCGCCGAAGGAGCCGTTCGCTGGTTCCTCTCCTCGGCGATTGACTCGCGCGTCGTTCGCGTCACCTACGGAAACAACGTTGAAGTCCGCTACATTAGCACCTCCAACTCGCATCTTGGTCGTCCCCTCCTCCAATGGGCAGACGGCGCGACTTGTGTCCCCGGCGGCTGGTCGACGATCGTTCGCAAGGTGCGTCGAAGTGGCTGCTCTGCACTTTCTTCGCTTTACTGAAGTGGTTGAAATCCTACAGAACACCGTGCTCAAGTCAAACACCTCGTTCGAGCAAAGCTACACTTTCCAAACGCCGAGCCTCGACTGGCTTTCGACCTTCCGCGCTCCCCTCTACGTCTACTACGGCGATGACCACCCCATGTGGTGCGAGAACAAGGAGGGTGAGTCTTCCCACTTCTTTTCCTCCTTCGCCGGACCCCTTTAACGCCCCTCCTTCTCGTACAGGCGGACTCCTCCCCGACTTCCAGTGCCGCTTCCAAGTCGAGGCCGACCTTTCGCAACTTCACTCGTCGCTCACTCCTTACAAGAGCGGAAGCCGAGGAGTTTACGCTACTTCGGCTGAGGTTCAAGCAGGACAGGCCTACTACAATGTCGAGTTCCGCCTTCGTCTCTTTGTCGCCCAGACGAGCTTGAAGGCGAGGTTGACTTGGAGGGAGGGGGTGAGTCTCCGCGCTCTTTGCATGACTCAGACGAGCTCTGAGCTGACTCATTTTCTTTCTGCTCGCGCGAACAGGGCATCCAGCGCGAAGGACCTGCCATCGTCGTCCTCGTCGACTCGACCGACCGCGCCGAGGGAGCTCAAGTTCGCCGTCGTCTGCCTGCTGATGTTGTTGCTGAGCATGCGTAGGAGGAAAGGGGATTTGTGGGAGTGAGGAGGCCTGGTAGCTTGACGATAGCAGTGGAAGGACAGCTTGGATTCGTTCTCTTGACTCGGCGGAGAGGAAGCTCGGCGATGATTCAAGTTGGTTCTACTTCGCCGACCGCGAGGTTTTCGAGTTCTGAGAATATTTCCAGTACATCTCTTGAAACGCACTCAGCACTCGACCACTTCCTATCGACCTACATCCCCGCTTCCCCCCACTCCGCACCGTCCCCCTCCTCGGCGAGTCGGCCTTCCCCCTCTCTTGCCATCGTCTTTGCGTCTTTCCTCCTCCTCCCAACTCTCGGTAGCCATGCAGTCCTACACCCATCTCTCCGACTCGGCCTCGGACTCAGAGCAGCCCTACTCGCCCCCGCCTCGCTGGACCCCGCTGCACCAAGACCCCCGACTTGCCCTCTTGCCGCCGCATGCGAGACCGAGTGGAGAGATGAAGGGAGAGACGGAGAGGTGGAAGATGGTGGTTATTAGGTTGTTGCCGGTGGTGGCTACGGTGGCTTGGGTGAGTTTTTTTGAAGTCTGTGGCAAGGGAGGCGGAGAGCGAGGAGGGATGATGGGGGCGCTGCAGAGCAGAGCAGAAGGACGGCGTTCAGGGAGGTATCAAAGAATTACCAAAGCTGCTAACTTGCTCTTCCTCCCTCGCTCACCCTCCTACAACCTCCCCATCCCTCTCGGCCCTCCGCCCTTCACAGCTCCTAACCCTCCTCCTCCTCCTCTTCTCCTGACTTTACCTCGACCACCGCCGTCTCTACAAATGGTACCTCGGTGGCATGCCCTACATCTCTGACGTAGGAGCCGTTCATAAATCCTTCTTTCGGTGGGGATGTAGCGTGACGGCTATTTTTTATGCGGCGAGTTTGGGAGCGGAGAGGTGGTTGAGAGCTAGGAGGGTGTTGAGCGAGGCGACAGAGGAGAGGTGGCTGTGGATTGCGGTGGGCGTGCTGGATGTATTGGTGGGTACGTTGGGCGCGGCGGCGTTGGTGCTGCTTAGGTGAGTCGGGAGCGAGGCGATGGGGAGGGGTTCGGCGATGCTTTCTCGGAAGGCGGGGAGGCGGTGGTCGAGGAGTTTGGGGTTGAGAGTGATGAGAGCTAATCTTTTTAATCTCGGACGAACAGTATCTACGACGCTTTCGACCATCCCAAGCTGCATAGTCTCTTTATGAGCTCGTTCATCATCGCCGTGGGCGTTAGTGGGACGTTACAGACGGTGGAAGTCGAGCATTTGATGCATGAGCAGTACGTTCGCACTTCTTTCTGTTCTCTGCCTCGCTCTCGAGTACCTTGCTGACCTATAACCCCACTCCACCCTTTCCACCCTCGGCGCCCCCTCCCCTCCCCCTCGCTCTCCCACCGCACCACCTCCCCCCTCCTCCCTCACACCACAGTCCCGACCGTAAAGATCTCCTCGACGCCACCTACCTCAAATGGATCTTCCTCTCCATCGCGGTCCTCTGCGGCGGAGGGTTCTGGATCATGTATTACGTTTGTGATGGGGATGCTACCAAGGGTGGGGAATGTTGGAGAGTTACTAGTGAGTTTTTTTTTTCCTACTTCTTTCTTTCGAGCGTTTGCTTTTGGGAGGGTGGGAGGAGAAGGGGCAGAGGAGAAGAGCTGATGAGGGAGCTTCGCCCGAGTAGCTGCCTCGGCCGTACTCGAGTGGGCCGCTTGCTTCATGTGCGTTCTCTCCTCTCCTCCTCTACAGAATTCTAACCCTCTCCTCGTTAACAAAAAGGTGCGACGCCTACCTAGCAACCCTAATTCTCGACGTCTGGTTCGTCTCCTTCCCCCTCCCTGCCCTCTCCTCCCTCCTTCTCCTCACTGACTACCCCTCCTCGGGCGAGGCGCAAACAGGCCAGCCTACCGCCACACTCCCCTTCCTCACCGCGTCTGGGCCAACGCTCAGGGTATTCAAGGGATTCACGTCTTGCAGCCCGACGGTGGGTACGTGAGTTGGCCGCTCGGCGAGAGGGAGGAATGGGAGGGAGAAGGGGTGTGGATGGAGAAGGGGGTTAGTATGAGGAGGAGGGAGGTGCTCGCTTGAGCTTCGCGCGGTCGGCAAAAAGGTTGGAAGGGAGCGTAGTCCCCGAGGACGAGGAGAGTTGATTGGCACTACTAAGCAAGCAAGAGGGAGGGAGGTATTTACCGAAGAAGACACACACAGTCACGTCTATTCAAAAAAGAGGGAGTCAAGCAAGCAAGCAAGAGAGAGAGAGTAAACCAAAAAAGGGAGAGCTACAAAACTAAAAAAACGACCTAAGAACCACCACCGCCGAGCCCCGAGCGTTCGACTCAATTCCTCATTCCCCCCTCTGGCTCCTTCATCGCCTTCATCCTCTTATAAGGTCCAAACCTTCCCTCCTTGTTCACCTCCACGGGTTTCCTCTTCTCCGTCACGGGCGTAGGCGGGAGTCCTCTCCCCTCCTCCAGCTGCTGCTCCTGCCCTCCCTTCTTCTGTGTCGCCCGTAAAGCATCGAGGAAGGAGGAAGAGGGAGTTGCCGAGGGTGGAGTGATGGGTGCCGCGGGGGGGAAGAGAAGGCGCGGCGAGGGGTCGGCGAAGGGGGAGGAGGTCGGGTCTTCAGAGGTGAGGAGGGTGGAGAGGGGGAGGTCGTAGTGGATGCGTTTGCCGCGGCTGTTTGACGATAGGGTGAGGGGGGTTAGCTTCCTGTACCCGAAAGTGAGAACAGAGAGAGAGAAGTAGGCCCACAAGACATAAGTGACCATCTCCTCCTTGCCCTCTCCCCCTCTGGCCGAGCTCTTCCTAGCCTTCTTTGCCCGTTCCACTCGTTGAGCAATCATCTCCCCCTCCCCTTCCCTCTCAATAAACGGATTACTAGGACTATCCCATCCTCTTCCCATGCCCTTGGGGTTGACTCCCTTGCCCTTGCCCTTGCCCTTCTCGGCGGAGGAGAAGGAGACGCGATCCAACTCCCTCCCTTTTCGGAGACGTTTGGCGCGGTGAGTGGGAGAGGCTTGAGGGTGATCTGGGCGGGAGGCGACTTGTTCCTCTTCCTGCTCTTGGTGCTGCCGTTTAAAAGTGCTGGTAGAAGGGACGACAAAGGGATTCAAAGTTGAAGCGTGCGCGTCCCCCTCGTCGTCGTCGTCCTGATCCGAGTCGAGTTGATCCACCTCTTCCTCTTGCTCATCATCGTCCTCTAGGTCCCCATCTGAGCCAATGTCGAGATAAGAATGTTTAAGAGATGGTTGAGCGAGTTCATCGGGAGGGGAAGGGAGCGAGATGACTGAGGAGGTGCGTTTGAGAGAGTGTGATGAAGGTGAGGAGCGCCGTTGTGAGGTGGATGAAGTGGAAGTGCAAGTGGAAGTGGTAGTGGTGAAGGGAGGTGCGAGTCGAGAGGTCATCCTTGAGCTGCTTGGCTGTGAGGCTGATGAGGTGCACAACTCAAGAGAGGGTGAGAGTGTGATGGCGGGGGTTGAGCGAGTAGAGAGCCCCTTGTCCTTGGAGTCGTAGGTCGATGGGAGAGGTGTACTCTAGTCGTCAAAGTAGTTCTGTAGGTTGATACTCCTAGGTGAAAGGCGAGCAAATCAAGTCGTCCAAATGAGCGATCGCAAAGTGAACGAGTGCAACCAGAGAGGCGCGTCCAGCTGGCGCGTCAATGTCCAAGTCCCAACCGGAAAGGGGTCTCATTGTAACATTCATGTAGCTCAGTAGTATCTCACCACGTTCAGCTGAGCTCTGTACCCTTTGAACGAGGCTTTGCGGCCGCTGCACTCTCACTTCGGCGATCCGCCTCTTTCTCCTCCCTTCCTGCTCGGCGCTCATTCGAGCAGAGCTCACCAGGCTACAGCAGAGGAGCCCTACAGTTCAAGTAGCGCTCTACAGCTCTATCAACCTATCCTGCACCTCAACAGTCATCTCCACTGCACCGTCTCAAGCTGGCACCTCTTCGCACGATGTCTCGTGCTCGGCCTGCTCCAAAGCTCGAGCCTCCGCGGCGTTGTGCGTCCTTGGTAAAGCATCCCATGCAACTCTCTCGTACGCCTATCATCGTACAGAATTCGACCACCGCTCCGCTTCCCATCGGAGCGCTCGGAATCCTCCCCTCTCCTCTCGAAGACCGACTTGCTCCTCTCTCTCCCCATTGTTCGTCTCGGGCTTTCGCCTCATCGCTTCGATTTGGACTTGGGCGCAAAAGGACGACCGGCGAGGGAAAGCATCAACAGGTTGATCACCTACAACTCTCGTCTCTCAGCTCAACCGACGCCTCGACTCGGGGACCATGTCGTCGAGCTCTCCGCGACAGCCCTACTCGCTTCGGACGCGCAAGAGACGCTCAGGAGGAGAGCCACAAGAGGAGGAAGAAGAGGTCGACAGTCCAGCTGCAGGCGGATCTGAGCAAGACGACGAGCAAGCAGGGAGCGACTCGTCCGTCTCTTCTGCTGAGAGTGAAGACGACGATTCAGAGGATGAGTACAGCGAAGGGAGTGACCTCAAAGGGAGGGGGAGAGCAAAGGGCCAGGGGAAACGACCAGTCAAACAGAAGCAACAATCAACTACAACTTCAACGACTCGCAACCTCGACCCCCTTCCCTTGCCTTACCCTCGTCGTTTCATCCCTTCCACTTCGACTTCAGCCGACGACAAGACCCAACAGCCCGATCTTGCGGTTCCGCCGACTCAACCTGCACCTCAGCCTCAACCTGCACCTCAGCAGCAGCAACAGCAACAGCAACAGCCTCCGAAACCGACTCAATCCTTCTTCTCCGAGTCCAACTCGCTCCCTCTCAAACGACCCGCTCCTCCCTCAGCTCCTCCCCAAGGCCGTGAGCCGTCTCATCTCTCTCTCTCCCTCGTTCTCACTCACTAACTTCCTCCTCCTCCCACCATCCCATCCACCAGCCATCCTCGCCCCACCCCCACCCCCACCCCCTCCTCCCCGTCGACAAGGCAAACGAATCCCCCCTCGTCCCTTCCCCTCTCTCTTCGTTTCCCCCCCAACTCCCGCACTTTGGTACTTGCATTCGAGGGTAGGGGAGGTGTTGAATGCTGCTAGGTTGGAGGGGACTAGAGGTGGGTTCTTTGAGCTTCCGGTAAAGAGGGAGAAGCAGAGCTGACCCGCCGAGGCTCGGCCGAGACGACAGATGAAAGCCTCCAGTTGGCGAGTCATCAAGCCGTCGAGGCGGCTCTGGCTGGTCTCCCGACGCGAGAGCAACAAGTAGCCATGGAGTTGATCATGAAGTGCGACTCCTTCTCCCCTCCCTGCTCTCCCTTCCTCCCTCGCTAACCCCTCCCCTCAAACAGCCGTTACACGACCTTCCTCTCTCACCCCACCATCTCTCTCCCCATCTACCCCATCACCGCCCCAAAAGTCGCCTTCTTCCTCTCCCGCATCCTCCCCACACCCCTCGGCGTCCAACTCCTCCTTCTCTTCCCCCAACCGCCGACCAACCCCCTCCCTCTCGCCAACGGGGTAGACCGGGACTTATTCCCGCTCGGCCCAGGCGAAGGGGAGAGGGTGAGCGCCGAGTTGGTTCGATGCTGGGTTGATGCACTCGGTTTTGCGCAGGGGGTTAGTGCGCCAATTTGGAGAGGGTTGATTAGTTTGCAGAGTCAGAGACCGGTAGGAGGGGATCAGGCGGTGGAGGAGGTTTGTAAAGGTGTGGAGAGCGTTAGGACTATGTTGCCTGTTGTTGGGGAGCAGAGTGGTGGGGAGTTGGGAAGGCGTGGTGCAGCCTCAGGGCCCGAGAAGAAGAAGGCCAAGTGGACGAAAGGGGGGAGGGAGGTGGAGGGACCGGCGGGGGCGTTCAAAGGGTGAGTTTCTTTGCTTCGAACGCGCTGCTCGCTCGAGGGTCGAGAGCTGATCGGATACACACAGATCAATCTCCCCTCCTCGTCTCAACGTTTCCCGCGAGATCTCCAATGCGAGAGATCTTTCGCCTCCCGCCCTTCCCTCCGAGATGTTCGGCGATGCTGCTCAAGGCTCGCGACAGAGGACGTTCGGCGCTGGGGATCTTCGGTGAATTTTTCGCCTCTTGATACATTCTGCTGAGCGCCTCGCTGACCCTTTTTCGTCCCCCTCGCGAAAAGCAACGCCCTCTCCATCAACGGCGCTCCCATCCCCGACCATTCCTCCTCCTTTCCCGCCGGTCAAGCCTCTTCCTCAACTCCCACCTCCCTCTCTAACGGCACTCAAGCTCCTCCTCCCATCCTCACCGGCCCTAGCAACGGCTCCTCCAACCCCCAAGCTGAAGGACTCAACCTCCTCGTCGACTCACCTACCGCCATCTCTCCTACCGTCTCCCTCTCCGCCGCTCCTCCCCCCGTCGAGGGAAACAACGATACATCGACCTCTCTTCCCCCTCAGACGACCACCGCCACCCCAAGGCGCTCAACTCGGAGTCGCAGCACCTCCCTCGCCGCCGCCTCACCCTCCACCGCCCGCCAATCCAGCCGTCGTGGATCGACCTCCCTCGCTCCTCCCACCGCAGGACAGGGATCCCCTCCTCCTCCTCCTCCTCCTTCGGCGGTGAACGGAGTGGAGAAAAACCCTAACGTCGCTTCGAGGACGAGGAGTCGCTCGATGTCGGTCGGAGTCGGCGTTGGCGCGAGCGGAGCGGAGGGGGAGGTGAGTAGGTCGCCTGGGGCTGCGAGGAAGGGAGGGAGGAGGGGGAGCGTTGCTGGTGGTGGGGGAGGTGGGGAGGGGATCCCTGAAGGCGAGGGCGAGGGAGAGGGTCAGAAGGAGAGAGAGGTGGAGAGTGAGATTGAGGCGGTGAGGGCTAGGAAGGAGGGCAGAGCGGGGCAGAAGAGGAAGAGGAGTAGTGAGAGCTTGGGGGTGGATGTGGGAGAGGGGAAGGAGGGGGAGACGAGCGAGGATACGCCGGCATCGAAGGAATCGGCCAACGCCAACGCCGAGGAGCAGCCTCTCGCCTCCACCTCTTCGAACGGTCAGCAGTCCGTCATCGCCACCAGCGACATCCCTGCCAACCCCCTTCCACCACTCAGTAACGCCGAGATCGAAGCCGCCCTCGCCGCCGTCGGAGTCAGTCGACTCGCTCCTCCCCCTCCTCCTCCCGTGTCAGGGATCACGCCCACCCCACCTCCCCAGCAGCAACCACAGCGCTCCTACTCCTCCACCCTCGACGTCTACTCTCGCCCTCCCTCGGTCGCCAGCAGCAGAGGACACCCTCGCGCTCCCCTCCCCATGCCGCTTGAGATCCCGAGAGGTCTCCCAGGGTTCAGCAGCGGCGCTGCCTCTCCTTCGGGGTGGAACCACCATCACCCTCAACAGCATCACCATCAACAGCGTCAGGGATTCGACACCTACGCCTCCGCCGGCGGGGGGTACGCCCCTCCTCCTCCTCTCGGTCGTTCGCAACCGTATGGAGCGGAGTATCCTTACCATTCGCAGGCGCATCAGTACCCTACTTTGCATGGATATCCTCAAGCGTCGCAGCAAGGGTGGAACGGCTACCCGAGTTCCCAGCAGCAGGGCTACTACGCCCGCCCTCCTCATCCCCAGGCCTATCCCTCCTCCCACGCCCATTCCTACGCCCACCCTCCCCATTCCTCCTCCTCCTACTACCAAAATCAACCCTACTCGCCTCACCAACCCCACCCCCACCCTCACCCTCACCAGCAATACCCCCCTCCCCCTCCCTCCCGCTCGCATCACTCCCCCACCACCTCCACCTCGGCAGGCTGGCCCATCTCTTCCGCTCCTCCTCCGCTCTCCCTAGCACATTCTCAGTCACACATCTCCCCGCCGTACCCGACGCCACCAACGCCCTACTGGTCCTCCTCGGCGGCTCAGCAAGGACTCGGACTCGGCGGTTCGGCGTTCGGCGCAGGAGCAGGAGCAGGAGCAGCGACGGGGGGCGTGCCGATGATGCGAGGCAACGGGGTGCCGCCTTCTGCTTCTGGCTCTCCGGCGATGGGAGAAGGAGGAGGAGGGCCGATGCCCGGCGGCGGAGGAGGAGGTGGAGGGGAGATGGGAATCGAGTTCGGCGCTGGCGCCGGAGCAGCTTCAGGAGGAGGGGGAGGAGGGGGGATGAGCACGGGATCTCAATCGAGTAGAGCGGGAACTCCTCAGCAGCCAGGGATGACGAGTGGGTGGCATGCTCTTGATTAGTCGAGCGAGCGAGCGACGAGGCGGGAGTGAAGAGGGACGATCAATTGTGTTGTGTTTAGCTTTGGATTGGACATCGCGGAAATGCGGATACGGAGTGATTTCAGTACCATTTCGCGGGGCGTTCACTTCGAGAGACGGAGAGCTCGAGAAGCCGAGGCGAAAGCGAGCTCGGAGCGCCGAGACCGAGGCGAAAAGACGGATAGATCTCTATTCACATCGCATCCAACACTTCTACAACTCCCCTCCCAGCATACTACTCAATATGGTCCTCAGCGTTGTAGCAATGTCACTCGTGTTCTTGACGCGGTGAGCCTTGCCAGGCAACGCCGAAGGGAGCCACTCTGCTTCGGCGCCTTCTCCGATGGCGATGAGGGAGCTGTTGAAGCGCGAGAGAGCAGGTCAGCTTCACGAGTACCTTCATAAAAAAAGAGAAAGACCAACGCACGTCTTAACCTTGGAATTAGAGTTCATAACCCGCTTCAAATCCTCCTCGCCGATTCCGTAACGCTCGAAGTTGGCGTCGGTGAGGACGATGAGGAAGAAATCGTCCGAGTCAGAGTCTACTACGGCGGTGACTCCTTGCTCGATGGCTTCGAGAGTGTGCTGTGACGACGAGGAGGTCAGTCAGAGCCGAGGGGAGGCAGGTGGAGGAACTCACATCGCCCGCCCAGACGAATTGGGGGATCAGAGCCGCTTTCTGGATGACCCTGTAGAGCAATTAGACGGTTATAAAGGCGTTCTATACGAGGGAGGCGGGCAGAGAATCTCACTTGAAGAAATCGCCGGCATCAAGTCCAGCGAGCGAATCGAGGGGAACGAGAGGGATGACGGCCTCCTCGCCGCTGTGCCCGACGATGTCGATACGGTACTTCTCTTTGCGCTGAAGGCGTGAGAAGGACTCGAGGATCATGGTGACTGCGGTTGGAGAAGGTCAGCTCGCTTGTCGGCGCGGACGAGGAAGCGGGCGATTGATTCCGGGGGGAGACAGGCGGTGCGAACGGAGACTCACTAGCCTCCAAAGACCTCGCCAGACGACCGTCGTACTGATTACGGTACATAGACGCCGAGACGTCAACGACGAAGCGAATCCGCTTCGGTTTGAGTTGAGGTCGGCCGAGCTCAGCTGTTGAGAGCGGGTCAGCTCGTGTATCGACGGAACGGAAGCAAGATTAAACTCACGCTTCTCTAACGCACGCCTCTTGTAGATCGTAGCTTCTCCCGTGAGGCCGTCGGCGAGTCGGCTCTCGTCGAGCTCTCCGTCGCCTTGTCGCTTGAGCCAGATGCGCTCCTCTTCGTTCGCCTCGAGGTCTGCGAAAGAAGAGGAGAGTCAGCGCAAATTTAATGATGTGCCGCTGAGCAGACAGCTCACTGTCGAGGAAGGTGACGAGCTGTTGAACGTGAGCGGCGACGGCGTCGTGGTAGCCCGAGTAGATGGAGGCTTGACCGCTGGTGAGATCGACCTCGGCGAGACGAGCAGCAAGCTCCTTGCTGTTGGTGGTGAAGAGCGAAGTCAGCGAGGGCGAGAAGCGGAGCGAGAGAGGGAAGGGTTCTCACCGAGCCATCTCCCGAGCCTTGGACTTGACCTCGTCGGGGACTTGAGCCTTCAGCGAGTCGGGGATCTGGTGGATATCTTGACCGGGCTTGTACAGGCGCATGTACCCTCCCTGCGAATGGAGAGCAGAAAGTCAGCTATCGGAAGCGCCGAAAGTCTCGGCGGTGGCCACTCACCCTGCCTCCCAATCCCGCCGTCGAGCGACCACCCGTTCCTCCCGCCCAAGTGTTCCCTCCCACATGCACCTTATCATCCTCCTTGCCAAACTTGGGCGGCTCACTCAAGCTCGTGTCCCCCTTAGGCTCAAACTCGATGACCTTAGCCTTCTTCTTGGCCTCGTCGCCCGCCTCTCCCCTCACTGCGTCGATACCGATCCTCTCCACGCCGAGCTTATGCTTCCTCAAAACGGTGTACAACGTATCGAGCACCTCGGGGCGCGAGACGTCGAAATCGAAGACGTTGCGAAGCACCGCCTCGAGGGAGTCGTCGGGGAATCGCTTGAGGTGTCGAACGAGGGCGAGGAGCTCTCGGAGGGAGAAGGGGTAGGAAAGGGATCCAGCATCGAATGCTTTGCCTAGATCACCGAATGCCCCGACGAGGGAACGAAGGAGATCGGCGTCCAGCTCGGGCGCCAGTTGCGAGAGGACCTTCTGCTCCGAGTCGACGTCGGGGTTGCTCACGGAGTAGCAGGAGAAGTTGTCGCCTAGTACGCGAAGGAAAGGATTCCCTAAGAACGGGAAACCTGGTCTATTTGCGAGGAGGATGAGGCGAAAGTTGGGATGGACGATGATGTCGCCCTCGTTTCCTGCGTTGTCGCCCTCATGTCCTGCCTTGTGCGAAGGTCGGATCCTCCTTCCATCAGCAAGGGTCATTTCTCCTCGTCCTGCGAGACTGGCGAGTCCAGCGACGACGGGAGCGGCGGCCTTGTCGACTTCGTCGATGACGAGGATTCGACCGAGCGAGACGGCGCGGAGGAGGGGAGAGTCGACGTAGCGGATGACGCCGCCATCGAGGGTCGTTTGGAACATGAGAGATTGGGTGGTCGTATCGCTGTGGGAGGATGAGGGTCAGCGGAGGAGCTGTTGTGGGTGAGGCGAGATGGCCGAGTCGAGAGGAAGAGTCAGAGGAAAGGGGACGGCGACCGAGCGAGCGAGCAGACAGGGTGCAGGGGAAGGTCAAAAGTCGACAAAGGGTACAGACAACTCACCGATGAAGCTGAATGAACTCCCTGGGTCGATTGAGCAGCTGGAGGAGGCGGTCGATGATCTTGTTCTTGCCGACTCCTTGGTTGCCGAGAAGGAGGATATGCTCTCCGAGGATTTCGAGATCTGTAGCAATATCGCGCATGAGAGCAGTCTGCTGCGAGTTGCTGTAGGTCGATCGAAGGGTCAGCGTGCAAAAGGGAGGGAGAGAAAGAGCTCGGCGCACTTGAGATAGACATTCATGAACGGGACGTGGCTCGCTCCCTCGGGATCTTGGATCATGTCGAAGAGAGGGATCTTGTAAGGCTTGCTTTGCTCTTGAGGATCGCTAGCGGCGGGGAAGACGAGGTGTTGACCCTCGACCACGGAGGGAGGGTTCCACTGCTCGGAGCCGAAGGTGAGCGTTGCGCCTCCCTTCTCGAGACTCAAACTCACCCAAATCGGCGCCTCCTCCACACCCGTCTGCTTGAACAACTCCGCCAACGCGACCTTATCCGTCGTCGGCAAGAACTCGCTCAACAGCGTCCTATTAAGCAGGCCGAACAACCCTTCCTCCGGGTACCGCGCCAACCTCGTTGCAATCCTCACCAAACTCGCCGTTCCCAACCTCCTACTCTTACTACCGGGCGCCGCGTTCGCACGCCTATACGCCCGAGCGAACGTCTCGAGCTGATTGACGAGCGAGGAGGGACAGCCGGTGGAGAGAAGGATGGCTTTCTCTTCCTCGAGGGGCATGGCGAGGGTGGGGAGAGAGACGAAGTTTGAAGAGAGCTCCTCGGTGAGCCAGTCGCGTGGAGGGGAGGATTTCGAGGAGGTGGCGATGAGGCGGAAGGAAGGGTGGATGTGAGAGAGTAGGGGGTGGGTCGCCTATTCGAGCGAGTGAGGGTCAGTGGCTGCTCGTCGAGAAGTATCGAAGAAGAAGGACTCACGTCCCCTTCCTTCAAAGGCCCAACCAACCTCTTCCCCTCCCACAGCTCCCCCTCCCTCTCGCAAAGCAGCCTTCCCAGACTACCCGCCGTCGCTCCCAGCGCATCAATCCCTTCCAAATGCACCAACTTGCCCTCCCAAGCTCCTTTCGTCAATAAACTAGGCTCCCAACTCGTCACTCCACCTTGTCCTCCGGACCCAGAGTGAACAACTCGGCGCATCCAGATCTCTCGCCCGCCGAGCTCCTTGTAGAGGTGGAGCGTTTCCAAGGCGTAACCCAACAGCGACGCGAAAGTTTCGATTAGGATTGTAGTGGACGAGGAGGAGGATTGGAGAGAGGAGGAAGGGGGCAGGAAGGAGATATCGAATGATCCGAGGGCGTGGAGTTGGAGAAAAGAGGTGAGGAGGTGCTGGAAACGGGGGGTGAGGTAGATATGTGGGTAGGCGTCGGGGGTAAGAGGGTAAGGTGCAAAGGGGAGAGGACCGGCCGGAACGTCCAGCTTGATGCTCTCGACTCCGCCGCGAGAGAAGGTCAAAGTCGCCTCCCTCTCCGTCTTCCGCTCGATAGCCTCCAACTTCCAGCCTCCGATACCCCCCCCCTCCGCTCCAACGACACTCCAATCTGCCTCCCCAACGCCCGCCATCCATTCCCCCAACCCAGCTTTCTCAAACGCCTCCTCGAGCGCTCTCCAACTCGGCGCGGGCATGAAAGCGAGAGCGGGATGAACCGCGAGGAGGAGGTTGGCCATTTGTGCTGGGGAGGAGAGAGTGGGAGAGGGAGGTAGAGGGAAGAGAGTGAGGAAGGTGGAGAGTTTGAGGAGAGAGGTTTGAGGGAAGGAAGGAATCTCGGAGGAGGAGGAGGAGGGGACGCCAGAGGCCATGCGAGCTCCTGTTCGGTCTCTCAGGGTCAGCTATTTTACTCTTCACTCTCTCCATCTGTGAGAGTAGCCAACCACTCACTAAGCTCCTTCCCAAACTGCACCAGCGCAATAGCCTCCGCAACCTTCTCGACCATCTCCTTCCCATTGACGTCCTGAGGGCGTTTACTACCGGGTTGGGTGGCGAGAATCTTGCCCGTGGAAAGAGGATCGAGGTAGCGCGCTTGGAAGCGGGAGCGGAAAGGTGGGTCGAGGGGGAAGCCGGGGTAGGGAGCTGCGAGGGGGCCGAGGGAAGCGTTAATGAGGGAGGGAGAGGGTTGGAGTGCTCCCCTAGGTCGGAGAGAGAGCAGATGTATCCTTTCACGTCGGCGGCGAAAGAGGAAGAGCGAAAGGAAGAAGGAAAGGCTGACTTACGAACCGGCGTCCCAATAGCCACGACCCTAAACTCCCTACTAGCGGGAATGAACAGCTTTGTATCCTCCCCATTTTGGAGCATCTTGTCGTACCGATCGGCCGAGACGATGTGAGTGCCGTCCTCGAGGTTCTGTTCGGGGATGAAGGGAGGTCAGCTCCTCCTCGGAGTCGGCGCCGAGGTCGACGAAGGAGGAGGAGGGGAGGGACACACGATCTCCCGGTTCTCGAGCAGGTTGTTGAGGAGGGGTAGGACGCCCCGTTCACACTATTGACGATGATAATGAACGTCAGCAATCACTTCTCTTCCCCGTCGCCGAACGTTGGTCGCGCGCGCCGAACTCACCCTCTCAACCCCATCCAACACAAGCACACTACCCATCTTAGCAGCCCTAACCGCGGCCGAATCGACATAAACCAATTTCCCACCCTCCCTAATCTCCCTCCCTTGCTTCAATTCCGATTCGCCAACATCTCGGTGGAGGGAGACGATCTCGACTGGCTTGTTGAGGAGGGAGGCGAATGTGTAGGCCAGCCTTCGGGCGAATGGACCGGGTGGGGAAAGGAGGAAGAGATCTTGGCCTGTAACAATTGACGTCCAAGAAGCATCAGTTGGCGTTCACGGCGCGGAGAGATAGATAGCAAGAGACGACGACGCACCTAAAACCGCCTTCCTCAACATCCACTCAACATGATCCACCACCTCTCCATCCCTCGAATTCAATACATTCTCCTCCCTCGCTAACCGCGCAGGATCCTCCGTCTCATAAATAGGAAGCGCGAGTTCTCCCACTCGTAGCGTTCCCAATAACTCGCGTATCTCCTCCGGGTTGGTGGGAGGGTGCAGAGTTGAGAGAACATGATTTAGACGAGATTGAGCCCGAGTTGAGGGTGCCATTCGTGCGAGATGAGGGCGGAGAGGGCGGAGGAGGAGGAAACGAGAGAGCATGGGAGAAGCGCAAGCAGTGGGGTCGGCGACGGGTGCTGGTCTAGCCGATGTCGAGCGAGGCTCGCTTTGCTCAGCTTGGAAGGATACGAGGAAAGAGTCCCTTTCACAATGCACACAAAAAAACTGGAGAGGACGCAACGCTATAATAGTTTGAGAGAAACGTTTACGAGTAGAACTGGAAGGGAGAGGGGTCAGCGCCGAGCCGAGAAGAGCGAGCGAGCGGAGGGGAAGACTCACCCTGCGGTTCTCATTCTTGCCGAACAAGCTCTCGCGAATCTCGGGGAGCATCTGTATGATCAGGAGGAGCGTCAGCCGTGCACGAGCGAGAAAAAAGAAGAGCGGAGAGACGGACCTTCTCCTCCAACAGCCTCAATCTCTCGTCCAGGGTATTGTTGACGGTAATCCTCGATCCATATCCCTTGATGATGACACCACCGGCGCTGTTTGTAACCCCCTGATCAGCTTACTCTTCAACGAGAGAAGGAGCGAACAAGAAAACTCACGAGCTCTCTGCCAACTCCTCATCCACGGCGAACTTGACGGGCCAACCCGCCTCCTTCTCAAACTCGGATGCCGCCTCCTCCGCGGCCTTCTTAACGAGCTTGACATCCTTCTTCCTTCCCGAGATTTTGATATCCTTCTCCATGATGGTGAAGAGGGCCTATTCTCACCCACCCTCATCAGCTCGGCGCTCGGTCGGTCGGTCGGGAAGGGAGGAGGCAAGGGAGACAACGCACCTGAAGGATCAACCCCTTGAGCAACTCGGCATACTTCTTCTCATCGCTAGTAGTCTCTCCAATCTTTGCTCGGGCGTCGTCGAACACCTTCTCGAGCAACTCCTCGCGACGTTCGAGTAGTTGGAGTCGGGATTTGTTGTTCTGGTTGGAGATGGCGCTGTTGAAGTGTTTTGAAGGCGGAAGATTGAGGTTGAAAGAGAGAGGGACGGATAGAGATGAGCTACAGCCCCGAGACGCGAGGAGAGACGAGAGAGACCTCAACGCACATCTTCTTCTCAATCTCTACTTGCTTCTTCTTGCGCTCCAAGTTGGCATCAATGTTGGTACTCTCTTGACGAACAATCTTTCCCTGTAGTGCATCGAGAGAGTGGACGTCAGCCTTGGAATCGAGGGCGGAGACCCCCACTCGTCCCTTGCGCTGTAGCTCGAGAGTGAGAGATGGGACGAACCTTCTCGATGGAGAACTCCTCATCCGCTTTAACTTTGATTTCGCGAGCCTTTTCAAGAGCTTCTTGCTTGATGAAAGCCGTCTGGTGTGGGTGCGAGAGGGTGGTCAGTGGGTGCGGTCGAGGGTGACGAGTAAGTAGGAGACAGAGAGAGACAAACAAGACGTACCATTTTGCGCATCTCTGAAACGACTTCATCGTCGGTGAGTCCTGGCACTAAGAGTAGGAGAATGACAGAGGGAGAGAGAAGGGCGACGAGAGACGACGTGGGTCAGCGCTCAGGACGACCAAGGGAGCAACGAGAGTTGTTGGCTAGCTAGGGGAGAGGGGAGAGCATAGGATGCTGTAGGACATCAGGTCGAGGTTGCTCTGCTATTGGAGGCGAGATGGGCGCTGGACGAGCGAGGCTGAGATGAGGAGGACGAGGGCGAGGGCGAGGGTCGAGGTGGGCGAGAGAGACGGGTTGAAAGGACGGAGGTTGAGGGAAGCGAGAGGGGGAGATGATGTGCTACAGAATCTTGTATCTAATAGCTTACTGATGGGGCGATTGAGATGCGAGTTAAAGATGAGGGAGAAGGTCAACCTCCGAAGGCGCTTCGACTCTCGACTTGGACCTCGACCAAGCTTGGAATCGACCGCTTCGCTCGTTTCTGCTTGCTCGTCTCAATCAAATCAACTACAGCTCAGATTCAAGACTTAGGCAGCTCTAGCCAGCTCCCTTTTGCTTTCGACTCGACTCGGCCTCGCTTCAACCCCCTCCTCCGTGAGTCCAACATCGCTTCTTCCGCTCTCACCAGCCCCAGCAGCTACGATACAGCATCCAACACCTCTATACACCTCGACAATTTACCTCAGCTCCTCACCCAGCTGTCTTCGCCCTCACATACTCCTCCGCAACTTTTCGAGCTGCAAGAAAACAACCAGCAACCTACGCCGAGCAGCTACTCCCCTGCAACGATAGCAGACAGCTGACCTTCACTTCTTACGCTAAACAGACGCTCCTCTCAACGACCAGAGCGTGCTAGTCGGCCACGAAACTGGCGTCTACCTCCCTTCGCGGGTCTCTCCTCCCCCGCTCTTTCCTTTCTCCTCGCCTTTCGCTCGTCCGTACTCTGCACACGACCAGCAGCGCCCTCAAGAACCATCCCAACCGCACCAGAATGACCTCCACCGCGCCCATGAACACGCGCTACACCCTCTCCCTCCTCTCAACTCATTCGACCGACTCGTCCCCCTCCCTTCTCGTCACTTTCGATTCCCATCGTTACCTGTTCAACACACCAGAGAGTATCAGTCGAGTATGCGTGCAGAATAAGATTGGCATGAAGAAGATGGCAAACGTCTTCCTGGATCGGTTGGATGCCAGTACGGGATTGCCGGGGTTTGTGCTTAGTACGGTCGAGGCGGGTTGTAGGGAGTTGGAACTCGTGGGACCTCAAGGTTTGGAGCATTTCATGGCCAGTTGTCGGTTCTTCACCAGGCGGTGAGTCGCTTGCTGGTCCTCTTTACTCATCGCCGAAGCCGAACTCACTCCCTCTCCTCACCCAGCGAGCAACTCTCCCTAAAGATCACTACTCCCCCTCCCATCTCCTCAACTACACCACTCACGGAACTCCCCCCACCCGTGCACGCCGACCCGAATCTAATCGTCTACGCCCTCCCCCTCTCGGCCGAGCCCATCTCTCAAGCAACCCCCTCCTCCCCCTCCTCCCTCAAGCGCAAGCGTTCCTCCGCCTCCCCTTCCCCTCCTCCTCGCACCAAATCCCCTCCACCACCATCCTCTTCAACCGACGTCGACCCCGCCCCTGCAGCACCAGCGCCTTCATTCGACCCCTCCTCCCCCTCCTTCAACCCCTCCCATCTCTCCGGCCCCGACGCCTCCCTCTGGCGCACCATGGTCCTCCGTGACATGTTTCGCGGCAAGGCCTTTGTACCCGAGGCTGAGCTTTCGACCCTCGGGACTTCGACGAACCCTTACCTTTCCAATTCGAACGGCGGCGGTGGGGGGCGGAGGGTGCAGAGTCCGGCGTATCTCCCTCTTCCGTTGCCTCCTCCGAGCGATGCTCCGAACGGCAAGGTCGAGCAAACGGCCGTTAGTTATCTCGCTATTGGACCGAAGTTGAGGGGAGCGTTCAAGCCCGATGAAGCTCGCAAACGGGGGGTTAAGCCCGGTGCGGCGTTCGCGAGGCTGACGAGGGGGGAGAGGGTTTGGGTTACGAAGAAGGCTAAAGAGGCGGTTGAGAAGGGGGAGACGGAGGGTGCGGAGAGGAAGAAGGAGACGAAGAAGGAGAGGGGGGAGAGGATGGCCCGCGAGAGGGAGGAGGATGCTAAAGTTGTGGAAGGGGAGGGTGAGGGCGAGTGGGTTGAGGCGAAGGATTGTATGGAGGCGGGACAGGATGCCAGTGTTTGTCTACTTTCCTTCTTCTCCTGCCTCTCGGTTCGCTGACCTCGCTTCGATTAAACAGGCCTTCCTAGTTCTCAACATCCCCTCCCCCTCCTACCTCACCTCCCTCCTCACCCTCCCTCCCACACTCCTAACCACCCTCCCCCAATCCTCCACCCTCCTAACAATCTTCTACTTCCTCGGCCCCTCCGTCCTCTCCGACCCCCGTCTCCACAACTTCATCTCCTCCCTTCCCTCCTCCATCTCCCACCGAATCTCCTCGGCCGACCTTGTGGCGCAGGGATCAAACCCACTCACTTTCGTCCCCTCCGCCCTCCTCTCCCTCCGATTGAGCTACCTCGACCCATCCATGTTCTCCCTTCCCATCTACTCGCTCCCTCCCTTCCCCTCCTTCCCCGTCGATCTCCCGCCCAACACCTCCCTCCTCTCCACAAACGACCGTTTCTCCAACACCCATCTCCCGCTCCCCGCTCCCACCGGCACCGACTACCGGACATTCAACTTCCTCGTCCCTTCCGCCGAAGCCGAGCTCGAAGCCTCTAGGTTGAAAGGAGCTGAGAAGAGCGAGGAGGTGCAGAAAAAGGCGGGGGAGGCGTGGGAGGCGTTTGTGAGACAGGCGGGGGAGGTCAAGGAGAGGGTTGGGGGGTTGGTGCGGAAGAAGGAGGGCGAGTTGACGAGGGGAGAGAGGAGGATCGGCCCTGGGGATGATTTGATGGTCACCCCCCTCGGGACGGGGAGCGCCATTCCCTCCAAGTACAGGAATGTTAGCTCTACGCTCCTTCACCTTCCGTTGATGGAGGGGAGGGAGCAGGCGTACGTGCTGTTGGATGCGGGGGAGGGGACTTGGGGGCAACTGGCTCGGAGGTTTGGGCTGGAAGGAGCGAGGGAGGTACTGAGGGGCGTTAAATTGTTGTTTGTTAGTCATTTACATCAGGATCATCATGCCGGTTTGACTACCATTATGCGGGAACGATCACTCGTACGTTCTCGCTCTCCTTCTTCCCTCGCTCGCCTCGCTAATCCCTCCCTCCTCGATGTCGCGAACAGCTCGACCCACCTCCCTCAGACCCAATCACCATCATCGGCCCTCCCGGCGTGCGCGTCTACCTCAACGAACAAAACTACCTCTTTGATGTTGGATTGGATTCGGCGAAGAGGGCGAGCGCGAGAGGGAGGGACGTCAAGTTTGTGGATAGTGGAGTGGTCGAGCCGGGCAAGGCCGTGAGGGAGGGGGATTGGAGGTGAGTTGCTCTTCATTGGACTCTCCCTCGCCCCGCTGCTCGTCTCGGCTCTCGGCAAGGGGAGGATGGCTTGCGAGCGCGGACCGAGTAAAGCTAACCTCCTCTCTTTCCTCGTGCAGGCTCAACGTCATCAACGACCTCAAGTCCCTCCTCGGCCTTAAGGAACTCCTCGCCGTCCCCGTTCTCCATCGCTGTCGCTGCTGGGGTCTGGTCATCACGCACGAGTCGGGCTGGAAGGCTGCGTAAGCTCTCTTCCTCCCTTCATCTCTCGCTTCCTCGCTGACGTTCTCTCTCTTACTTCCTTACGCTCAGCTTCTCGGGCGACACAATGCCCTGCGAAGCCCTCGTCCAAGCCGGCCAAAGCGCTTCGCTCCTCATCCACGAGGCTACCATCCAGGACGACATGCCCGAAGTCGCTCACGCCAAGGGTCACAGTACCTTCGGTCAAGCTATTGACGTCGCTAGGCGGTGAGTTCGCTCGCTCTCCGGCTCTCGCTTCTCGGCGCTCGGCGCGGACGCAAGCTGATCTTCTCGCCCCTCACTTTGAAATTGAACAGGATGAAAGCCCGTCACCTCCTTCTCACCCACTTCTCCGCCCGCTACCCCAAGCTCCCACCTCTCACCCGTCCCTCCTCCACCTCACCCTCCGACGAGTCCGACGTCGTCGAGCCCACCGTCGCCATCGCTTTCGATCTAGCCACTCTGCGCCTCGATGAGTTCTGGAAGATGGAGCACTACAGAGAGGCGATGGATACATTGTTTGGGTGGGATGAAGCAGAGGAGGATGGCGAGGTTTTGGCGAGCTTGGAGAAGGAGGTGAAGAGCGCGAAGAAGGAGGGGAAGGTTGGAGCGGAGGGGATGGTCGTTGATGAGGTGGCGAAGTAGGGAGAGATAGACTTTGATCTGATGGATGAGATCACTACTCTACAGCTTTGGTCCCGAGGCGGTCTGATTCGAGAGATGAGAGCCGGAGAAACGACGGTCGTCTCTCTTCCTTCGACCACATCGCTCGTCGCTCGCTTGCTCTCGACTTGACTCGTCTCGCCCGCTGATGGGAGTCTGGAATAGTACCAAAGAGTGGCTCACCGGTGATCATCCACCTCATCAAGCACACTGGCAGAGAGAAGGCTACAAGTGAGTTGCTCGAATCGAGGAGACGAGGATGCGCTCGGCGTCGCGCTGACGTCTCGTTCACAGCATGCGCGGCCCACAGGACTACTCCTCGAGTCTAGATGGATCGTTGGCGAGCTCCAACGCTTTCAACCCTCTTCGCGACGACCCCAACTCCCTCTCCACGACCTCGACTCCCACCTCTCGCACTCCCACTCCTCGCTCGTCTCTCTCCTACGCTGGTGCAGCCGCAGGAAACCCCATCAGCTCAATTCCTCTCTCCCCTCTCGTCGCTCAAATCAAGGCGTCGGCCAACGAGCATCTGAAGCTCGCTCGCCAGTACGAGGCCGAGCACCGAGATGATCAGAAGCGGATCCACCAGCTCGAGGCCAAGAACGCCGACCTCGAGAAGAAGCTCAAAAGTCAACCCAAGTCCTCCAACCTTCGCTCCGAACTCGAGAAAGCTCAAGCCGAGCTGGAGAGGATGACGAAGGACCTCTCGCTCGCCTCGGATGAGAATATGGCGCTTCGCTCGGCTTGGAAGGAGCAGGACGAGGATCGAGCTTCCCTTGTGACGGCGTATCGGGATCTCGACGACAAGCAGACTCGTACGGAGAAGTCGTTGGCCGAGGTGAAGGCCTTCATCGACCTCACCGACGCTGGAGATCTCAACCGAGTCAGCCAAGGTCTCAAAGACATCAACGAAGCCATCGACGAGATTGCGTTTGGATTCGTCGAGCAGCTTCCCGATGCATTCGGTTTGATGCCCATCCCCAACGACCTCGAGACCCTCGCAACGGAACGCGCGGCTCAAGGACAGCTCGGCGCTCTTCGCTTCCTCTCCTCCTTCAAGACCTCGGCTCTCGACGACCAGCCTACCAAGCTCGGAGACGTCCTCCACTCAATTCTCAAGGTCATCCTTTGCGAGGAGCTCAATGCTCACCTCCTCCGCCCTTTCCATCTCTTCGCGCGCGCCTTGCTCGGCGGCGGCGTCGATCTCCTGCACGAGATGCATCAGCAGATGAGGAGCACCGGTGAGTCGAAGAGGGGCGGGAGTGAAGGTGACCGAGTCTACCCTACCTCCATCCCCCAGGGAACCGAGTTCAAGCGGCACAATGGCGAGCGATGAGCTTCAGCGCCGTCCACTCCCTCGTTACCCCCGAACAACGCGAGGAGCTCCTCCGTCAGCTGACCTCACACCTTCTTTCGACCCTCGTCCGTGTGTGGTATCAGTCGGACGCTCCACTACTCGACGAGTCGACCTTTCTTCAGCCCACCGCGCAGCAGATCCTACGTCTCGTCACCGAAGGGCTCGATTGGCTCAAGCTTCACCGACAGCACTACCTTTCCACCGAGTTCGACATCATCTTCCCTACTTCTTCGCCCTCGCACGCATCCGTCGACACTCTCCTTCCTTTCGACGAAACGACGATGGAGCAGGTCGGAGGCGAGCAGATGAACGCCGAGCTCGGCGGCGGCGGAGGAAGGCAGGTCATCGCTACGTTGGCGTTCGGCTTGGAGCAAGTCAAGCTCAGGAAGGGCAGTGGGGGAGAAGAAAGGACGGAGAGGCTGCCGTTGCTCAAAGCCGAGGTGTGGACGGCGAATGAACGCAAGAAGGGGAGGATTGAGGTGGTCGAGGATCGCTGCTCGACGCCGAAGGCGGGTTGATAGCGAACGACGTGCTTGCTTGACTAGCTGTTGAAACGAATAGGCTTGATCAACGATATGTTTCGGCGTTTCACCTTCGTTTGGCCCTCTTGGCTCCCTCCTTCGCTGCAAGCAAGAAGGCCTTCGCTTCGCTTCGCCTCGTTCAACTCGGTTGAAAGCGTATCGCGAGGCTATCACTTCAGTTGCTATCACTGCCAAGCTGTTCGAGTCTTCCTTTCCTCCTCTCAAGCACGCTCAGCGACGACATCAGCAGGCAAACGACGGCGAACTTGAGCTCCCTCGGCGCGGTCTGAAGCGATATCTGCGGTTTCGCTGGGTTCGACGAGTCTAAGTACGAGGCGAGAAGTACGAAGAGAAGAGCGAAACCCAAGTTCAAAGAATGACTTTCGAGGGGAGCGAGAGAAAGCGAAGGGGAAATGATGCTAGCAATGATGAGGGGTAAGAAAAGCTATCCCGAAGACCATGACGACTCTAACACCCAAAGACCCTTCTTTCCCCAGCTTCTCGTTCCTACGCCGAAGACTGAGCAGCGCCGACCTTCTCATCCGCGACACTCCCCCTGGTCCAGCTGCGAAGCGACACCATCCCCAGCCCATCTCGATGGTACTCGAACTTCCCCTTGGAAAGTCCCTTGGTGAGGACGTCGGCGGTCATCTTGTCGGTAGCGCAGTAGACGAGCTTGATGTCGCCGATGGCCACTCGTTCGGCGATGAACTTGTGCGCGACGTCGAAATGCTTGGTGCGGCCGTGATGGAGGGGGTTATGGGCGATTGCGATGCAGGCGGTGTTATCTTCGTGAATGATGGTGGCGGAGGGTTGAACAATGTCGATGGAGGAGAGGAGAGAGCGAAACGAAATGACTTCCTTGGCCGTCTCCGAGGCGGCGAGGGTTTCCGATTCCGTCGTCGAGGTAGCGACCATCGACTGCTGCTTGCTCCTCCATGAGACCGCTCCCCCTGCGAGCATGATCGCGTAAGCACCGACTGAACGACGAGTCTCCGAGTCGTCGGCCCACGAAGCATCGCTGAACGCCTCCAACTCGAGTGATCCTCCTCGACGGTAGAAGATTTCGTAGTCCCACGTCGACGAGAGGTAGCGGAAGATCCTCTTGACTGCGATCCAGTCGTCCTCAGTAGGCTCCTTGACTCGCTGAGCGGCAGCGCGAACGGCGGCGGCGATGTCGACTCGGACCATGCCGGCGGTGTACTGAAGCGCTCCGACTGCTGATTGGTAGAGAGCGATGTCGAAGAAGTGAGGAGATGAGGGGTTGGAGGAGGAGGATGAACGATCGTCGAGTGGGGTAGAGGCGGAGGATCGCGAAGTCGAGTCGAAGCCGAAACGGGCTAACATCGACTTGATGTGACGAGAGTGGTGGATGAAGATTCCGCGATCCGACTGAGCAATCTCTAGCGAGAGGACGAGCTCGGCGACGGCCTCCTTGAGCTTGCACTTGCGAGCGAGAAGCTTGATGAGGTGGGTGACGAGCTCCTCCGACGATCCGGCGATGAGTCCGTCATCGACGTAGAGGACGAGGAAGACGAGCGCTCCGTCCGCCTTACGCGAGTAAAGGCAGTTGTCCGACGTCGACTTGACGAAGCCCTGCGAGCTCATAAGCGCCTCAGCGAAGCGAGCCCACTCCCTCGGAGCCTGACGAGTTCCGTACATCGCCTTCTTGAGTTTGAGAACGTCCCCAGGCTCGTGCTTGCCGGGGAAGGAAGGAGGGATCTTGATGTAGACGTCGTCGGTCATGGTTCCGTTGAGGAAGGCCGTCTCGAAGTCGAACTGACGAAGGACGAGACCGCGAGCGGCGGCGACGGCGATGACGGTGCGGACGGTGGACATGCGAGCGACGGGAGCGAAGGTCTCGTGGAAGTCGATTCCAGGTCGTTGATGATTCCCGAGTACGACGTGGCGAATCTTGCGACGACCGTCGGGCTTGACCGAGTAGATGAACATGGTTCCCAACGCCTTGGCTCCGACCGGGAGCTTGGTGACCTCGAAGACCTCGTGCTTCTCGAACGACTCCCACTCACTAGCGTACGCCTCCTTCCACTGCTCCGAATCGGGAGCAGCCATCGCCTCTGCGTGGTTGCGAGGGACGTCCGCGAGCGCGACTCCTACGAGCACCGATTCCTCCTCCCACGCTCCATCGACTGGCTCCTCCTGATCGTGTACGATGGTAACGCATGCGTAGACCGATTCCAAAGGACGAGGCGAGGCGAAGGCGGCGCGAGAACGAAGACGAGGGCCCGAGATGATGTTCGACTCGGCGATCTCCTCGAAGGCTCCAGGGTTGCGACCGACAGGGACTTGGATGTACTCGAATCCATCCTGTGGTTGAGGAGCGGCGATGGGAGGGTGTTGGTGCGAGGGGAAGTCGTGGGGACGAGACGATGAGGAGGAGGAAGGAAGAGGGAGAGGGTAGACGAGCTCGGTCGAGGCGGAATCCGACGACGACGAATCCTCGAAGCGACCGAAGGTAACATGACGTGTAACAACCTCTTTTCCGTCCTCCGTGAGCATGACGTAGTTGTACTCTCCTCGATAACCAATGAGGCGAGCTGGAACGGCGGCGTCGTCGAGCTTGGAGCGAAGCGACTTGTCGATGTGGATGAATCCTGAATCGAGGAATCCTCTGAGGTGTCCGACCGAAGGTTTCTTGCCGGTGAAGACCTCGAACGCGGTCTTGCCATTGAGTCGAGAATGAGGCATGCGGTTGGAGACGAAGGTTGCGACGGAGAGGGCGTCCGACCAGAACTTCTTGTCGGCGCTCGATGCCTTGAGCATGGCCTTGACGAGACCGATGAGCGAGCCGTTGAGTCGTTCGACTTGACCGTTCTGTTGAGGAGTGTAGGGCGCCGTCGTCTCGTGAATGATGCCGGCCTCCTGGAGCGCCGACGCGAAGCGAGAGTTGATGAATTCTCCTCCATTGTCCGTCCTAACTCTAACGATCGTCTTGCCCGTCATGTTCTCGACCTGCTTCTTCCACGCCTGCCACACCTCGACGAGCTCGGATCCCTTCTTCGAGTCGAGAGCGAAGGTCCACTTGGCGGTGGAGAACTGGTCAACAATGGCGAGGTAGATGGTGCGTCCATGGCGATCGGGGTGGTCGACGAAACCGAGGTCTGCGAAGACTCGGTAGAGGAGGCGAGGAGCGGGAGTCGAGAGGGCTTTGAAGGGCGAGCGTCGGGACTTGGCGAGGATGCACGCCTCGCAGTCCTCCTTCTTGCGGTCGGTGAGGACGAGGCCGTGAACGAGACCTTTCCTCTCCATCTCGATGATGGAATCGTAGCCGAGGTGACCGAGGCGTTCGTGCCAAATGCGAAGAGGAGCGCCGAGACTGTCGCGAGTTGAAGCGGCGTGAACGACGTTGGCGGGAGAAGGGAAGAGGAGGATGGCGTCCAACTCGTACGGGGTGTTCTCCTTGGTCTTGGCGATGACCTTGTTGTTGACCGAGACCTGAGCGATGCGGCTCTTGTCGAAGGAAACGACTCCTCCGTGCTCGGCGAGGGCTCCAACCGAGAGTAGTCCAGTCGAGGCTCCTGGGAGGTAGTGAACTTGACGTAGGTGAAGACGAGTCCCTTCTCCCGTGAGTAACGTGGCCTTTCCGTAGCCTGGAGAGACAATCTTGACTCCGTTGGCGATCTCGACGGAGAGAGGCGAAGCGACGAAGTCCGAGAGTGCTTCTTGACGTCCGGTGAAGTGACGACCTGCTCCTGAATCGACTAGCCACGACTCGGGGCTATCTTGAGGACGAGAGAGGTAGGCTTGGTCCGTACGAGCGACGAGCGAGATCTCCTCCGGGATGGCAGACTTGGCGGCTCCATCGCGATCCTTCCTCGGCTCGGGGCAATCGCGAGCGAAATGACCCTTGCGCTCACAGTTGTAACACTGGATGTGAGGGTACTCCTTCTTCTTTCCACCGATGCGCGAGAGGAGGTTGGAAGGGCGTTTGTTGAGTTGAGCGGCGAGAGCTCCGACGTTCGACCGCTTCGGCATCGACGAGGAGTTGATCTTCCTTCGCTTGTGCTCGGCGAGGATCGTAGCGATGACGTCGGCCGATGACTTCTCCTTGACGTTATCCTCTCCTTCCATGATGAAGACGACGGTGTCCCAGGTCGAGGGAAGAGAGCGGAGGATGTAGATGACGAGGTGATGGTCGGGAATTCCCTCGTCGATGGCCTCGAGCTCAGCGGCGATGTTGGTCATCATGGCGAGATGGTCTTGTAGCGAATCGCCCTCCTTGTACTTGCTAGTAACGAGCTGACCGATGAGGGCTCCGAGGGCGGCGCGACCCTTGGGCTTGTGAATCCGCTCGAGCTGTTCCCACATCTCCTTGGCGGTCTTGCAGTTGATGATGTGAGGGAGTTGATCGTTGTGAAGGGCGAGAGTAATGTGAAGCTGCGCCGAGTCGTCCTCGTCGTCCCAATCTTGTTGCGCTTCGGCGAGAGGGAGAGGATGGGCCGCGGCGGAGGTTTCGGGTCGAGGACGACGACCGTTGACCACCTTCCACTCGTCTTCCTTCTTGAGGAAGAGAGTCATGGCGAA